>OW240917.1:18513818-18524826 GCA_933207985.1 Pelobates cultripes | reverse complement strand
CTTTCTCACCCCCTTCCTTTTTCTCACCCCCCTCTCCTTTCTCCCCCCCTCCCCCCTACCTTTGCTGTAGCGTGGCCGAGCCCTGTATAGTCCGCGGGTACAGGGAGCATCTGTCTCCTGTACCCGGCCGAACTAACAGGAAGTGCACACTGAGTGTGCACTTCCTGTTAGTCCGGCCGGGTACAGGAGACAGCTGCTCTCTGTACCTGCGGACCAGCATGCTGCAGGGCTCGGCCACGCTACAGCAAAGGAAGCTGACAGGAGGGAGCGCAGAGCGCTCCCTCCTGTCAGCCTCTCCTCAGGTTGCGCCCGGGCGGTGCGGTCCGCCCTCATGGACGCACCGCCCGGGCAAAGCTGCAGCCGCCTGAGGCTCTCTACAGAGTGCTCGGGCGGCTGCAGCATGGGGGGGCGGCAGGGCTGGTCATGGCACCCCCCACCCTGGTGGCACCCGGGGCGGACCGCCCCCCCCTTAGTACGCCACTGGCTATTAGTCCATATTTCTTCCTTTATTTTTCCAAAATATACTTAGATTATACATCAGACACCGCATTCAGTGTGAGCATTCATTCCCCTCCTGTGCTTACTTCTTTATTTGCTAGGAGTGAAGTGTAGATGAATTCTGGGCAATTATTATAAGTATTGTTATGTATCATGCACATTCCCTCCATTTTGTTTTATTAATACAAGATTTAGATACAAATTAGAAAACCAGTCCTAGATATAGTTTGCGTCTATCACACACTTTCTTGATTCAGATCAATTTAATTTCTTAATGTATGATCCGTGTAGTGCTTTAACTCAAGAATCAGATAACCACAGATAAATTTTTTTAATTTTTATTATAAATATACTGCAATATACAGGCAGACATTTTAACATTGCTGCAATTTTCATGATTAGTAATATCTGATTGATCCAGAGGAAGGCAAACAAAAACCCCAGTGAATGATATCTCACAGGGGGGAAAAAAATTCCTTCCTGACCCCATTTATGGCGATCAGTTTAATACCCTGGAACAGTCACCTAATGTGTTATAACTGTATATTGCTGAATATAATACTCTAATGTACTAATAATAAGAATGCAAACCACGAAGGTTGTCACTGCTCACTAAGCTAAAACTCTAATATAAACAATACAATACAGAGAAAAATTTCCTTTCTCACAGAGCTTACAGCCTAATATGAATGGTACAAAACAGAGAAGGTCACCCCTGCTCACAGAGCTTACACTCTAATATGAATGTTTCAAAACAGAGAATGTGGTCCTGATCACAGAGCCTGCACTTTTATATGAATAGTATAATACAGAGGAGTTCCCTGCTCACAGAGCTTACAGTCTAATATAAATATTATAACATAGAGAAGGAGGTCCCTGCTTACAGAGGTTACACTCTAATATGAAAGGTACATTACAGAGAAGGAGGTCCCTGCTCACATAGCTTACACTCTAATATGAGTGGTGCAATACAGTGGAGGACCCTACTCTCAGATCTTACTCTCTATTATGAATGGTACAACACAGAGAAGACCACCCCTTCTCACAGAGCTTACACTTTAATATTATTAGAAAATACATAGAGGGAGGCCCTGGTCTCAGAGCTTACACTCTAATATGAATGGTGCAATACAGAGAATGTGGTCCATGATCACTGTGCCAGCACTCTAATATGAATAGTATAATACAGAGGAGTTCCCTGCTCTCAGAACTTAGTCTAATATAAATAGTATAATACGGAAAAGCAGGTCCCTGCTCACGGAGTTTACATTCTAATATGAATGGTACATTACAGAGAAGGCCGTCCCTCCTCACAGAGCTTACACTCTAATATGAATAGTGTAATACAGAGAAGGAGGTCCTTGCTCACAGAACTTACAGTCTAATATGAATAGTGTAATACAGAGAAAGAGGTCTCTGCTCACAGAGTTTACATTCTAAAATTAATGGTACATTACAGAGAAGGCCGTACTTTTTCAGAGAGCTTACACTTTAATATGAAAGGAACATTACAGAGAGTGAGAACCCTGATCACAGATCTTACATTCTATTATGAATGGTACAACACCGAAAAGGCCGTCCCTGCTGACAGAGCTTACACACTAATATTATTACAAAATACATAAAGGGATGCCCTGGTCACAGAACAGACACTCTAATATGAATAGTATATTACAGAAAAGAAGGTCCCTACTCACAGAGCTAATCTAATATAACATTTTCAGTACAAAGAATGTGGTCCCTTATCACAGAGCTTAAACTCTAATATGAATGGTACAACACAGCAAAGACCATGCCTGCTCAGAGAGCTTACAGTCTAATATGAATAGTATAATACAGAGAAGGAGGTCCCTTATCACAGAGCTTACACTCTAATATGAATAATATAATACGGAGAAGGAGGTCCCTTATCACAGAGGTTAGACTTTAATATGAATCGTGCAATACAGAGAAGGCTATCCCTGCTCACAGAGCTTACACTCGAATATGAATGGTACGATATCGAGAAAAAAGGTCCTTGCTCACAGAGCTTACACACTTTTATATAAATAGTAAAATACAGAGAAAAAGGTCCTTGCTCACATAGCTTACAGTCTAATATGAAAGGTACATTACAGAGAAGGTCTTTGCTCACAGAACTTACACTCTAATATAAATGTTTCAGTAAAGAGAACGTGGTCCCTTCTCATAGAGCTTACACTTGAATATGAATAGTACAACACAGAGAGGGAGATCCATTCTCACAGAGCTTACATTTTAATATGAACGGTACATTACAGAGAAGGAGGTCCCTGCTCACCGAGCTTACACTCCAATATTAATGGAATAATACAGAGGAAGAGGTCAATGCTCACAGAGCTTACACTCTAATATAAATGGTACAATACAGAAAATGGGGTCCCTTATCACAGAGCTAACGCTGTAATATTAATGGAAAACACAGAGAAGAAGGTCCCTACTTACAGAGCTTACAGTCTAATATGAATGCTTCAAAACCGAGAATGTGGTGCCTGATCACAGAGCTTACACTCTAATATGAATAGTATAATACGGAGAAGGTGGTCCCTTATCACAGAGCTTAGACTTTAATATGAATGGTGCAATACAGAGAAGGCAATGCCTGCTCACAGAGCTTACACTCTAATATGAATAGTATAATACGTAAAAGGAGGTTCCAGTTTACAGAGCTTACACTCTAATATGAATAGTACAATATAGAGAAAAAAGGTCCCTGCTCACAGAGCTTACATTCTAAGATGAATGGTACATTACAGAGAAAGCTCACAGAGAAATAGGTCCTTGATCACAGAGCTTACTGTCTAATATAAATGGTATGACACAGAGAAAGCCATCCCTGCTCACCGAGCTTACACTCTAATATGAATAGTACAATACAGAGGAGATCGCTGCTCACAGAGCTTACACTCTAATATTAATGGAAAACACAAAGAAGGAGGTCACTGCTCACAGAGCTTACTCTCTAATATAAATGGTACAATACAGAGAAAGAGGTCCCTGCTCAAAGAATTTACACTCTAATGTAAATGGTATAACACAGAGAAAGAGGTCCCTGATCACAGAGCTTACACTCTAATAAGAATGGTGTAACACAGAGAAGGCTGTCTCTGCTCACAGAGCTTACAGTCTAATATAAATATTGTAAAACAGAGATTGTGGTTCCTGCTCACAGTGTTTACACTCTGATCTGAATAGTATAATACGGAGTAGGAGGTCCCTGCTCACAGACCTTACACTCTAATATGAATGGTACATTACAGAGAAAAAAAGTCTCTGATCACAGAGCTTATAGTCTAATACGAATGGTACGACACAGAGAAGTCCATCCCTGCTCATAGAGCTTACGGCCTAATATGAATAATATAATATGGAGGAGGAGATCGCAGATCTTACACTCTAATATGAATGGTAGACTACAGAGAAGACCGTCCCTGCTCACAGAGCTTACACTTTAAAGGACCACTCTAGGCACCCAGACCACTTCAGCTTAATGAGGTGGTCTGGGTGCTTGGTCCTTCTAGGGTTAACCCATTTTTTCATAAACATAGCAGTTTAAGAGAAACTGCTATGTTTATGAATGGGTTAAGCCTTCCCCTATTTCCTCTAGCGGCTGTCTCATTGACAGCCGCTAGAGGCGCTTGCATGCTTCTCACTGTGAAAATCACAGTGAGAGCATGCAAGCGTCCATAGTAAAGCATTGATAATGCTTTCCTATGTGACCGGCTGAATGTGCGCGCATTCAGCCGACGGGGAGGAAAAGAGGAGGATCGGAGGAGGAGAGCTCTCCGCCCAGCGCTGGAAAAAGGTAAGATTTAACCCCTTTCCCCCTTCCAGAGCTGGGCGGGAGGGGGACCCTGAGGGTGGGGGCACCCTCAGGGCACTATAGTGCCAGGAAAAAGAGTATGTTTTCCTGGCACTATAGTGGTCCTTTAATATAAATGGTACATTACAGAGAATGAAGTCTCCGCTCACAGAGCTTACACTAATATGGACAGTATACCACAGAGAAGGAGGTCCCTGCTCACAGAGCTTACAGTCTAATATGAATGGTGCGACACAGAGAAGGCCATCCCTGCTCACAGAGCTTACGACCTAATATGAATAATCTAATACGTAGAAGGAGGTCACTGCTCACAGAGCTTAAACTAATATGGACAGTATACCACAGAACATAGACTCTTAAATGACTGGTACAATATAGAGAAAGCGGACCCTGCTCACAGAGCTTACACTCTAATATGAATAATATAATACAGAGAAGGAGGTCTCTGCTCACAGAGCTTACACTCTAATATGAATGATATATAATACAGAGAAGGAGGTCCCTGCTCACAGAGCTTACACTCTAATATGAATAATATAATATAATACAGAGAAGGAGGTCCCTGCTCATAGAGCTTACACTCTAATATGAATAATATAATACAGAGAAGGAGGTTCCTGCTCACAGAGCTTACACTCTAATATGAATAGTGTAATACAGAGAAGGAGGTCTCCGCTCACAGAGCTTTATCTCTAATACTATTAGAAAATACATAGAGGGAGCCCCTGGTCACAGAGGTTACACTCTTACCTAATTGGTAAATTACGGAGTATGAAGTCTCCTCTCACAGAGCTTACACAAATATGAACAGTACAATACATAGAGGGAGGCCCTGGTCACAGAGGTTACACTCTTACCTAATTGGTAAATTACTGAGTATGAAGTCTTCTCTCACAGAGCTTACACTAATATGAATAGTACAATACAGAGGAAGTCGCTGCTCACAGAGCTTACACTTTAATATTAAGTAAAATACAGAGAGAGGGGTCCTGCTCACAGAGCATACAGTCTAATATAAATGTTTCAATACAGAGAATGTGTTCTCTCATCACAGAGCTTACTATATAATATTATTAGAAAATAAATAGAGGGAGGCCCTGCTCACAGAGCTTACTCTAATATGAACAGTACAATATAGAGGAATTTGCTGCTCACAGAGCTTACACTCAGATATTAATGGAAAATACAGAGAGAGTGGTCCTGCTCACAGAGCTTACAATCTAATATAAATGTTTCAATACAGAGAATGTGTTCTCTCATCACAGAGCTTACTATATAATATTATTAGAAAATAAATAGAGGGAGGCCCTCCTCACAGAGCTTACACTAATATGAACGGTACAATACAGAGAAAGAGGTCCCATGTCATAGAGCCTACACTCTAATATGAATAGTATAATATGGAAAATGAGGTCCCTGATCACAGAGCATACAGTCGAATATTAATACAAAATACATAGAGAGAGGCCCTGGCCACAATGCTTACACTCTAATATGAATGGTACAACACAGAGAAGGCTGTCCCTGCTCACAGACCTTACACTCTAATATTATTAGAAAATATATAGAGGGAGGCCCTGGTCACAGAGCTTACACTCTAATATGAATGGTGCATTAGAAAGAATGAAGTCTCCGCTCACAGAGCTTAGACTAATATGGACAGTATAACATAGAGAAGGAGGTCCCTGATCACAGAGCTTACACTCTAATATGAATAGTATAATACAGAGAAGGATGTCTTCGCTCACAGAGCTTACACTCTAATACTATTAGAAAATACATAGAGGGAGGACCTGGTCACAGAGATTACACTCTTACCTAGTTGGTACATTACTGAGAATTAGGTCTCCGCTCACAGAGCTAAATGGTACAATATAGAGAAGGCTATCCCTGCTCACAGAGCTTACACTCTAATATGAATAGTATAATACAGAAAAGAAGGTCCCGGCTCACAGAGCTAATATGAAGAGTGCTATACAGAGGAAGTCGTTGCTCATAGAGCTTACACTCTTATACTAATGGAAAATAAAGAGAGAGTGGCCCTGCTCACAGAGCTTACACTCTAATATGAATGGTACAATACTGAGGAGGTCCCTGCTAACAGAGATTACACTCTAATATGAAAGTTCCAATATAGAGAATGTGGTCCCTGATCACAGAGCTTACACTCTTATATGAACTGTGCAGTATAGGAAAGGTCCCTGTTCACAGAGCTTACACTATAATATTAATGGAAAATGCATATAGGGAGGTACTGCTCACAGAACATAGACTCTTAAATGACTGGTACAATATAGAGAAAGCGGACCCTGCTCACAGAGCTTACACTCTAATATGAATAATATAATACAGAGAAGGAGGTCCCTGCTCACAGAGGTTACACTCTAATATGAATAATATAATACAGAGAAGGAGGTCCCTGCTCATAGAGCTTACACTCTAATATGAATAATATAATACAGAGAAGGAGGTCCCTGCTCACAGAGCTTACACTCTAATATGAATAATATAACACAGAGAAGGAGGTCCCTGCTCATAGAGCTTACACTCGAATATGAATAATATAATACAGAGAAGGAGGTCCCTGCTCATAGAGCTTACACTCTAATATGAATAATATAATACAGAGAAGGAGGTCCCTGCTCACAGAGCTTACACTCTAATATGAATAATATAATACAGAGAAGGAGGTCCCTGCTCATAGAGCTCACACTCTAATATGAACAGTACAATATAAAATTGGTCCCTGCGCACAGAGCTTACACTGTGAAATGAATAGAGTACAGCACATATATTCTTGATAATCTTCATTTTTTTCTTCTCATGTTCTTCCTTTCTTACCTCCTAATGGATCTTTTGCAGGAGACGATCATTTGTATTCTTTTAAATTCACATTAGAAGAGTTGATATATTTCCAATCTAGAAATGAGATGAAGACTGAATATAACAATCTGACCTGTAAATATCTTGCACTGAGTGGAAAAGAAACTGGAACACTGGAATCAACTATTGTATTGTGATGTAATCAACCTGTCATACCTGTGATATGATGTCACTCACAAATGGTCATAGTGCATAGTGAATCAGGCTACCCCCCCCACCTTTCTTAAGTTTTTTTTTTTATTATTATTATTATTATTGTTGCTCTATATAAAGGGATCATGAAAAAGAATGAAGAACATTGTATAAGTAAATGAAGAACATTGTTTTTCCTTTGCTATTATTTTCCTTGAGAATATTTGATAACATTTAAATTAACAGAACAAACATAGCCATCCTTTCTAAATATGTGTTGAAGCAATTTGGTGACACTTTATATACACTTATATATGTTAACACATGAAATTAAACTTATTAAAGAGTGGCCTTTTATTGTGGCCAGCCTAATGCACACCTGTGCAATAATCATGCTGTCTATTCATCATCTTTATATGCCACACCTGTGATGTGGATGTATTATCTCGGCAAAGGAGAAGTGCTCACTAACATAGATTTAGACAGATTTGTGAACAATATTTGAGAGAAATAGGCCTTTTGTATACATAGAAAAAGTCCAAGATGTTTGAGTTCAGCTCATGATAAATGGGGGCCTGGGGGGGAACAAGTGTTGCATTTATAATTTTGTTCAGTGTATATAGTTTTTATTTTTTTTATATATTTTTTTGGCAATTAGTAAATCAACCACTTTATCTGAATCATATTGCAAATTATGGTAACTATGCCATAAAAACTTTATAATATAGATATCACATAATTAGCCATAAATAACATTCAGAGATAAATAATGGATATTCGCCAAGCCTATTAGACAAGAGAATGGGATACTGTCTATTTCATTTCTATCTGTGCTGGTAATTATAAAGCACCGTGTTTGCAAAGACACATTCATTTTAGAAATGACCTTAAATATCAATTACATTAGGCTTTATTTCATTAATAGTATATAAAATGAGACTTTTATACATGTTTCACTAGATAAAATCAGTGTAATCATGTTATAACTAGCAGTAATGATGTATAATTTGTGCCTGAAAAGTGCTCTCAGATCTTATCATGAAAAGCATTGCATGTCTTATTATGATAATTGCAAATCTGGTCTGAAATTATTATTATACTTTGTAATTTTTAAAATTAATTTTTATACAACATAAAGGTTTGTGTCACCTCCTTTGTGCTGTTTTTATAAATAAGAAATGTACCACATCAATTTTGTTTAAAGTGTTATGAAATGGATAGATCTTGTCTTTCCATATAGGAATATAATTTTTGGAAGTACCGTATATACTCGAGTACAAGTCGACCCGAATATAAGTCGAGACCCCTAATTTTACCCCAAAAAACTGGGAAAACGTATTCACTCAAGTATAAGAATAGGGTGGGAAATGCAGCAGCTACTGATAAATTTCTAAATAAAATTAGATCCCCCAAAAATTATATTAATTGAATATTTATTTACAGTGTGTGTATGTATGCAGTGCAGTGTGTGTGTGTGTGTGTGTATATGAATGCAATGTGTGTGTGTGTGTGTGTATGTGTGCAGTGTGTGTATGTGATGCAGAGCCTTGGTGGGGGGTGGGCATTTTTACTATTTTTTTTTTATTATTATTATTTTTTTTAATATTAATATTTTTATTTTATTTTAATATTATTTAATTTTGTATTTATATTTTTTTGTCCCCCCTCCCTGCTTGATACATGGCCAGGGAGGGGGGCTCTCGTTCCCTGGTGGTCCAGTGGCCTGGGCTGTGTAGGAGGGGGGCTGGCAGAGAGCTGTAACTTACCTTTCCTGCAGCTCCTGTCAGCTCCCTTCTCCTCCGTGCCGGTCAGCTCCCTTCTCCTCCACTGTAAGTCTTGCGGTCTGACTGCCGTGCGGAGCGTTGCAACGGTAACCGTGGCAACGCTCTGACCCCGCGGCTCTCGCAAGACTTACAGTGGAGAAGGGAGCTCACCGGAACGCAGGAGAAGGGAGCTGACAGGAGCTGCAGGAAAGGTAAGTTACAGCTTCCTGCCAGCCCCCAACAGGACCGCCGGGCTTGTAATGAGCCCGGCGGTCCTGGTCTGTATTATGGCAATGTAAGTTGCCATAATACAGACATTGACTCGAGTATAAGTAGAGTGGGGTTTTTTCAGCACAAAAAATGTGCAGAAAAACTCGCCATTTACTCGAGTATATACGGTAAATGACTAGAGAAGATGCTCAAATATGCATTCATGGGACGTGAACGCACAGGGCTAGAATGGCGGAGTGAAGTGGGGTGGATGGAAAAGTAGTGAGAGGGCTCTCAGATCAGAACTTTTGGGAAGTTTTATTTTATTAATTTTAATAGTCAATAGCCATTTAACAGCCACTCATGTGTGCTGTACTTTAAGCAAAGCATGTGCAATGAAGAAGCATTAGTGCTGAACTCAGAGAATTTCTCCCTTACCTATTCCTCTGTACCCTTTTCTCCACAACCATTTTCTCCTCATGGGTATGGCTAGTCCCATACCCATGTGTTTCTTCTCGATACTGTTCATTCTCACTCTTCCTAGCCCCCTACTGCTGGAACATGCTCCCACCCCAAATCTACTCTGCCACCTCTCTAACATCCTATATACCAGTAGACCCATCTCTTCACTAAAGCATTACGAGATACAATCCTCAGTCTTAAGCCGCTCCTTGGTTAGCTGATCCCTTCCTTATTAACCGGTTGACTAATACCTATACTTATCTCCAAGTGTATAACCATCACCACTATTACTACATATCTTAGCTGTAACCTCCACCTGCCCTTGAGAGTTTAAATACATACTATTCTATTGTTTTTGGCAACTTTGTTGTTCTTTGTATGCTCATTAGTTTACTTAAAGGAACACCATTACGTTAGGAATACAAAACTGTATTCCTAACGCTATAATATTGTCCTGTTCCTAACTGTAGGTCCATCCCTCTCCCACGATCACAAAAGGGTTAAATTTTAACACTTTCCTTAATTTCAGTCCCGAGGTCACTCTGTGCTGGCTTGGTACAGCGAGTCCTGCATTAGCATTAGAGCTTCCCCATAGTAAAGTATTGAATCATGTTTTACTATGGGGATTTTGGAGATGCCGGATGTAGTCATGCAAATCATGAGGACGTCCAATATTGTTTCACGGAGTAAAAACTCTGTGAGGATCCAGAAAGCACCTCTAGTGAATATCTGGAAGACAGTCACTAGAGGTTGTCTTTAGGGATTGACCGATTGATGGTTTTGACGATATTATCGGCCAATAGTCTGATTTTTTTGTAAGTATTGGTATTTGCCAATAATCAGCTGTAATACCGATAATGAGGTGGGCCGGCGCGTCGTTAAGGTAGCACAAGTGGCCGCATTGGAGTGAACGCCAGGGGATGGGCGCACAGCGCTCCCTCCTGCCAGGCACATTGTGTAGCGTGGCCGAGCGGAGCAACTTATGTTTCCTGTACCCGACCGGACTGAAAGGAAGTGCTCACTGAGAGAGCACTTCCTGTCAGTCCGGCCGGGTACAGATGGCTGAAGACGGGGAATTTACACTTTTGGAGAGGGGACGGAGGGAAAGGGGCAGGAAAGAACACTATCGGGCAGGGGAGGAAGGGGGGAAAGAACACTATGGGACGGGGGGAGGAAAGAACACTATGGGACTGGGGGGTAGGAAAGAACACTATAGGGA
>OW240917.1:18478494-18513718 GCA_933207985.1 Pelobates cultripes | reverse complement strand
GGGGGGAGGAAAGAACACTATGGGACAGGGGGAGGAAAGAACACTATGGGACAGGGAAAGGGAGACAGGGAATGTAGGGGAAGAACACTATGGTTTAGGGGGGAAAGAACACTATGGGACAGTGGAGGTGGGGGGCAGGAAAGAACACTATGGTTTAGGGGGGAGAACATTATGGGACAGGGGAAGGGGAGGAGAGAGAGGAACATTAAGGGAGGGCACTAAGGTACAGGGAAGGGAAAAGGAACATGGGGGCACTTAAAGATAAGGGACAGGAACAGTAATGGGAATGGGGGTGTAGTGGATGCAGTTTTCAGAGAAACTGCTATGTTTATGAATAGAGAAACTGCTATGTTTATGAATGGGTTAAGCCTTCCCCTATTTCCTCTTGATGTGCTTGCGTGCTTCTTACTGTGATTTTCACAGTGAGAGCATGCCAGCGTCCATAGGAAAGCATTATAAATGCTTTCCTATGTGACCGGCTGAATGCGCGCGCAGCTCTTGCCGCGCGTGCGCATTCAGCTGACGGGGAGGAGAAGAGGAGGATCGGAGGAGGAGAGCTCTCCGCCCAGCGCTGGAAAAAGGTACGTTTTAACCCCTTTCCCCTTTCCAGAGCCGGACGGGAGAGGGTCCCTGAGGGTGGGGGCACCCTCAGGTCACTATAGTGCCAGGAAAACGAGTATGTTTTCCTGGCACTATAGTGGTCCTTTAAGTGTACCATAGCATCATCTGTGATAATATAATGAAATAATATATATTACATGTATATAGTGTTCAAGTAGAGATTGTAGTGTATTAGTCCAGTGATGTAGATGTAAAAAACAAATAAAATTTCAGTACTAAAAATCAAAGTACTGAAAGGGGGTTTTAAAAATTCCCAAGAGAGAAAAACTTTTGAAACCAGAATGATCAAATTGTTTAACAGCAAGAATAGAGGACTAAATATTGATTTAGGTTTTCTGTGCATGTATATATATGTATATGTGTTTATGCGTTTGCATATACATATTTATGTGTGTGTGTATGTTTAAAGTGTTCCATCTTCTGCTTGTTTTTTTCTTCCTCTCCCCTCTCACTCTGCTCTTCAGAAAGATATATTTGTGACCCTCTGCAAGAATGGTGTCTATTTTCTAACAAACCTGTGTCTTATCTGCACTCATGTTGCTTTAACCCCTGTATCACAACTCCACTTTGAGTTCTATGTGTCGTCTTACTCAGATATGTAACTAAAAAAGAAAAAAGGAGAACCTAGATATAAATATGAGGCACGAATATGGGTAGAAACAAAATTGGGGGTAACCCCTAAATGGTGAATTTATATGAATACAAAAAAAGAAAAGAAAAAAACTACCATAAAGTGTCTCAACATTTTGGTAAATATGGTCACAATGAAATGAGCATAAAAAATAACTTTTAATGGATATATTAAAATGTTAAATAGAAAAGATAAAAGCAAAACAAAAAGCACAAGGCTACAAAATAATATGCCCTATAAACTAGTTGGGGTATTAAACCTCCAATAGAACCAATAGCAAGAGAAGTGTTGCTTCAAAGAAATTCTTATTGGTGTAAAGTAAAACTACTTGCTATGAACAATGTAACTAAATAGAAAAGTGGGATACTAATATCTTCTAAACTCCTCCTGCAGAACAGGGTCGGTTGAATATAGATGAAATGCCTTTAGTGCACAAGGGGTTAAACAGCACAACAGTTGGTTGCAATGGTTAATAGAAAAGAGGCAGGGAATACCTGTAAAATAAAGAGGTATAGGAGACAGTTGCAAGATAGGTTAGATATAATGGTGAGTAGAAATATAGAGACTATAGGTAATCCTGACGCTTGCTAGCAAGAGAGGTGTAAATACAAAGCGATACTTTCATAGTAAAAAGTGAAGCCACTTTCTATAAACAATGTCATTGAATTCAAGATGGGAGGGTGAGGTATTAATATCCTCTGAACTCCTCCTGCAAAACAGGGTCTGCTGTATATAGATAAAGTACCTCTAATACACAAGAGGTTAAACAGTACACCAATATGGTTGCAATAGTTAATAAAGAAGAGGCAGAGAATACCTGTAAATAGGGAGGTATAGGAGGCAGTAGCAAGCTAGGATTAGATGCAATGATAAATAAATAGAGATGTAAAAAATATAGATAATCCTGTTGCTTGTAAAATAGAAAATCTAAGTGCCTTCGAGGGCACCCCTTAATAAATGCCTATACTATATAGCACAACCAGGGCTGGATTAACATATGGGCTGATGGAGCTGCAGCTCCAGGCCCAGGCCCAAGCCCATGGAATAGGCCCATTGATTTTAAAAAAGAAAAAAAAAATTATTTTTTTTTAACTTTTTTTTCTCCACACACTACTCTTAGGGATTCCACCTGGCTTTTATTTTATTGGCACAGCCAGTATTTAAGGCTGCCTGGCTGATGCAAATATTGCAGTGATACTGGCAATACAAATGCTGGTATTTTTCTCAGTATAAACAAGAGATTACTATGCAGTACCAGCACTGGCCAGTAGGGGTGGCTGTGTGTGGAGACAGGCAGGGATAGGAAGTTCCAGCATATCCCTCCCTGCCTATCTATACTCACTGATCTGCAGGGGTGCAGCTACAGAGAGTCCAGACAGCAACTCCCACCCTGCAGAGACAGCCTACAGCTCAGGGAAGTAAGGAATGGGGGGAAGGCTGCAAGGAGACATATACTGAGACACTAAGGGACACTGGGAGACATTATGGCAGACACTGAGACACTAAGGGACACTGGGAGACATTATGGCAGACACTGACACACTAAGGGACATTGGGAGACATTATGACACAGACACTGAGACACTAAGGGACATTGGGAGACATTATGACACAGGCACTGAGACACTAAGGGACACTGGGAGACATGGCAGACACTGACACACTAAGGGACATTGGGAGACATTATGACAGACACTGAGACACTAAGGGACATTGGGAGACATTATGACACAGACACTGAGACACTAAGGGACATTGGGAGACATTATGACACAGGCACTGAGACACTAAGGGACACTGGGAGACATGGCAGACACTGAGACACTAAGGGGCACTGGGAGACATGGCAGACACTGAGACACTAAGGGGCACTGGGAGACATTATGGCAGACACTGAGACACTAAGGGACATTGGGAGACATTATGGCAGACACTGAGACACTAAGGGACATTGGGAGATATTATGACACCCCATGTCTCCCAGCCAGTGTCCCTGGTGTCTCAGTGCCCCCTAGTCTCCCAGTGCCCCCAGTCTGCCAGTGTCTCACTGTCCCCATGTCTCCTAGTGCCTCCATGTCTCTCAGTGCCTCAAGTGTCACAATGTCCCCAAGCTAGTGTCCCTAGTGTCTGTGGTCCTGGTGTCTCAGTGTCCCCATGTCTCCCAGTGCCCCCATGTCTCAATGTCCCCATGTCCCCCAGCCAGTGTCTCTAGTATCTGTGTCCCCATGTCTTCAAGTGTCCCAATTTTCCCATTGTCCTCATGTGTCCCAGCCAGAGTCCCCTAGTCTCCCAGTGCCACTGGTGTCTCCGTGTCCCTAGGTCTCCCCGTGTCCCCAGGTCTCCCCGTCTTCCTAGTGTCCTAGTGACATGGGGACCCTGGGATACATGGGGACACTGGGAGACATGGGGCACTGATACACTGATACATAGGAACACTGAGACCTGGAGTAATCGACACATGGGGCACTGAGTCATGAGGGCACTGGGAGACATGGGGGCACTGGGAGGAATCCATCTATACAGCAGATTTAAACTAAGTAGTTTTTTGGTGATTTTACAGCATTTTCTCTTATGTCACTCCTTGTGATTTACATCATGTGATGTCACCCACACATATTTAATTATGCAAATTAGTAAGGTCGGTATGTTTTTCCAAGAAACGTGGCAACCCTAACTACTTTTCACATACTCTTACTTAAGTATGGAAACTTAAAAGTGATGTATGGGAACAAAACTTGTGTGGACTGGCTGACAATGAATATAGTTAAAGGGACACTATAGTCACTTTAGTCACTACAGCTTATTGAATTTGTTCTGGTGAGTAGAATCATTACCATCAGGCATTTTGCTGTAAACACTGTCTTTTCAGAGAAAATGCAGTCTTTACATTACATCCTAGTGATAACTTCACTGGCCACTCCTTAGATGACATGTTAGAGATCCTTCCTGGGTCATGGCTGCCTAAAATGCATCCAAACATTCAGTGTCTCCTCCCTCTGCATGCAGACACTGAACTTTCCTCATAGGGATTCATTAATTAAATTCATCTTTTTAAGGAGATGCTGATTGGCCAGGGCTGTGTTTGAATCATGCTGGCTCTGACCCTGATCTGCCTCTTTGTCAGTCTCAGCCAATCCTATGGTGAAGCACTGTGATTGGATCAGGCCACTGCTTGTTTTTATGAGTCTAACAGCATGCAGAGTTACAGCTTCAGGCTTGAATATAGTAGGATTTTGCTATATTTATGGAGGCATGAGGGGCCCAGGGGGGTTAGATGGTGGTGTTAACACTATAGGGTCATGAATTCATGTTTGTGTTCCTGACCCTATAGTGATCCTTTAAGGTAATGCTGACTTTGGTCTCTCTAACACTGTGGCATGTTCCCTTTCTTCTACACTCACTACATACAGCTTTTCTCTGTCCCGGATCATATACCAGGAGCTTCTGCCTGCTAGTAAGAAGGTAAGGAGACAAGTGGACCAGCGAGTGCTAGGGGACAGTCCTTAGAAAGCGTTGAGTGAGCGCATCATTAGACGCATTTATGCCAAGCTCAGGGTGCTGTCTGCATAGTATGCCCTTAGTTGGCTAGCTGCATGATTGGCAGGAAGCCTGACATGCATTCATGCCAGGCTGGCCTTCTAATTCTTAGAGCAGACATGTCCTCTTTTTAGGCATGTTCGCCCCTTTTGGCAGGTTACGTGATTTGTGTCAGTGGCACACCCTTTTACCATGCCCATTGACTTCCTGCTTGACTGGACACTGCTGTTAGGGGTTATGGATTTACTTGACAGTTGAAAACATAAATTAGAGAGAGATTAGCCTAGGGCAGGGGTAGGCAACCTTTTAGCAGCGCTGTGCCGATATAGGATTGTGATGTCCTGTAGCGTGCCGGTCCCATTTTTTTTTTTTTTTTAAATTGAGGTGTGTATGCTGCTGTATTCTGCTTGTGTTATTTATACTGTAATTGCTTTGTATTGTTGTATTTGTGCGTATATGAGCTATTATATTGTATATGTTCATGACTAGATTGTGGTATCGTGTATGATACATATGAATGTGGGCTGTGTATGGGGGTAGCATGTGGAATTGTGTGTGTGGATGGATATGTCACATTGTGTGTTTAGTAGTGTGTGTATGTGTGTTGGCTGTTTGGGGTATTGCATGTGAGAGGCTGCATGTGGGGTTGTGTGCATGTATGTGGATGGTTAGTGGTGTTGCGTTTGTGCAGATTATGTGTATGTTTGTGCGTGGGCTGTCCGTATTATTTGTATCAGGGGAGGGTCTTTCTGCATTTCTGTGTGTATCTAGCAGTGTGGGTGGCTTCCCTGGGTTCCAGTGGGGACCATGTTGGCCTGGTACAGGTCAAGGACCGGAGCTGCAACAACAACTGCGAGCTGCTCTACTACTGTGTGTACTCCCATTCACAAATGCTGGAATGAAGTGCTCTGAGATCACTTCCTTTACATGCTGCAATGCATAAATTGAGGATTGTCCTTCACCACCTCGTCCTATTAGCAGATATCTGAAGTTTTACTGGGACTCCTGATAGGCCAGAGCCTGTTTGGCTCTAGCAGCCTTGAGTGCCGTGCAAAGGCACCTCGAGTGCCGTGCATGGCACTAGTGCCGTAGGTTGCCTACCCCTGGCCTAGGGTATGTGTTTTCTTATAGCTGCTGTTTTCTTTCTCTCCAACACCATCTCCATCAGATACATGATGCTTGGGAGTGTTTTACTGTTTTTGGTCGATTTGATTCTGTAATTAGGCCCGTCATAATTAATAAATCTGGCCCTGAGTACAACCCCCCAAAAAGGTGTAACTACAGAGAGATACTTAAATAGTAAAAAGTGAAGCCACTTGCTATAAACAATGTTCAAGATAGGAAGGTGGAGTATTAGTATCCTCTGAACTCCTCCTGCAGGATAGGGTCTGCTGTATATAGATGAAGTATCTCTAATACACAGGAGGTTAAACAGTACACACCATTGTGGTTGCAATAGTTAATAGAAAAGAGGCAGAGAATACCTGTAAATGGGGAGGTATAGCAGGCAATAACAAGCTAGGATTAGATGCAATGATAAATAGAGATGTAGAAAATATAGGTAATCCTGACGCTTGTAAGATAGAAAAACTAAGTGCCTTCGAGGGCACCCCTTTATAAATGCCTATACTATATAACTCAACCCCCCAAAAAGGAATAAAGAGACAGAGGATAGGAAAAGAAAGAAAGAAAGTTTTTTTCTTTTTTTTTTTCTTTTCTGTATTCATATAAATTCTTACTCAGATATGCTTCAGACTTGAGAAAGGGAGGTTCTCCCGAAAGCTTGTCATTAAAAAAATTCTGTTAGTCCAATAAAAAAGGTATTACAAGATACAAATTGTATTTGTTTTTTACATTTACATGTATATAAATATAGATATCCTATGGTTTGAAAGGATGTGAATGTAGTAGTGCTAGGTAGTCAGGTAAATGAGGCATGTCTTTGACAGGCTTAATTTATCTAAGTCTTTCTACTTTACCATTTTTATCCATGTGCCTGCTTCTTTAAGACCTTTTAATGATAAAAGCTAATTACACTAATTTATAGCAGGGCACTCAACTGGCCTAAGTGTCATAGGCATCCTGAACCAAAATACTAAATAGTGTGCCCATATCTTCTATTATCTCAACTGCAAATTGTAGATTTGCCTTTTCTGTTATCTTTCTCATCCTCTTGCTGCTTTTCAGAGAATTACAGTATAAAAGCACAACCCAGATGCTGGGTCATTTACTGCGATTATGTTTCTTTTGTTCCCCTCGAAATTGAATTTCTCCATTTGGGGAACTAAATTAAATAGAAAAGTATTACCATTTTCATTGAGAGATCAGCAAGCAGAAGGAACGAGAGAGGCCTTTGATTGGAAACTACTGCTCCAGCTTCCATCCTGACCTTAACTCTATGAGATATTTGAATTTTAATCGACCTGGCCACTTCACAGAGAATTGAGTTAAAAAAGAGGCACAAGCGTTTGTGCAGAGACCCTCTATCCAAACCTGAGCTGAGAGACGGGGACACTACAAGGCAGGCGGAGGAGACAGAGCTTGTCATCTGCTGCTGATGCAAAGAACAGAAAGCATGATTGACGAATAGATTTAATAGTTTTCTTATTGGATTAACAGAGAAAGGAAATTTCCACAAAATGCATAACCATTATGTATACTTAGAGTGGATTAGTGTATGTCTCAAAGAAACCTAATGGCTGCTCAGGACTCACAGAACTACTAATGAATGTTAGAGCAAGGCAAACCTATTTTTCTCAAGATTTGTATTTTTCTTTCGAACAGAAAGAGTGAAAGCACTGTCTTTATTTCCTTTATTAGCATCGATTTATCAGAAAGTCACACTTCTGTATTACAGTAGATTACATATTTAAAGTACAATAAGATCATCTGGATTACATGCTTGGATTTTTTTCCATGTTTAAATTGTTCTTTGTTGAATAATGTTAAGCTTCATTAATTTTCCCTGGTCCCCACAAAAAAATTAAAGTGAACCACTGACCATAATAATAAGCAGATAGTTATTTGAGTCAACTGAAACATATTTTGTTAATAATCCTATTTTAAGAGTATCACTTGAAATTACCCCACTGGTGATTCTACCAGATATTACTCTCAAGAAGTTTTAGTGTGTGAATTATAAATGGCAACATGATAAAGGGACACTATAGTCACTGTGTATAGTATGCCCCACTGTCAATGCCTCTCAATGTGCAGCATTGACATTCAGTGTCTCTACACACTGCATGGAGGCGCTGAACATTCTTTATAGAGATTGATTCATTGACTGAATGCATCTTTATGAGGAGCTGCTGATTGGCGCACCAAGGTGTTTTGCTACGCATATCCATTAGCCTCCCAATCCTTGTGTATTAGCCTCCCTATCGGAAAGCATTGGATTGGCAAGTTTGATGATCTTGGTCAAGGAGGCGGAGCAGGGGCGGGACAGCCGCGATCTTAATCGCGCAGTGCTAGAAAAAGATGGGGGTTAAGACATAATGTCTGTGTGTTGTGTTACTTTGAGGGGACATTAAATTTAGACTGTTATACAGGCTGTACACGTACTACTTTACATGTAGCAGAGTGTAATTTCTTCAGTGTTGTCACATGAAAAGATATAGTAAAATATTTACAAAAATGTGAGGTGTGTACTGTGTTACTCCTGCACAAAACCCCATATTGTGTGTGATACAACAGACGCCCCAATATTTGTCTTTGTCATTAGCCTGTAAATCTACAGTGCTATATATGTGACCTGACCATCAGTTAGAATTTTGATAGATGGATTTGATGGCATCTCATGTGCTTTATATTGTGCCTTAAAGGACCACTATAGGCACCCAGACCACTTCAGCTTAATGAAGTGGTCTGGGTGCCTGGTCCAGCTAGGGTTAACCCTTTTTTTTTTATAAACATAGCAGTTTCAGAGAAAGCGCTAGAGGCGCTTGTGTGCTTCTCATTGTGAAAATCACAGTGAGAAGACGCCAGCATGCGCATTCAGTCGATGACGTCGCTAGGAAGGAGGAGAGGAGGAGGAAAGCTCCCTGCCCGGCGCTGGAGAAAGGTAAAATTTTAACCCCTTCCTCTCTCCAGAGCCCGGCGGGATGGGGACCGTGAGGGTGGGGGCACTATAATGCCAGGAAAAAGAGTATGTTTTCCTGGCACTATAGTGGTCCTTTAACTTGCTGACGCTTATTTAATTTTTTTTTATCTACTCAGTACATTATGCTGGGTATTTAGCAAATCTGATATCTGCCATTGTGATGAAACACCCCAAATTATTCCTGACACTATAGTGTTAAAAACACTATCTTGCCCCCATTAAAATAGTAAAATTTTACCTTTATTACCGTTTTCTGCTGCTGGCTCTTCCCCTGATCTGCCTGCTTGGGTGACATCATCAGAAGTGGTGATCTCAGCCAATCACAATCACAATGCTTTCCCAGCACAAGCCAAACACAGCCCTGGCCAATGTGCATCTCGTCACACAGATGCATTGAATCAATTTATCTCTATTAGGAAAATTGCATGGAGGCACCGAATGGCAGAAATGACATTACTTAGTTTAAAAAAAAAAAAATGAATTCAATTTTCCAGTGAAAGAATGATAACCAGAGGCGGCTCTCTAATTAGGCGATTTAGGCGGCCGCCTAAGGCCTCGCGCTGGCTGGGGCCTCGCGGCCGCCTAAATCACCTTAGGGCAGACATACATGTCGGATCCTCGGTCCATGACCAAGGATCCGACATCAGGGGGGACCCGGCGGCTTGCCCTTTAAAGTCCCCTGTCACCCCTAACTAAGTCCCCTGTCACCCCTAAGTCCCCTGTCACCCCTCACCAAGTCCCCTGTCACCCCTAAGTCCCCTGTCACCCATCACTAAGTCCCCTGTCACCCCTAAGTCCCCTGTCACCCATCACCAAGTCCCCTGTCACCCATCACCAAGTCCCCTGTCACCCATCACCAAGTCCCCTGTCACCCCTAAGTCCCCTGTCACCCCCTAAGCCCCCTGTCACCCCTCACCAAGTCCGTCACCCCCTCACCAAGTCCCCTGTCACCCCCTCACCAGTCCCCTGTCACCCTTAAGTCCCTGTCACTCAGTCCCCTGTCACCCATCACAAGTCCCGTCACCCCCTAACTAAGCCCCCTGTCACCCCTCCAGTCCCCCCCTCCACCAAGTTCCTGTCACCCCTCACCAAGTCCCTGTCACCATCACCAAGTCCCCTGTCACCCATCAAAGTCCCCTGTCACCATCACCAAGTTCCCTGTCACCCTCACCAAGTTCCCTGTCACCCCTCACCAAGCCCCTGTCACCCCCTCACTAAGCCCCCTGTCACCCCTCACTAAGCCCCCTGTCACCCTCACACTTGTCTTCCTGTCTCCCCCTCACCAAGTCTCCTGCTGTCACCCCTCACCAAGCCCACTGTCACCCCTCACTAAGCCCGCTGTCATCCTCTCACTAAGCCCGCTGTCACCCCCTCCCTCCCTGACTCTGCCCTCTGTCACCCCCTCACTCTGCCCCCTGTGAGCCCCTCCCTCACTGACAACTGTCACCCCCTCACTGTGGCCCTCACTGAGCCCCCTGTCACCCACTCCTTCCTTTAATCTAAGACCCCTGTCACTCCCTCCTTCCCTCAGTCTGTCCCTTGTCACCCCCACCTTCCCTCACTCTGTCCCCTGTCACCCACTCTGTTACCCCATCGCTAAGCCACCTCACCCCCTCCCCTCACTCTGACCCCTGTCTCTCCCTCTCTGACACTGCCACCTGTCCCCTCCCTCAGCCACCTGCCCACCCTTCATTCTGCCACCCCCTAACTCTGTCACCCCATCCCTCCCTCAGCGACCTGTCACCCCCTTTCACACTCTGTTATTCCCTTCCACAATCTGTCACCCCCTTCCACACTCTGTCAGACCTCTCCACACTCTGTCAGCCCCCTCCACTCTCTTTCACGTCATTTCACACTCTGTCATCCCCTCCACTCACACACACAGTCTCCCCTTTCGACACCCTGTCACCTCCCTCCACACACCCTGTCACCACAGACAAAATGCACAAAGGCCACAGTCTATATACAAAAAATACCGCAAGCAGCTACCACACACACATACGGTCCTAGACATAAACATACACATGCTCACAGAAACATACATTCACATACAAGGGTACTCACTGTCAGAGACACTCTCAGGCACATACACAGACAGACAATACCAGACACATTCAGAAATACACACAGCCAGATAAACACATTGTGACTGTATGTCTGTATTAGTCAATATGTGTGCATCAGTGCGTTTGTGTGTGTGTGTAAATGCATGTGCATGTATCAGTGTGTATATGTATTTGTGTGTTAGTGTTTAAATGTGTGCGTCTGTTTGCAGTGTGGTTGTGGTATGATATGGGCAATGCAAAGATAAAGTTGCAAGCAACATATATATGCATGAATGCACACATACATACATACATACATACATACATATAAAATACATAGGGAAACACATATGTGATAATATACATGTTAAGGAATTTAGAATATGTGGGGAAATATCAGGCTATACAACCATACCAGCAATCGTATACAAATGTTTAGCAATTTATGTCATATCTACAGTAAAAGTGTTCACAATGCAGCGGCATAGGGAGCTGCGGCAATTTTTTCACTAATGGTGTAAATGGGGGGCCTCATGTTTGACTTTCGCCTAAGGCCTTGCAAAGTCTAGAGCCGCCTCTGAGGATAACATTTGCCTATATCATTTTTTTTTTACTCACTAGAAATAATTCAGGATTGAAGGGGTTACGGGGCATGTAGGCCTGGCATCAAGCATGACAAGACACCCTCCTGGCTGACCCTCTCCATACAGATTATGTAGAGGACCCTGCTGAAGTTCTTTCGGTATGGTCCTAGTGCCCATTTACAGCATGAGCATGTCTAATACCGCATTTGAGTTGTGCTTCCCCAGGATGTTGCACAACAACCAATTCAGGGCGCTGGCACAGGACCTCAAAATCATGACTGTCTGCCGAATCTGGGGCTGTTGGGAGGCCTGGTAATTTAATCACCTTCCAGTACTCATAGTTTTGTTCTTTTTACGAAACCTCACCATGTTTGAATTGTGCAGTCACGTGTGACATTACACTGGTCCAATAATAAATTTGGGGCAGGGTTAACTGGGACATAGAGAGCTACATAGTTTTCTATTCAGAACCTCCTGCATTCTAGAGATTTGAGCTATATTTCAGGACTTTTTATTATAATTGTATTATTTTATTGGTATTCTTATGATTAATACCCATTGTGGACAACATGGACCATGCATACTAGGCCAAATTTAATTTTACCGTGGGTATTAATATGTGTTGATGTTTTTAAGATAACTGAAGTTTTGCCATTAGAATAATGCATTTCTAGACTTTTAAGTAGGAATTAAGCATTTAATACAATGTGCTTTTGTGTTACAGAGTTTACGTCTTTGTTTCCAAATATTCTCAAGAAAGGATTCCTTGAAACACGAAAAAGTCAAGAGAACTGTTGGATGAGCTGTTATGCCGAGATTTCCCCATACAAATTTCACGTATATAGTACTGATAGCAGTGGAAATCATAATCCTCTGTTTGCTTACCCTCTTGTTCATATAGAAAGTATCACAATCACAGGTAGCCATGAAACCAAGCTTGTCGATGTTATATTTACAGACAACAGCCAAGTGCAACTTAAGGCGGATTCTGCATGGGAAGCCATGGATTGGGGACAGAAGTTATGGGAAGGAGTGCGTGCCTTGACATTAATCCCAAATTATGTGAACAATCAGCAGGAGGTCTTGGCAAGATCAAAGAGCATTAGTGATAATGGTGGTGACTATTTGGAAAATCATGGCTTAACGTATAAGACCAATGAAGTTCCCAGTTCTATCAACCTGTCCAATGGGTTCTACAAAAATATTTTGAAAACAGGAACACTTTATAGGTTAACAGTACAGAATAACTGGAAAGCTTTCACGTTTATACTGTCAAGTTCACAACTTACAGCTTTTAAACCAGGTTGCCTGGATGAGGATCCATTGCTCAGCTATAATATTGATGTATGCACATCGGTCCAAATGGACACTCTTGATGGATATGATTCCTGTTTTCAAGTGATTTTTCCTCATGATGTCCTACGACTCCGTACAGAAACATGTCAAAGGGCACAGGAATGGATGGACGCTATAATATCTGCTGCTAACTCTTCTAAGAAATCAGAAGAACATCTGCTAGTGCCTCTGCGGAATAAGCCCAAAGCCCCAAAAATGAGAGAACTTCAAAAGAGTAAGCGGCAGTCTGTGACCACAAGCTTTCTGGGGATCATAACAACATTGGCTCTGGAGAGGGGGCTCACCGCTCAAAGTTTCAAATGTGCAGGTAAGAATATATTTTATTTAGTAGGTGCTTCAGACTAAAATGGATTCAGTAATTTAATCTATGTTACGTCTGGCACTGGTATACGAAGTATGTTGACACCAGACGCTGGGTGTGCATCTTGTGCTACTCAATGCAAAGTAATGAATTCAGAATAATAGAGAAGCATTGGATTATTTGACCATGGTGATAGCTGTGCATGCATGCACATATTTCTTCAATGCTTCCCTATGTGAAGCATTTAATTGGACAAAATCAACGGGCGTGATGACTGAGGATCAGATTACAGTGATGAGTCTATTCCAACATTGGAATAAAGGTTAGTTTAATAGCAATTTAAAAGGCTTTCTTTTTGTGCTGATATACCAATGCAATATATACTTGTTATTCATAAAGTGTCTGCCTATATGAAAAAAGAGTTGACGGTGCCACTCATACTTATACGTCTTGAGTTACTAGCCAGGCGTTAAAAGTTACTCGCCACCTCAAATGCATGTTCCTTGCATTTTTTTAATTCAAGTATGTCTACAACTTCTCAACATGTTTGGGTGTATGCAGGTATGTATTTCTTTAGTGTCTATGTGTGCATTTACATAGACACTGTATAAATGCATACCTGCATATGTGTGCCAAGGGACAGTGCATGAATGCAATTGTGTATGTATGAGGAGGATTTGTGTGCGTGAATGGAGAGGTGCTTGGAGTGAATTCGTGTGAAGAGGTGTATTTACAATCCCTTCTCATTATCTGTAGTCCATTCTACCCTCCTCGCCATGGTCAGTAGCCAGTAGCTGATTCCCTCCTCAAAACCAAAAATGAATTGCTCCCTCTATTAGCCTGTAGCAAATTCTTCATGCCAATTCCCCATTCCCAGTAGCCCAGCCGTGAAGCTGTATGATATCACAGACTACAATGCAAGACTCATGGATCTGCACTGCTCTTCGCCGCTGCACTCATTCCCCCATGGCTTTGTTCCTTGTATCTGAGGTCAATACATTGCTGTATTCACTAATAAATCTGCCTTATTTACACATCTTCCCTTTTTTTTTTTCTGTATTTGCCAATTTTTCTAACTTTTTTATTTTTGTTCAAAAACGTGCATTGAAGGGGAGAGAGAAATGACACAAACCATTAGATAGTAAAAATAAAAATAAAGTATTTCTGAAATCTTGCTTTGTATAATCGTACTGTTTATAGAAGCAATAATCTAGGTGCACATGTAAGTCATTGTTTGCACGACATTATAAAACTGTTTTTTTTTGTTTAGTTTTTTCAACAAAATTTCAATTTTTTTTTACCTACAATGCAAAAATTGTCAAATGCACATGACATTTTTGAAATTGTTTTTCCACTGAAGTTTGAATGTAAGTAAGCTAAATCAGTGAACAAATCGTAATACGGCAAAAATTCAGAGTCAGAAATCTGAAGATGATTCACAAAATCAAGGTGCCAACAATCCCATATTTGCCAGGACTGTCTCATGTTTTGAGTTACGTGTACCGGCAATAATAGGTTCTGGGGATCTCTCCTGTGTTTTGAAATGTAACTGCAGATTTTTTTTTTTAAGTTTATAAATCTTTATTGAAACTTTTTCTTTTTTTCTTCATTACATAAATTTAACAAAAAAAGAGTTCTTATACATTCAAAACAATAACAAATTACAGCAATAATCCAAAAAGAAAAGCATAAAAGAACCAGCAGGCCTCCCCATAGAATTGAGTCATAAAGTTTATCTTCAATAAGTAAATTATTTGAGAATTTCACTTGGGAATGGTGGGTGATAAATATCGTATATTAATTAGAATTGGATTGGCTAAAATAGTCATGGTGGTGGGACCAAATGACGTTTTGGCCAATCAGGATCTCCTCATAGAGATGCATTGAATTAATGCATCTCTATGAGTAAAATTCAGCATCTCCACGCAGAGCGTGAGGACTCAGAACGTCAGGGCTGCTTTTTCGCCAGCACTGAGCCAGGAAGCACCTGCAGTGGCCATCTAAGGAGTGGCCACTTGGAGGTGTCCCTAGAGGCAATGTAAACAATGCCTTTTCTCTGAAAAGGCAGTGTTTGCATGAAAAAAGCCTGAAGGGAACTATTATACTCACCAGAACAACTACATTAAGCTGTAGCTGTTCTGGTGACTATAGTATCCTTTTAATAAAAACACATTTAGATGTTTTAACTTGTGCAGGAATATCCAAATGAAAAAGAAAAGTTTCAGGTGTCAATTTATAAGTCATTCACCAAAATTCTAAAGATTTCCTGTATTTTCATTTTGAAATGGGACTAGGAGGTGGTTGCTTTCCTGGTGTTATACCATGCCTTAAACGTATTATTTACACATCTTGAGTGCGTTGACCATCGTGTTTGGGCAACCATATTGGGTCAGACTTTACAATTATCTGACTGACTTGTCTGTGCCTGTGATTGCTCAGTATTAAAGTTTTCCTGGCACTATGTAGTAGTTCGGTCTCCCCCATCCTCATGGCGCCCCTCCCGCTGGGCTGAAGGGGTTAAAACCCCTGCAGCCACTAACCTTTCTCCAGTGCCAGGCTCCCTTGGCGCTGGGGAACTCTCCTCCTCCTGCCGACGTCAGCGCCGAATGCACATGCGCGGCAAGAGCTGTCAATGAGACAGCCACTAGAGGCTGGATTAACCCTCAGTGTAAACATAGCAGTTTCTGTAAAACTGCTATGTTTTCAGCTGCAGGGTTAAAACTAGAGGGACCTGGCACCTATAGTGGTCATTTAAGCTGCAGTGGCAGAATACATAGATTGAGCAGTAGTCGGTCAGATAACAGTAAAATCTAACCCAATATGGATAAAAAAGTAAAATTTTGTAAAAAAAAAAAAATATATAAAAGAAATTCATAATACATTATTTAAAAAAATAAATATTACATTTCAGTTCCATTAAATTTAATTTAATATTTTTTTAAGAAATGAGAAGTGGATACTGCTTCTCCCTCCGCCACCACTCCTCCTCTGCATTACGTCGGCTGATCCCGCCCACCGGTGGGGAGACCTAATGCGCATGCGCGGCAATGCCGCACATGCGCATTAGAGCTCCCCATAGGAAAGCATTGAAAATGCTTTTCAATGCTTTCCTATGGGAAATTGAGCGACGCTGGAGGTCCTCACACAGCGTGAGGATGTCCAGCGACGCTCTAGCACAGGTTTTCTGTGCTTTGAAGGAGGAAGTGCCCTCTAATGGCTGTCTAGTAGACAGCCACTAGAGGTGGAGTTAACCCTGCAAGGTAATTATTGCAGTTTATAAAAAAACTGCAATAATTACACTTGCAGGGTTAAGGGTATTGGGAGTTGGCACCCAGACCACTCCAATGGGCAGAAGTGGTCTGGGTGCCTGGAGTGTCCCTTTAAGTGCATTTTAAAGAATCCATTGTGTGTGTGATGGTTTTTACCTTCGTTTACTATTTTAAAAAAACAAAACTTTTTTTGCCCATTGGCAACTGTATTTAGTTAGGTCCCATGTTTTATGTTCCCACCTCTCTGGTAAGGAGGAACTAATAATAGTTGATGGAGAGACAGGGGTTTGCTGCAAATTCTTCAGCCATTTAGTGCAAATTCCAGTAATTATAGGTATTGTGCTGTGCCTGAATGCTGCATAATACAACAGAAGCTAGTTCTAATTGAGACCTTACAGGAGGTACAAATCCGTCCTTTGTTTAGCTTGACAAATTAGTGCCAGAAAGTGGCATGGTCCGAATGGGAATCAAAGAGAAGGAACACAAAGATGGGACTTAAAGCTACAGTAATCACCCTCTCTTGTCCTGCCAAGGGGGGGGGGGGGAAAGTAAAGACCAACGCTTGTTGAAGTTTCCTTTTTGTTCGAAATTCCCTTGACATGTCAGCAGCTTAGGGCTGCCTTATTTGTTTAGTTAAAGTGATTAAATTGTAATAGTCCAGGACAGGCCATTGTCTTTTTTTCCATTAATTCCCAGCACCACAGACTCCAGCTGTCTCCATTAATTGATTGACAATGACCTACTGATAAGGAAACATGTTGGTAGGAGGACATTTTTCCTTCTTAAATTGAATTAGGCTGTAAGTTTTCTATTTGTTTGAATCACCCTTGGTAGAACGGCTGAGAAATGCAAACAAGCCGAATCAGAATTGAGATGTATGTGAATGAAAGTGGAGAGGTTTGGTCTTGCAGAACATTTCAGAAAACAAATTAGTGTGTGTCTGCATTGCTTGGCCACAAGCCTGTTCAATTAGAAAACCTGCTAACGTAAAGCTAGAGAGTCTTGGTATTCGACAAGGTCAGGGAGGTCAAACAAGTGCAGAACGCAGAGTCAAAATGTTGTGTAATGTACTAACAAGAAATTGAATAAACAAAAATAATCATCATTCATACCAAAATACTTGTTGGCAAACTTGGATAGATGGTTCTATTAACCTTTACATTTGTATATCTCCATAGCGCGGTATATACATACTTTGTTGTCTATTTATTTAGTTGGTGGGTGCACTAGTTAGATTAATGGAACAGTTAGGAATATCAACATGTATTCCTAATGCTAAAGTAGAAACATAGAAACATAGAATGTGACGGCAGATAAGAACCATTCGGCCCATCTAGTCTGCCCAATTTTCTAACTACTTTCATTAGTCCCTAGTCTTATCTTATAGTTAGGATAGCCTTATGCCTATCCCACGCATGCTTAAACTCCTTTAGTGTCCTGCAACAGTATAGGTGTTTGCCCCCTCCCCTCCAAGTGCATGAATAAGGTATTTTTACTTACTCCCTCGCCATGTTACTCTCTCTCAGTTTTGATGATTTTAGTAAATCCAGTCACAGGTAAAAGCTAGTGCACATGCTCGGCAGATTGCTGAGATGTGCCAATCAAATGTGATTGAGAACAGAGTTTGAATCTGTACTCAATGCGGAAGCACCTCTAGTGGCTGTCTGGAAGACAGTCACTAGAGGTGGGTTAACCCCGCCATGGAAACATGACAGTGTTTTACATTGAGGAATTAAAACTACAGGGCCACTCAGTCAGCATAATTCTCATGTTATCAACTATTAAGAGTACAATTCAAATTTGATTGAATAAACCTCCTAATGATAACAGTATTTTTTTAAACATAAACTTACTGTGTGGAACAGTGCATTGTAAGTTTTATTACGCACAGTAAGTTTCAAAACACTTTATAGGTTGTAAAGAACTGAAAATTGTAATTTGTTGTATTTGCAGCATATGTACTAAAAAATCAAAAGCTATTTCAATCAAACTTATAACAACATTTTAACTGTTTAAACATTTTAACAGCTCACGTTACATTTTAACATAAGACCCCTTATTTGATAGCAGCTTCACAAGTCTTGCATCCATTGAACATGTGAGTTTTTGGACAGTTTCTGCTTGAATTTGTATTCAAGATGTCAGAATAGCCTCCCAGAGCTGCTGTTTGGATGTAAACTGCCTCCCATCCTTATAGATCTTTTGCTTGAGGATGCTCCAAAGGTTCTCAATAGGATTGAGGTCAGGGGAGGATGGAGGCCACACCATGACTTTCTCTCCTTTTATCCCCATAGCAGCCATTGATGCAGAGGTATTCTTTGCAGCATGAGATGGCGCATTGTGATTTTATTACGGAAAGCATAGTTCTTCCTTCTGTACCAGGGAAGAAAGTGGTCAGTCACTCCACATACTTTGCAGAGGTCATCTTTACACCTTCGGGGACCCTAAAGGGGCCGACCAGCTCTCTTCCCATGATTCTGGCCCAAAACATGACTCCACCACCGCCTTGCTGACGTCCCAGCCTTGTTGGAACAGGGTGGCCGTCCACCAACCATCCACTACTCCATCCATCTGGACCATCCAGGGTTGCACGGCACTCATCAGTGAACAGGACTGTTTGAAAATCAGTCTTCATGTATTTTTCTGCCCAATGCGGCCGTTTCTGCTTGTGACCATTGGTTAGTGGTGGCCGAATAGAAGGTTTATGCACAGTTGCAAGACTCTGACGGACTCTACACCTTGATGTCCGTGGGACTCCAGAGGCACCAGCAGCTTTATATATCTGTTTGCTGCTATGTAATGGTATTTTAGCAGCTGCTCTCTTGATTCGATGCATGGATCTGGCAGAAATCTTCCTCAATGTGCCTTTATCTGCACGAACCCGTCTGTGCTCTGAATCAGCCACAAATCTCTTAATAGTGCCACCATCATGCTTAAGTTTTCATGAAATATCTAATGTTTTCATACCTCGTCCAAGGCATTGAACTATTTCACTCTTTTCAGCAGCAGAGAGATCCTTTTTCTTCCCCATATTGCATGAAAATGGTGCTCTGTTTACTAATGTGGAACACCCTCCTTTAGTAGTTCTTGCTTAAATTGGGCTCACCTGGCAATCTAATTATCACAGGTGTCCGAGATTGTTTTCAGTGATCAAAAGAGCCCTGAGACACAATGCCATCCATGAGTTAAACTGAAAAACAAAATATTTAATCTTTGTGACACTTAAATAGAATTTGCATAATAATTTGGAAAAGGGTGTATGTTATGTTTTTGGAAGTATTTATCCAATTGCTGTTTAACCCCTTAAGGACAGAGCTTCAGAAGCTTGTCTTTCACTTATTGACAACAGCATTTTTTGCATTTTTTGCTGTTCACGTTCAACTGCAATTTGCATTTACTAATTTATTGTATCGACACATATTATATACCGTTTTTTAAAGGACAGAAAGAGCTTTAATTTGATGTAACATATATATATATATATATATATATATATATATATATATAAATGCTTATTTATTATAAGAAAAATGCAAACAAATTTATTTATTTTTTTTTCTTTTCAGTTTTTGCAATAATAATGTGTTCATAATTAGTGCAGGTTAAGGAAAGTAATTAAAAATAAATTCATTTAGTTGTTCTGATTTACAGAATATATAATGTGTCTGGGATTTTTTTTTTTTTTTTTGGTAGTTACAGGTCACAAAGCACAAGGAGTAAAGTAAACTTTTAATGTGGAGCGATTTTAGAATTTGGTATGTTTGTCTTGTAAGCTTAATAGCCATAAAAGAAAACAAAATTGCCACACAAAAGTATATATTTATATAAAGTAGACATCACGGGCTATTTACCTAAGGTTGTTTTGACACTTTCTATGTAGCCATTTCATCGCCAACCTCTGCTAAATATTGGATTAAAATTTTTTTTTTTTTTTTTTTTTGGCAAACTTATAACAAAGAAATTCTCATGTGTATTTTGTAAAGTTGGTGTGCGCTATTACTGTACAAAGTTTTATTTTGTGTTCAGTTACATCTGCTGAGTAAAATGACACCCCCATTGTATGTCTTTGGCACTATTTCGTGAAGTTACAGTGATATATAGGATACCTGTCCTTTTCAGTATTCACAGTAGAATTTTGAGAGACGGATTTAATGTGCCTTTGCTTCCATTTGGGGTATTATAGTAGTTTGACTGTTCAAAAAAACCCCACAAAGGCCTACCATTTGTAAAAGTAGACACTCCAGGGTATCTCATAAGGTGCATATTGTGCCTTAACATGCCCCCATTTTTTCACCAATATATGCCAAAGTATGTGGTAAAAAATAATTTTGTGCATTTTTTACATGCGGATTGCATTTTTGCTAGGCATTTTGTATATTTCATTTGCCACTAAGTTCAAACCCCCCAAATTATGCTCAGCTAAGTCTTCTGAGTAAAAGGACACCCCCATTGTATGTGTTTGGCACTATTTCGTGAAGCTACAGTGCCATATAGGAGACCAAGCCATATCAGTTTTTACCGAACTTTGAATTTTGACGCTGGGCCTATGTGCAATTTCCAAGCATCTTTGCAGGTTTTAAATTCAAACTACCCCACAAAGGCCTACCATTTCTTAAAGTAGACACCCCAGGGTATTTCAAAAGGTATATTTTGAACCTTAGCGTGGGATCATTTTTCCGCTAGCTTGTAACAGGTGTAGTCCTTTGCCTTTTTGACACACAAAGTGAATTTGCACAGTATATTTTGCAAACCTTATGTGTGCTACCACTGTATAATACTTCATATGTTGCTCAGCTATGTCGGCTGAGTACAGCAATACCCCCGTATGTACCTTTGCCAGGTATATGTGGACATCGGAGGGGCACATTTGGGACACAGCCATTCCAGTTTTTTCAAACTTTAAATTTTTACGCTGTGTCCATGTCCTATTTTAGAGTATTTTACCAGGCTATATAATCCAAATACCCCATAAAGCCATACCATTTCTTAAAGAAGACATCCCAGGGTATTTCAAAAGGCATATTTTGAACCTTAGCGTGGGATAATTTTTCCGCTAGCTTGTACCAAGTGTAGTGGTAATAAGCGTTTTTTCTGCCTTCTTGCACAGTATATTTTGCAAACCTGATGTGTTCTATGACTGTATAATACTTCATTTTTTTCTCAGCTATGTGGTCTGAGTACAGCAATACCCCCGTATGTACCTTTGCCAGGTATATGTGGATGTTGAAGGGGCACATTTGAGACGCAGCCATTCAGTTTTTTTCTAACTTTGAAGTTTTACGCTGTGTCCATGTTCCAATTTGGAGTAGTTTAGATGGTTAGTTATTGAAACTTCCCCACAAACACATAATATTTATTAAAGAATACACCCTAGGGTAATTTAAAAGGCATATTTTGAACCTTGGCGTGGGATCATTTTTTCTCTAGTTTGTTCCAGGTGTAGTGTTAATGAGCGTTTTTAAATGTATTCTTTTACTTTTTGAAACTTTTTTTACTTTTAAAAACTAGTTTTTTAAACTTTTTTGTTTTGCTTATTAATTTTTTTTTTACAGATTTAACATTTTTCTAAGCTTTTTTTTTATCGTTAACCCCTAACTAGCAGTAAGCAGCACTAACAGTAAATTCTCCATTTTCCTATAACTCCCACCCACTCTAGCTAGTAAAATATATAATTATAAAATATTTAAATTAGTTAATACTGTAAAAAAAACTTTTCTTTGCCTTAGATTAAATCTCCTTTCTTCCATCCTAAATGCGTGACCTCGTGTCCAATGTATAGCCCTGTTTATGAATAGATTTCCAGACAATGGTTTGTACTGGCCCCGAATACACTTGTATAATGTTATCATATCCCCTCTGAGGCGCCGTTTTTCCAAACTCAAGAGATTTCAATTTTTTAACGTTTCTTCATAACTAAAATGCTCCATTCCTTTTATCAATTTTGTAGCTCGTCTCTGCACTTTTTCTAGTGTCATGATATCCTTCTTAGAACAGGTGCCCAAAATTGCACAGCATATTCAAGGTGTGGTCTTACCAGCGATTTATAAAGAGGCAAAATATTTTCATCTAAAAATCTATGCCCCTATTTATACATGACAAAACCTTACTGGCCTTAGCAACTGCAGATTGGCATTGCATAGTACTGCCTAATTTGTTGTCTATAACAATTCCCAAATTCTTCTCGTGTGTGGTTATCCCTAATTCAGTACCATTAAGGGTGTAAGTTGCTTGTGCATTCTTGACCCCGAAGTGCATAACTTTGCAATTCTCTACATTAAAGGACCAATATAGACACCCAGACCACTTCAGCTTAATGAAGTGGTCTGGGTGCCAGGTCCATCGAGGGTTACCATGCTTGCTGTAAACATAACAGTTTCAGAGAAACTGCTATGTTTACATTAGGGTTAATCCAGCCTCTAGTGGCTGTCTCATTGACAGCCGCTAGAGGCGCTTCTGCGCTTCTCACTGTGATTTTCACAGTGAGAAGACGCTTGCGTCCATAGGAAAGCATTGAGAAATGCTTTCCTATGGACTGATTGAATGCGCGCGCGGTTGAAGAGGGAGGAGAGTCCCCAGTGCCGAGGGAGCCCGGCGCTGTAGAAAGGTAAGCGTTTAACCCCTTCCTTCCCTTCCTCCCCCTAGAGCTCGGCGGGAGGGGGGCCATGAGGGGGACCTATTAACACTATAGTTTGTTTTCCTGGCACTATAGTGGTCCTTTAAATTTCATCTGCCATTTTAGTGCCCAGTCCCCCAATCTATCTAAATCCCTTTGCAGCAAAGCAATATCCTGCTCACATTTTATTACTTTACACAGTTTTGTGTCATCTGCAAACACTAAAACATGGCTTTCTATGCCTATTGCAAGATCATTTATATGCTAAATAGAAGCAGTCCTAAAACAGAACCCCGAGGAACACCACTTACCACTTTTGTCCAGCTTGAAAATGTGCCATTAATGACAACTTGTTGTACTCTATCCTTAAGCCAATGTTCTACCCAAGAACAAGAATATTCATCTAGACCAATTTCTTTTAGTTTGAACACTAACCTATTGTGAGGAACTATATAAAAAACCTTGGCAAAATCCAAGTAGATCACATCCACTACAACACCCTGATCTATACTTCTACTTACTTCTTTGTAGAATGCAATTAGGTTAGTTAAGTTCTTCCCAATGAATTCCTTAATATTATCCCTTAACCCCTTAGCGCCGTTACAGCGTTCTATGCCGTCCCCATTATAATGGGCTTTAAAGCCGTAATGGCTTTCACCCCCAGGAGCTCAGCGGTACTCACCTCCGCCGCGATCCTCTTCGGGAGGACTGCCTGACAGCCCAGGCAGCCCTCCCCCGGCAAATGAGGCCCCCGGGGGCCATGTGATCACTCTCAAAGAGCGATCACATGGCCCCCTATAGCTGAAAATAAATTATATATACAAATGTAATCTCATTCTAACTGTATTTTGTTATTAATACATATATATTGGTAACAAAATACACTTAGAATGACATTCTATATATATCTATATATAAAATACAAATAACTGCAAATATTTATATATAGATAAATATATATAATTACATAAATAACTACATAAGTATACACGTAGAATTTAAATACATATATATGTATATATATAAAAATTCTACGTGTATGCTTAAGTAATATTTTAACATAATTATGTGATTTAATTAATTAAAATTTGATAGACGTGCCTGACAACCCAGGCAGCAAGTGCAGAGAATTAAATTCACCCGCGCTATATTTAACCCTGTAACTTTCCTAGACACCATAAAACCTGTACATGGGGGGTGCTGTTTTACTCGGGAGACTTCGCTGAACACAAATATTAGTGTTTCAAAATGATAAATTGTATTACAACGATGATATATTTAGTAAAAGTGACATTTTTAGCATTTTTCACACACAAACTGCACGTTTACTGACAATATTATTGTTGTAATATGTTTTACTGTTTTGAAACACTTATGTTTGTGTTCAGTAAAGTCTCCAAAGTATGTACAGGTTTTATGGTGTTTTGGAAAGTTAGAGAGTCAAACATAAGGCTTGCATTTCATTTTTTTCACATTGAAATTTGTCAGATTGGTTACGTTGCATTTGAAACCGTATGGTAGCCCAGGAATGAGAATTACCCCCATGATGGCATACCATTTGAAAAAGTAGACAACCCAAGGTATTGCAAATTGGGTATGTCCAGTCATTTTTAGTAGCCAAAACAAACACTGGCCAAATATTAGTTTTTTTTGCTTTTTTCACACAAAAACAAATATGAACGCTAACTTTGGCCAGTGTTTGTGACTAAGTGACTACTATAAAAGACTGGACATACCCCACTTGCAATATCTTGGGTTGTTTACTTTTGCAAATGGTATGCCATCATGGGGGTAAATCTCATTCCTGGGCTACCACACGGTCTCAAAGGCAACATAACCAACCTGGCAAATTTCAGTTTGAAAAAAACTGAAAAATGGAATGTGCTATATTTGACCCTTTAACTTTCCAAAACACCATAAAAACTATTAATGGGGAGTACTGTTGTACTCGTGAGACTTTGCTGAATCGAAATATGTGGGGGGTTTTGCAGTTAAAGCTAACGGTATTGTGACATTTACAGCTAGAATGTCTACAAAATTTTTAAAAATCTTAATTTCTCACAGTTTTTTAAATTTTATTCATTATAAATTATGTTTCAAATATGAATAGTTCATGAGAAATTAAAGCCCAGTTTCTCCTGAACAAAATGATATATAATAAGTGTGGGTGCACTTAATATGAAAGAGGTGAATTACGGTTGAACAGACATATAGCGCAAATTCCAGTTTTTGTTTACATTTTGTTTTGATCAGAATGTGTACTATTGACTCCGTCGTGAAGGGGTTAATAGCCCTTCAAATATTTTCCTAGTCACAAAAGTTAAGCTCACAAGTCCTGGCGAGGATTTTGAACCCTTTTTAAATATAGGAACAATATCTGCCTTTCTCCAATGCTCTGGTACAATATCTGAAACAAAATAATCTGGAAAGATTAAATATAGAGGTTCACTTATTTCCCCACTTAGCTACTTAAGTACTCGTAGGTGAATACAGTCAGGCCCCAGAGCTTTATTTACATTAATTTTAGTGGATTGTAAAACGGATAGCAAATGTTTTGTGTAGCGGTTCGCCTAATCCCTAATCGAGTATCTCTTCTGAGCGCTTCTCCCTATTTCCCGCACGGTGAAAGTTATAATAGCTTGGGTGAAAAGTAGTGTGTGTTTATTGATAAAAGTACGGGGATTTATACACAGACCCCCAGCATGGGGTCTCCATTCAAAGTACAGTAATCCCGCCCGAGGGCCTCTGTGTCTGAGAGAGAATTGTAACCTACATTGCTTAATTTAATTATATCCCAACACAGAGGCTGAGAGAGAATTGTGACCTACATTGCTTAAATTAATTATCTCCTAGCCTAGAGGTGCTTGACACACACAACACCAAAATACAGTGTAAAAACATCAAGAACCCCCACGCATATGATAGCCCCGGAAAGCTGATCTTCGAGTTCCCAATCCTAGAATGTAGCGGGAGGAGGCCTGTCTAGTTTAGAGGAAGCAAATAGGGGGATTATAGGTCCCTTTGGGGTAATGTTCATGGTTTCTTCACATTTTGTAAAAACTTTCAGCAGCCAAGTAAGACTTCGATCACCTTAACCACATAACCACAACCCTCCCCACCCCCACCTCATTATAAGGAGTCACATTATTTTTGAACACTGATGTCTTGCCTGAGATCCACCAGACTTTGGCTACCATCTCCTGAGAGCTGGATGTTTCTCAGCAGGAACTTCAGTTGGCTCTCCTAAGAAAAGTCTTGTTCCTTACGATGGGTTTTGCCAGGTGTGTTCCTATAAAGGAACACTCCAGCCTAAAATGTAACAACCTTAATTCATATGATGTATGAACATTAAAAATGTATTTTTTTTTTTTTTTAAATGCTTTCATTTTGTTGTGCATGGTAAAAACAATATTACTTGAACATGTCTAGTAAACTGCACAATTTTGTAAGAAAGATAAGCATACATCAACGTAATGAGAGAGATTTCCCTGGGATTCTCCAAGCTGATTGCATGTATTAATGGATAATAAGGGATAAACCAGAGGTTAATACAAAAGGAGAGAGCATAAAATAATATGGTAATGATGCTCAGGTAATGAACAGAATCCCAGAATTCCATCATATACTCAATGGTAAGGGGGTAAGAGAAAGGGCTAGGAGCTCTACCTAGCGCAGGCTGGGATCCCAAATCAGCCTATGTCGACCATTGGCTTAACAGACTCTTGCATCGTTGAGAAGAGAGACAGGCTTACTAGTCTTGATGTGTGCAGGCAGGCTGCACCGAACGTTATGGCAGGATAACCCCACTACTTCAGACTGACTAGGCATCCCAGTGCTGGGCCACTGTCATGCATCTCCCTGTAGTGGATTGATATGTGCTTTCCGCCTCTCCACCATGTTGGGACCTTGTACACTGCTGGAGCTGTGCCCCTCTGTTACAGATTATTATTTGTGATGAGCAGTCCCTCTGTGGTCCTGGGACAGGTTGTTGCATCCTAACTTTCAGTCCCTTACCCCCACAGAGAGATGCCACAAATTTCCTCCTTAGGGACATTGTTAATTCTTGCAGGAAAAGGCTAATTTTGGGCTACACTAGTAAATTAATTTATTACCTGTATGAACAAGCATTTCATCGGACAGAAACACACACCCAGTAGGGGATGATCAGAGCATATTCTTTTAACTAATGTCGTCTCAGGCCGCTTTGAAGCAGAGTGACATTTTAAATATTGTGATAAACCAAAGAGAAAAATGGCTCATAGAAGTTTCAGCAGCACTTCTAAGTGCATTACGCTGGGTGGAGTTGTTTGAATATTTATAATGGGAAGAGATAATCAAGGAATGAAACCGACACACCTGCACATCAAAGGCCCGGTGTAATGGATGGCACACTTCACTTGAAAGCCAAAGCTCTGCTGACGTTGCTCACAAGTCACTTTAGGCCACTAGCCTTTCCAATTCTTTTCGTGTATTTCTCTTTATTTCCAAAGAATAGATATCAGCCATATAACACAGTTGCTCTTATTGTCCTCCTCCTTTGTTCATTTCAAAGCTATAGAAGAATGCATTGAGTTTTATTTATTTTTAGCAAAAAGCCATTCTTTAGAAAGCCAATAATAGACAGATTTTTTGTTGTTGTTGTTGATCAAGGCAAAATTTCAAGTCTGCTGCAATAGGTCTCACCAAAGAAGCCATGAAAAAACAGTTGATCCAAGTTCCAAAGTTATTTTTATCAAGACCTTTGAGACAAAGTAACTTGTAAAAATTCCTTGCACTCAGGCTTCAATATCCTTATGATGTCAGGTGCCAAGGCTCAGATGTACACAGAACTCCGGATAACTGGCTGCACTCTCGGTCTTGTTAAAAAAATCTAAAATTTTATTGAAAGTAATTAAAAGATCGACATTTCAGTCGACCTATAGGACTTTCCTCAGGATCAAAACAAATTTGTTTTGATCCTTAGTAAAGTTGCATAGGTGGACTGAAACGTCGATCTTTTAATTACCTTCACTAAACCTTTGGATTTTATAACAAGACCGAGAGTGGATCCGATTACCTGGAGGTATATATATTGTATATTGTACATTGTATTAGCCGTATTAGTCCTGTCCTATTTCTTTATTTGATTGTGTAATAAGCAGCATTTGTCTCTGAGGTGACGAAACGCGTAAAACTGTTTTATTTGCTGTTTCTTACTTATATTGGAAGTAAAGTGAGGATCTGGGAGATAAGCTTCCTGAGAGAGATTTTATGAAGGCTTTATTTTAACTGGATATTAGTGAATGGCCAGTTGGAACTTGCCAATTGGAGTGGCTATTGTGTACAATAATGCATGTTTCTTTAGTATAACTAGCCATACATATCATATATTTTGTATTCAGAAGACAGGAGGAGATCTTCTGGGTAGTTCCATCTACTTAAGAAAAGTGTTGTTCTTTTAAAATGTTTAATCTTAATTTTTATTCACTACATGGTTTACATTCTATAGGGGCTTGTTTTCAGCTTAGACGGCCCTGGGCCTACACTCCTTAGTTAGCAAACAGGGGCCACACTGTGGATAAACGCAAAGTTTTAATAACCATTTCCCAACTGCCTAACTGAAATTGGCTTTAATACAAGTATATAGTGACCGAGGTACCGTTCCCCTAGGGACAAGAGAAATTACAACTCATGTCCCCATTCCTAGCTCCCCTTCCATCCACATCCGCCCACCCCCCTTTCCCACACAATCTCGTGCATCCATAGGATTGAAGGGGTGTATAATGATGCGGCCCAAAACACACCTAGACCCACTGGTGATGCCCATGGGGCAAAGTACAGTAACGAAAGGTTTATACCTTTCGTTACTGTACTTTGCCCCATGGGTGTTATATTTTGTACAGTTTCCTACAGTAATTCTGTTCTTACATGAAAACTGCAAATGGTCATCCAGTCTACCCATACCCACCTACTCCCTCTCTTGATTTATAGCTTGATCAACATTGCAAGTCTTCTTTTTTTTTTATTCTTTATTTTTGGTTTCAATTCACATAGAAAGTATTTAATTAAACACAGTAATGAATGATAAGGTAAGTTTGCGCACATAGTTAGATACATTGTTGAGGCAGCATACAATATATGTTCAATTCATATGTTATACAATACATGAATCGAAAATATTATTTATATATATTTTTTTTTTAACATCATAAGCTTAAAGGAACACTATAGGGTCAGGAACAAACATGTATTCCTGACCCTATAGTGTTAAAAACACCATTTAGGTGGCTTGACCCCCCTTAACCCCCTTAAAAGGAATCAAAACTCACCTTATTTCCAGCGCCGCATGGGTCCGCCGGCACTGGCCCCGCCCCCGATCCGCATCCTTGATGACAAATTCAGAATTGCCGATTTTTAGCCAATCCAATGCTTTTAGGGGACCATGTTGGGTTAGGGGAATAACCATAGCTCTCAATGAGGAGAAGCCTAGACGCCCCTGGGCCTACACTCCTTAGTTAGCAAACAGGGGCCCCACTGAGGAGAGGGATTCAACCACTATAAAAACATTTTTTTTTTCTCAATTGTATTTTATTGAATTTTTCACAATTATGAATTCAGTACATAGTCACAGCTCATAAACATACATTCTGTGGTACAGTGAATTCCTATAGCACCCCCTGGAACAGCCGGGGGTGGATATTTCGTTGAACATAACAATGGAATACACAAGACAGGTGTACAGGTAAGATCAATAAATAAATAACGTAGTTGACATTTCTTTTTACTTCTTTCCACATGGAAGTGGTACGCTACTCCTCACTTGGTTCTAGCCTGATTGAATATTACTCCCCTCTTCTATGCTGTTTTGCTTATCGCAGACAATTCCCCTTTTCGTACCATATCTCCCAGCTCTCCCATGTTTCTCTAAATTTTTTGGTGGCTGTAGTGGTGCCTGTGGACATTTTCTCATATATGTAAAACTGTTGTATTTTGTCTTTCAGTTGTTGTGTGGATGGGCAACTGTGTTTTTTCCAATTGAGCGCTATCAGGTTGCGTGCTGCCATTAAGATTAGTAAGAGCAGTTGTTTTTGATTCTCGTGTGTTTCTTGGGGGAACAGTAGAAGTAGACAAGCCTTAATGTTTAGGGGGAAGTCTTTAATTCCCAGGGCGTCTATTATATCCTTAACATCCCTCCACAGCGGCTGTATGCCGCTACAGTGCCACCAGATGTGTGGTAATGTGCCTATCTCCGTATTACACCTCCAGCATTCGGCTGGCACCGCAGGGTATATCCTATGTAGCCTATTGGGGGTCATATACCATCTATAGAGCAGCTTTCGGTGCGCCTCTATATGGGAGTAGCATTGGGTCCATTTTTTGAGGCCGTTTAAGGCCAGTAACCAGTCATCCTCAGTGAGCTCAGTTTCTGCCTCTGCCTCCCAGTGAAGTTTGCATGTTATTGGCTTATGGGGTGCTAATTCTAGCCAGGCTCTATAACAAAGGGAAAGAGTCTTGGGTTTCTGCGGGGCTGTCCAGCATCGACTGGGTATTAGTCTCGCAGCTAGCGTGTGTGTTGATAATGTAGATGGAGAGGTTTGTACATGTGAGGTAATAGTGTGTTTTAGCTGCAGAAACGGAAAGATGTCTCTATCCGGCACCCCCCATCTGCTTTTCATGTCTGGGAAGTCCATTATAGTTTGCCCTTTGCACAGCTGTTGAATCTGGGATATACCCAGCTGTGTCCACATGGACAGGGGGATCGTGGGGTTCACTCTGTTAAGTGCTTTCAGGGGGGCTTCGGGGTGGAAGTGCTTCTTCCAACCTAGGGATGACATGAAATCGTCCCACACTTTGATCGTTGCTGCTGTGGTGGAGTAAAGCTGTATGTGGGGTCCCCTTAATGCCTTAGGTGTCCATATGTGGTTAAGCAGTGTGGGGTGTGTAAGCTGATCGTGTTCCATATCTACCCATTGAGTCGTGCCCCTTGGGGCATGTAGTTGTATACAGGTAGCCAGCAGGGAGGCTTTGTAATAGAGGCCTATGTTAGGTAAACCAATGCCGCCCGTGTGTGCTGTGTTTTGTAGGAGGTGTAGAGGCAGCCTAGGTCTTTTCCCCCCCCAGATGTATGTGCTGCAGATTGTTTGCAATGACTTGTGGATTGCTGCCGGGACAGCTATAGTGAGCATTCTGAACTTGTACAGCAGTCTCGGCAGCAGCACCATTTTGTATGCATTTACTCGCCCTAGCCATGAAAGGTTCGCAATCTTCCATTTAAGTGTCTCAGTTTTGCATAGTTGTATGAGAGGTTTAAAGTTCAGTTTTATTATGTTGTCAATGGAGGTGGCGATTTTTACCCCCAAATATGTTAGGGACGACGTCCGCCAATCAAGTTCGTATGTGGTCTTTAAGGTTTCCACAAGTAGCCTTGGTAAGTTTATAGGTAGGGCCTGCGTTTTTTCTTGATTCAGGCGGTAATATGAGATTTTACCATAATCCGTCAAGAGTGTTAACAATGGGGGTAGGGAGCTCTCTGGTTTCGACAATGCCCCAAAGATATCATCTGCAAATAGGGCTAAGCAATACTCTGTTTCCCTCAGGGAGATGCCGTTTATATCTTTATGTGCTCGTATTTTCTGGGCCAGGGGTTCTAAAGAGAGGATGTAGAGCAAGGGAGACAGCGGGCATCCTTGCCGTGTCCCGTTTGTGATGTGGAAGGTTCTAGAGAGGAACCCACTATGTGAGACCCTAGCACTGGGTTGCGCGTAGAGCGCCAGTATGCCCTTGACAGTTTCTTCGGGGAAGTTGTATTTCTGTAGTACTCTCGTCATGTACTGCCAGCTCAGCCTGTCAAAGGCCTTTTCGGCGTCCAGCGCCAGAAAAAGGCCTCCGAGCTTTCCTTTTGCCATCCCCTCCACCATATTCAGTACCTTCCTGGAATTATCAGAGCCCTACCGGCCTCTCACGAACCCTGATTGATCGTTGTGTATTAGTTTATGTATGAGTGGAGCCAATCTTTCACTAAATAGCTTCGCATAGATTTTTGCGTCGCTGTTTAGCAGCGAGATGGGCCTGAAATTCTTACATTGGTCTGTGGATTTGCCTGGCTTGGGTAGGGTGGAGACATGGGCCAGTAGCATCTCCGCTGGTAAGGAGCCCATGCAATGGTTAAACAGTTCTGTGAGGGGCTGTGACAAGGAACTAGAGTATGTGCGGTAGTATTTATTGGGTAGTCCATCAGGGCCCGGGGATTTATGCTGTGGGAGTGAGGAGATCACCAACGCTACCTCTTTCGTTGTGAAAGGGCTGCGCAGACCATCTATGTCAGTTGGCGATAGGGTCGGGAGGTTGACTTCCGACAGGAAGGCATCTATATCGGACCTTGTGGGGCATATTGTCTGTGGGTCATTTTTTAGATTGTATAGTTTTTCATAATAGTGAGCAAACTCATCTACAATCCCCTGGGGGTCTAATATCTTGGTGCCCCTTGGTCCCTTGAGGGAGGCAATCCTGGAGGTTGATGTTCTCTGTTTCAATTGTGCTGCTAGTTTTGCTCCTGCACAATTGCCGGCAGCGAAATACTTGTGTTTGAGCCTGCGCGTGAGGAATGTAGTTGTGGCTAGTTCTATGTCTCTTAGTTGTGTTTGCAAGAGTAGTAACCTAGTGTGTGTGGACGCTGTTGGTGTATGCTTGTTAGCGTGTGTTAATGTGGCTAGCTCAGAAAGTATAGAGGTGTATTTTTCGAGGCGCCGTTTTTTTGCATAGCTAGCGTGTTTTATGAAGCAACCCCGTATGAAGGCTTTGTGTGCTAGCCATATTTGGGTTAGGGGTGAGTCCGGAGTTTTATTCTCCTGAAAATAATATTTCAGTTCTTGTTCTATTTGTTGGGTTACCTCCGGGTCGGTTAATAGTTGCTCATTGAGTTTCCAGCTGCCTCTTCCTTTGTTGGGGAATTGTTCTCTAAGTGACAATGTGATAGGCGCGTGGTCCGACCACGAGATCAGACCAATGTCTGTGTGTTCTACTTTCGTGAGGGAGGAGGTGTGGAGTAAAAATCTATCTATTCGGGAATAGCTGTTATGTACTGCTGTGTGATAGGTATAGTCCCTTTCTGTGGGGTGTGTAACACGCCAGGGGTCTACAAGATTGTGTGTCGCTAGTTTGTGGCATATACGTGAGGTCAATTTGGACCTATGCTTTAGAGTCTGGTTGGTCAGCTTTGGACCTCTTGAAGAGTCTAGGTCGCTGTCTAATAGGAAATTTGTGTCACCTCCAATGATTACCTCCCCCAATACGTGTGTAGACATCAATCCCAACAGCACATCCACAAAGTCACATTGATTAGTATTAGGTCCATATACATTAATCAGAGTATATACATTGTTATTCAGATGGCATTGTAAGATGAGGTACCTTCCTTTTTTATCCCCAATTTTACGTATTAATGAAAACGTTACGTCTTTACTTATTAGGATGGATACTCCTCGTTTCTTAGTTGAGTAGCAGGAGTGGTAGTCAATGGGGAATGCCGGAGAGTTAAATTTAGGCCTAGAACCCCACTTAAAGTGTGTCTCTTGAAGGAACATTACGTGGGCACCTAGGGATTTCGCTTCGCGTAGGGCCAAGCGGCGTTTATTCGGGGAGTTTAGTCCCTTGGCGTTCAGAGAGCAGATTTTAAGTACCATCTCGGAGTTGGATAGGATTGTGGGCTAAGTGTGGTACAGAGGGAGGGCCGCTAGGGTCCGCCAAGGGTTCAACATAGCTCTTACGCCTGATAAGGGATTTGTAAGTGCCTTTCTTGATAGGGCTGTGCGACAGTTGGAGCACGTGGTTTAAGGTATTTGGGATCTGCCTGTCGGAGGTTAGGGAAATAAGAACAAAACTAAAACAATAAGTAACTATGTACAACATTCCGTTCACCGCATCATATCGGTGCGATATTAGGTATAACGGTTTCATTCGTGGCTCAGATGTCTTAGCCACCTGGGGGTAGGTATAGCTACCTAGAGTGCAATAGAACAATACTACTTCCAATTGTAGTTAAAGAGAGTCGTAATGTCGCCTTTGCACAGTGCGAACAGTTGTAAGTCCGGTCTGTGCTTAGAAAAAGAGGGAGAGGAACCTAAAGGTGGCCACATTGAAAACATACGACCTGTCCTTTTAGGGATCCGTGTTGCAGTTCTTGGGTTGTTTGGCTTTTTGCTCCGTTCAGGTGCGCCTCTGCGTGTTGGTGTTGCGTGGTTGCATTTCCCATTCTTTCTGGAGGTGTCTCGGAGGTCTGCTGCTAGGCTGTTGCGAGGGGTCATCCCGTATTGGAATGTTCCATTCCGTCAAGAGTCTCTTGCCAATTTCGGGGTCAGAGATCTGACTGTCCACTCCATTGCGTTTGACCAAGAGTTTGGTGGGGAAGCCCCACTTGTATTGGATCCCGGCTGCTCTCAGTGCTGCTGTAATGTGGGCAAACGTGCGCCGTTTGAACATCGTGGTGGAGGATAGGTCAATGAATAGTTTGACCTGTGAGAATTTTCCCGGGAGCTGACCTTGGCTTCTGGAGGCCTGCATTACTCGGTCTTTTATTGTGAAATAATGTATCCGAGTGATAACGTCTCGTGGTACAGCTGCCGGTAGATGCTTGGGCTTCGGGAGGCGGTGTGTGCGGTCCAGGAGCAGTTCAGCTTCTGTCAGGGATGGGATGTATGCCTTGAGGATATCTTGGACATAGCAGGTCAGACCCTGTGGACCGACCGATTCCGGGATCCCCCGGATTCTGATATTGTTGCGTCGGTCTCGGTCTTCGTGGTCTGCTACCTTTGCCTCCAAAGATTGCAATCTTGTGAGTAGGGCTGAGTGTGCTTCTGTTATAGAGTTGTGTGCTTCCGTGATTTCTTCCGCCCTTTCTTCTAGGCGAGATGTTCTGTCACCCAGGGATTGAATGTCTAATCTAATATCTGTGGCAATCTGTTTCAGTTCCGATTTAAATGTGTTTTTAAGGTCCAGGAGCATATTGTGTAGTGTTTCGTTAGTGACAGGCGTTTGCAGAATGCCTGGAGTGAGGATGAGCTCACCTGCGTCGGCACACGAGGCCGGAGAATCAGGCCTGTCGGCGCCATCTTGGATTTCAGCTCCGGTGTTAAACATCGTTGTTGTCTGCATTTGGAGCGTTTTTTGCTTATATTTCTTGGCGATTTT
>OW240917.1:18366245-18478162 GCA_933207985.1 Pelobates cultripes | reverse complement strand
ATGTGCGATTTCTGAGTAACGCAGGTTTATTTATAGACCCTTAATAATTTCACTCGATGGTTCATATAGATATACTTGGCTATTGATCATTTCGCTGCAGGGCTACTTTGCATAAATCACTTGCTAATGACCTGTCTCGGTTTTTTTTTGAATATCCTATTATTAGCATTGTATACTATGCTTTAACTGCTTAGGTTTTGCATTGTCAGTTCCTTTCTAATTTTTATTTTAGCAAACCTTGACTGACATGTAGAGCAGTATTACACATTAACAATAAGTATGGCTGAATTTGGATAGACAACGGGCACCTGGTGAGTCCCAAGTGTCAAACTAAGCTGAAACTATTTACAGATTATGCTGGGATGGTATCAGAGCACTCCAGTGAGCTGTAGTGGTTATGGTACTTGGCGTATTCATCTAATTCTAGCCACAGTGACATATTAGGGTCTGTGGGATGACATCTTTAAAGCATGACATTCTCCTACTGACCTTGATAGTTGTATTAACTAATACATCATGGAGGTTCCCTTAAGCTTTTGGCAGATTCGAGTCAATACTTTTACATCGAAGCTGCCTACGATAATCTCTTTATTTAAACCATTTCATATTACACTCTTCCTATAACACAATGCAGTAGAACGCTGCACTTTATACTTTATAACTAACTCTATAAATCCATAGTTTTATTATTATTTTCACCATTGTATCCGCGTGACATATGATTGAATTTCATTACGCAAACAGCTTTTCAAGACCAATTACAGACTCGTTCAGGATACAACCACAAAAAGCTAAGCGTACGCAATAACAAGCAACTATCACCAACATACACAATAAATTTACATTATTGTGTGAGACACAATCCAACATTTCACAAACAAGCTTAGTAATAAAATATGTCTAAAACAAATGCCCCAGCCAAATCCACAAGACGGTAAATCTCCACTGATTTGTAAGCTGAAATCTTATTTGGCGAAGACTAACAAGTTAAAAAGCACATTTATATTCATTCCCCCTACTTCCTGGCAAAGTCAATTACATGTGTCAGCTTTATTCCGACAGTAAGCTGTATATTATACGTGTATAGTCACAAGCAAACATTAACATATCAACCAGAAAGGCATCTTTAACAGGAGCCCAAACTCTTTTTAACCGCCCACAGTAGCTTCTATTGTGTCCATAAAACTTTTTCTTGACATATGCATAGTCTCCTTTTGGCATATGCTTAACCTACCCCATACCCTCAAAAATGCTCAGACACCTTGTATTGGGAAAATTATTATCACAGCTTTAATGATACAAGGTAAACATAGACAATTATAAGGTTATTGTCAACACAATACATAATACAATATTAACCCCCATTCCTTTAACATAGCTACCCCGACAATGACCCACATAAACAATCATTGATACCACCTATTACATATAAATAAATAAACATAAAACATAAACCATTTCCACCGAGGGCATGATTTTACATCTTTCACAATGTAAGGGCAAACCAAGATATCCCCTACACACACCACATTCGGAGCTACCAACGAGCTAGAACCTACCAATACCATTCGAAACCTAACTGTTCTTAGCGAACTAAAACTATCCTACCTATGAACAAATGACCTACCCCCCAACTTTTCTATCCATCAACCGCCGCTGTGACCAATGAAAAAAGGGAGGGAGGGTGGGACAACAATAGGTAAGTGAGGATTAAGTAAGATGGCCCCTAAATCTAAAATGTCCCCTATATATCCTCCCCTTACCCAAAACCCTACCCCAAATATCCACATAGCCAATCCATACATACCCCTGTTCTATGCCTGTCTCCTAGCAATGTCAAGGCCCATTCCCTTTAGCTGCGCTGCTCTATGGCCTACAAAACTATTTTATTTAGTTTTCTTGTTGATAGGTGTGCGACTAAATAGTCCTATCTGCTCTGCTGACAATAAATCTATGTTCTCTCTCTTGTTTGAACCCATCTCCCTCCTGACAACTAGGAATGGTGTAAATGCACAGGTGATGTGAATAATCTAACAGTGCTTTGGTAGTCATTTACTAAGCAAAGTCTTTTGCATTTGGTTCCTTTATTCACAGGTTGATTTTTTTTGTTTTTTTCCCTGTAGTTCTTTTATCCACAAACATTTGTTTTTTATTTCATTTTTATATGGGGTATGTTAATTGTATCGGACCAAGAGACTGAACATCGGTTGGTCTGATACTGCGTAGTAAAATTAAAGCCAGATGGATAATAAACTTTTTTCCTTTGTGAGTTTTCAGACCAAAGGAATGGACATTCCATTTTTTATCATAAGGCTAGGTGTCTGCGGGCACCCTTGAAGAGCATACCAAATGTGTGGTGTTGGTGCGGTGTGTGACATGAGTGATATGTTTTTTTCCACCCCTGTTTCTCCTTTGTTATTGAGGAGTTTGACAATATCTGACGTTATGGCTTCTGGCTTATATCCATCTATTTTGTGTGTTATTCAATTCACCATATATTATGCAAGTTACAGTCTGTTGTTGAAGTGACAAAGGTACCTGGGGTGTTGGCAAGAGAGGTGAAGACCTATGGAAGTTAATTCCTAGAAAAACAATGACCACGGTCTTTTTACTCCTGTACGCCATTTGTTCTGTTTTTTTATTATGGTACATATCAACTATTTTCTAGATTTGCAAATCGATTTTTCTTTGCTAATACCAATGTCATTTTAAAGGCAAGAGAAATAATGCTGGGAAAGTAGCATTTGTAATTGCACACCTTCTTTATCGGTCATATTTAACTGAGCTCATGACAGATGCCTGGTGGGACACTATGGGGGTCTAGAGAGTTTGCTTCTATGTGTATAACTCCCTGCAGTGGATCAGAGAATTGCCATGGGTTACCACAGGAACGCTTTCATTCTTAACATAGACTAGCCTGAGAAATCTGCTGTCCATGTGGTCTGCACCAGATGGGGGTTCAGTTCAGATACTGAGCCCAGAAGGCCATCGGGTATCAACTGTTCCTCTTTTGCCGGCTCAAGGTAGGCAAGAGGGAGGTGGAATAAACTTTATTTTTTGTAACATATATATACATATTTTTTAAAGTGCCCAACACGCTTGCTGCCGCTACCCCCTTACACTACACCCATCTACATGTAAGCGCCTATAACTTTACAGTACACCCCTTACCTCTAACAGTACAGCCCGTACTCCCTACACTATACCTCCACCCCACCACATTACAGTCCCTATTGCCAATACCCCTCTACAGTACATTCTCTACCCTCACTACACTACAGCTCATTCACCCCCTACTCTACAGCTATATACTCTGTCATACACCTATTGTCCCCAACACTACATCCCATATCCTCCTCTTCTCTACAGCTCCTATACCCGCCTACATTACAGCTCCATTCTCCAAAGATAGAGCTTGAATCCTGCCACCCTACTGCCCTTACCCACCACAAACACAAACAGCCCCTAATCTGACAAATGCACAAATGCTACAGCCCATATTTCCTCTCCACACACTACCACCCTTTTTCCACACACAGACTATAGCCACCATTTCCTCCAAATACAAACATTCACACATTACACCATAAATGTTCCATCCATAAACACACAACTCCACAAGCAGCATCCCCACAAACATGCAACACGACAAGGAAAATCCCTACATACAACACGACAAGGAAAATCCCTACATACAGGCAATACTACAAGCAACCTAAACGCATTCAACATTCAGAAAGTATTGGTGTATGTGCTCCTATTAATAAAATGTGAACCAATAATATATAATAATGATATTTAATGTATATACACACAGACACCAGTAATTGATAAAAATATAACTCTCAATAATAAAAAAACACGATGTAAGTACCATAAATGAACATAAAATACATTATGATTGCAATTCTGTAAATAAACAACTGCAGTCACATAAATAGAGAGCCAAAAAATTTATCACAATGAAGAATAAAATTATAGATAGTTTAGATTAACACTTTTACAAGCAAACAGCTCAAAAATGTAGCACAGATTGATAGACAGACAAATAGATAGATAGACAGACAGACAGACAGATAGATAGAGAGACAGATAGATAGATAGATAGATAGACAGACAGACAGATAGATAGATAGATAGATAGATAGAGACAGAGAGACAGATAGACAGACAGATAGATAGATAGATAGATAGATAGATAGACAGACAGACAGACATATCGACAGACAGACAGATAGATAGACAGACAGAGATACAGACAGACAGATAGACAGACATATAGACAGACAGACATACAGACAGACAGACAGACAAATAGATAAATAGATAGATAGATAGATAGATAGATAGATAGATAGATAGATAGACAGAGAGACAGACATACAGATAGATAGATAGATAGATAGATATACAAATAGATAGATATACAAATAGATAGATAGACAGACAGACATATATATATATATATATCTATACAAATAGATAGACAGACAGACAGATAGACAGACATATAGACAGACAGACAGACAGATAGATAGATAGATAGATAGATAGATAGATAGATAGACAGACAGATTGATAGACAGACAGGTCGATAGATAGATAGATAGATAGATAGATAGATAGATAGATAGATAGATAGATAGATAGACATTAATATATACAGATAGACAGACATACAGGCAGATAGATAGATAGACAGACAGACAGATAGATAGACATACAGATAGATAGATAGATAGATAGACAAACAGACAGACAGACATAGATAGATAGACAGATAAATTGATAGATATATAGATAGATAGATAGATAGATAGATAGATAGATAGATAGACAGACAGATGGATAGATAGATAGATAGATAGATAGATAGATAGATAGATAGATAGATAGATAGATAGATAGATAGATATACAAATATATTGATAGATAGATAGACAGACAGACATATAGATAGATAGACAGACAGACATACAGACAGACAGACGGACAGATAGATAGATAGATAGATAGATAGATAGATAGATAGATAGATAGATAGACAGATTGATAGACAGACATACAGACAGATAGATAGATAGATAGATAGATAGATAGATAGATAGACAGACAGATATACAAATAGATATATAGACAGACAGACAGATAGATAGACATACAGATAGATAGATAGATAGATATATAGATAGACAAACAGACAGACAGACATAGATAGATAGACAGATAAATTGATAGATAGATAGATAGATATACAAATATATTGATAGATAGACAGACAGACATATAGATAGATAGACCGACAGACAGACATACAGACAGATGGACAGATAGACAAACAGACAGTTCGATAGATAGATAGATAGATAGATAGATAGATAGATAGTAAGATATACAGATAGATAGACAGACAGATAGATAGATAGATAGATAGATAGATAGATAGAAGGATAGATAGATAGGCAGACAGACTGATAGACAGGCAGACAGACAGACAGACAGATAGATAGATTGATAGATAGATAGATAGATAGATAGATTGATAGACAAACAGACAGTTCGATAGATAGATAGATAGATAGATAGATAGTAAGATATACAGATAGATAGACAGACAGATAGATAGATAGATAGATATATAGACAGACAGACATATCGACAGACAGACAGACAGACAGACAGATTGATAGACAAACAGACAGTTCGATAGATAGATAGACAGATTGATAGACAGACAGACAAATAGATAGATAGATAGATAGATAGATAGACAGAGAGACAGACAGATATACAAATAGATATATAGACAGACAGACAGATACATAGACATACAGATAGATAGATAGATAGATAGATAGATAGATAGATAGATAGATAGACACACAGACAGACAGACATAGATAGACAGATAAATTGATAGATAGATAGATAGATAGATAGATAGATAGATAGATAGATAGATAGATATACAAATATATTGATAGATAGATAGACAGACAGACATATAGATAGACAGACAGACAGACATACAGACAGATGGACAGATAGATAGATAGATAGATAGATAGATAGACAGATTGATAGACAGACATATAGATAGATAGATAGACATACAGACAGACAGACAGATAGATAGATAGATAGATAGATAGATAGATAGACAGATAGATAGACAGATTGACATACAGACAGACAGACAGATAGATAGATAGATAGATAGATAGATAGACAGATTGATAGACAAACAGACAGTTTGATAGATATATAGATAGATAGATAGATAGATAGATAGATAGATAGATAGATAGATAGATAGATAGATAGATAGTAAGATATACAGATAGATAGACAGACAGACAGATAGCCAGATAGATAGATAGATAGATATATAGATAGAAGGATAGATAGATAGATAGGCAGACAGACTGATAGACAGGCAGACAGACAGACAGACAGATAGATAGATAGATAGATAGATAGATAGACAAACAGACAGTTCGATAGATAGATAGATAGATAGATAGATAGATAGATAGACAGACAGACATACAGACAGATAGATAGATAGATAGATAGATAGATAGATAAATAGACAGACAGACATATCGACAGACAGACAGACAGACAGATTGATAGACAAACAGACAGTTCGATAGATAGATAGACAGATTGATAGACAGACAGACAAATAGATAGATAGATAGATAGATAGACAGACAGACAGATAGATAGACATATAGATAGATAGATAGATAGATAGACAAACAGACAGACAGACATAGATAGATAGACAGATAAATTGATAGATAGATATATAGATAGATAGATATACAAATATATTGATAGATAGACAGACAGACAGACATATAGATAGATAGACAGACAGACATACAGACAGACAGACGGACAGATAGATAGATAGATAGATACGCTTCATCTAAACATCTGGTCCACTGCTGCTTTCACAGCATCTGTTGCTTTTTTGGTTGTTTTTTTAACAAGTGTCTTTATGAAGACATACCCCATGCTGGTTGATTTTATAGCTTTATTTAGCTTACCTCTCAGTAAACTATAACCACTGCCTATTGAGCCATTTGAGAATATAACCTCTATCTACATCCTGTTTTTTTTTCTGAAAAAGGTTAAAAAAGATTAAACACATGCATGCGGTACACGTGTTTCATGAACTTCATCTGAACTTTTGTAGAACTTTCTTTTACTGATAAGTGTTAGGGTTAGTGTAAATGTACAAATAGCCCCTTGTTATCAGATTACTCTGATCAGAATGCTGTTCATAGAATTGCACTCTGGAATCTGTAAAGCCCACTCTCCCAAATTGGGGGTTACATTCCAAAGTTCTCCTACCACAACTGGGACTAGTACTGCCTTTACTTTTCACGTCATGTCTTACAGTCCTTGGCATTTGTCTATGTTCTTCTTGGTGTTATGGTCACTAGCTTTTGCCACGTCTACCAATAGAGCAGTCTTCCTTCTTTGATTACCACCATAATGTCATGTTGGTTGGCCAGCACTTGCTTGTCTATAAGAATCTGGAAATCCCAATGGATCTTAGTCCTGTCAATATCAATTACCCTTTATGACAGCTCCCACTTGGACTTGGGCAGATCCAGCCCACATATTATCTGCAGAGACCTCAGTATTTATATTGCGGCAACTTGGCTGTGCCTCTCAATGTATACTGTCCCTGCTAATGAAATTCTAAAAAGAAATTGTGAAATTATTTTCCCATAATGCCATAGAATAGCAAATTAGGGTTTTGAAAATTCAAAATTCCCTTATTGAAAACAATATAAATTTTGCCTAGCTGAAATTACATTAAAGTAGTCTCAATATATAGTGAACTGTGCTATAGTGGGTTCTGAACCTCAATTGAGCTTTCCATGGTTAATCAGGAAGAAATGACACTCAAACTATGTATAATACATTATAAAAAGCAAATAACTATTTCTTCATTGAAAATGTGTAGCTGGGGCTGTACAGTAGGGAGATGACACCACCACGATTACGCTTACACTTTTTGTGCCTCATGGGCACTTCATTGGAGACTCTGATGAAGTCCTGGTGGTGTTATATAGATATAGTTATATTTATATACATACATATATATACACACACACACACACTTAACTTGAACATCTGGACATCTGGTCCACTGCTGCTTCCACAGAATCTGTTTCTTTTTTTTTAGCAAGTGTCTTTATGAAGACATACCCCATGCTGGTTGATTTTATAGCTTTATTTAGCTTACCTCTCAGTAAACTATAACCACTGTATATTGTGCCATGTGAGAATGTTGTCTCACTACCTCCTGTTTTTCCAAAACAGGTTAAAAAAAGAGATGAAAAACATGTATGCAGCACACGTGTTTCATGAACTTCGTCTGAACTTTTGGACAACTTTCAGCAAGAACTTTATAATACATGAATTGTATTGCAAGCTTTAAGCATTTTCTTTTTTGATTATATAATGTGGTTTTGCACTTCAGGAGCTAAAATATAATTAATACCTGAGAGCCAGAGAGATATGAGTCTTACTGTGTAGAAGAGTATCCATGTCACTGTGTCACTGTGAGAGTGCAGTGTGTGTCTGTCAGTGTGACTGTAGTGTATCCATGTTACTTTGTCACTGTGAGAGTGCAGTGTGTGTCTGTCAGTGTTACTGTAGTGTATCCATGTCACTGTGACACTGTGAGAGTGCAGTGTGTGTCTGTCAGTGTGACTGTAGTGTATCCATGTTACTTTGTCACTGTGAGAGTGCAGTGTGTCCCTGTCAGTGTGTCATGGTAATTACAGTGTGTGGTGTGTGTCCCTGTCAGTGTGTCAGCTTTATTGCAGAGTGTCAATTGCAGTCCATTAAACCACATTTATATAACCCGATGAGTAGAAGTGGGGGGAGTATAAACTCTCAGTAACTTGTATGTACAAAAAACAATCACCACTACAGTAAGGTGCAGCGAACAGAGGGGCAGAGCCAGGAGTTGTGGGTGAGAGACAGGAGGGATCTAAACTAAAGACATAATTCTTTATCAGTATACTGCAAAAATATATACATACTATTTATATGGAAACTGATTACCCGTTCCATTTAGTTTTCCGCTGTTTTCATGGACAAAGGCATCCAATTTTTTAGTAAACCTAATTTTTTTTTTTTCCGAACAAATTTTTTTGTCTGAACCTAATTTTTCATACTCAAGTCTAGTCCGATGTACGTACGTGCCCTATACTGTGTGCTGGTTGTAAACATGTAGTCCTGTAATCTAACCTTATACACTGTTAAAAAAAATAAAGTGAAACATTTAAACAACACAATGTAACTCCAAGTCAGTCACACTTCTGTGAAATCAAACTGTCCACTTAGGAAGCAACACTGAGTGACAATCAATTTCACATGCTGTTGTGCAAATGGGATAGACAACAGGTAAAATTATAGGCAATTAGCAAGACACCCCCAATAAAGAAGTGGTTCTGCAGGTGGGGACCACAGACCACTTCTCAGTTCCTATGCTTCCTGGCTGATGTTTTGGTCACTTTTGAATGCTGGCGGTGCTTTCACTCTAGTGGTAGCATGAGACGTAGTCTACAACCCACACAAGTGGCTCAGGTAGTGCAGCTCATCCAGGATGGCACATCAATGCGAGCTGTGGCAGGAAGGTTTGCTGTGTCTGTCAGCATAGTGTCCAAAGCATGGAGGCGCTACCAGGAGACAGGCCAGTACATCAGGAGATGTGGAGGAGGCCGTAGGAGGGCAACAACCCAGCAGCAGGACCGCTACCTCCCCCTTTGTGCAAGGAGGAACAGGAGGAGCACTGCCAGAGCCCTGCAAAATGACCTCCAGCAGGCCACAAATGTGCATGTGTCTACTCAAACGGTCAGAAACAGACTCCATGAGGGTGGTATGAGGGCCTGACGTCCACAGGTGGGGGTTGTGCTTACAGCATTTGCCAGAGAACACCAAGATTGGCAAATTCGCCACTGGCGCCCTGTGCTCTTCACAGATGAAAGCAGGTTCACACTGAGCACATGTGACAGACGTGACAGAGTCTGGAGACACCGTGGAGAACATTCTGCTGCCTGCAACATCCTCCAGCATGACCGGTTTGGCAGTGGGTCAGTAATGGTGTGGGGTGGCAATTCTTTGGGGAGCCGCACAGCCCTCCATTTGCTCGCCAGAGGTAGCCTGACTGCCATTAGGTACCGAGATGAGATCCTCAGACCCCATTCTGAGACCAGATGCTGGTGCGGTTGGCCCTGGGTTCCTCCTAATGCAAGACAATGCTAGACCTCATGTGCCTGGAGTGTGTCAGCAGTTCCTACAAGACGAAGGCATTAATGCTATGGACTGGCCCGCCCATTCCCCCAGATCTGAATCCAATTGAGCACATCTAGGACATCATGTCTCGCTCCATCCACCAACGTCATGATGCACCACAGACTGTCCAGGAGTTGGCAGATGCTTTAGTCCAGGTCTGGGAGGAGATCCCTCAGGAGACCATCCACCACCTCATCAGGAGCATGCACAGGCATTGTAGGGAGGTCATACAGGCACGTGGAGGCCACACAAACTGCTGAGCCTCATTTTGACTTGTTTTCAGGACATTACATCAAAGTTGGATCAGCCTGTAGTGTGTTTTTCCACTTTAATTTTGAGTGTGACTCCAAATACAGACCTCCATGGGTTGAAAAATTTGATTTCCATTTTTTTATTTTTGTGTGATTTTTTTCAGCACATTTAACTATGTAAAAAACAAAGTATTTCAGAATATTTAATTCATTCAGATCTAGGATGTGTTATTTTTGTGTTCCCTTATTTTTTTTTTTTTACAAACTATAGCTATCCAACTTTAAATCAGTTTAATATGTATGTATATAATGTTATCATGACATATTTAATCTTGGCTACTAATTAACTAAAGGGTAATATGTTTGAATGTGTCAGCTCTTGTGGAGATTTCCCATGTGTGCTGATATTCGTGCTGTTATACAAGGTCCTTCTGGGATTGACCCTGAAGTTACATTTTGTACCAGATTTCATGTTTACCTTTTTAGAGCAAATATATAAAAGTTGGAAAAAGTAAGTATGTATTTTTCAATGTTTTTTTTTTCAAATTCCTTGTTTCATTGCCATCGGTTTATTAAAATTCTTTTATATTTATTAATCCAGCTTTTGTTCACTTTTTAATAACTCCGAGACAAAATAATGGAATATCTGCTGCACAGGCAGATCATAAATCTTCTACTTCTGCATACAATATTTCATTTGATTACCTCTCTCTTGCCATAAATATGGGTCATTATTACTGAACTCTCGAAATACCCTGATGAATACGCTTATTCCAAGGGATCTGTTTTACTCCTCTCCAGTACGAGTTCTGTTTCCAGACACATTCTCAAAATTTGGGGCCTTCTGACACAGCAGGAGCTTGTGAACTCATAATAAGGCCAATTTTTGCCAACTGGCTCTAAATGTAAACAATTAACCCCTAAGGAAATTCTGGTTAACTCTGAAACCTATTACAGCAATAGTTTGATGAGGAGTTAGTCACATTTCACCAGTTCCCACAGATTTACAATGTAGACAAACCAGAACACACACACACATACTCCATATGCATATCACTCGACAGAATTTTGAAGAAGGCATTACAGTGATGACTACCAAGGGAAATCAGGATTTGGAGAAATAAAAATGCAGAGATTATCTTTCTGTGCTTCAAAATTGCAAGTGCTGAAAAATGCATATAGGTTCAGATTAGACATTTTATACCTTGCAAAAATTGTCTTTTTGGTTTCATAAGTGTGGGGAGAAATATGTAATTTAAAAAAAAACTGTTCATAATTACATTACCTTTTTTTAATTATTATTATTTGTGTCCTAACTCACCAGTGATTAAAGAGTCTCACACCAATCCAACAGTCTTGGATGTTCCAGTGCGTAATTTCCAAAAGTGTGTTTGTACATATTTTTGTTGATACACATTTGACATGATGATGTAATTGGTCTCTTCACTACATGAACTCCCTCCATTGATGATGCCTTGTCCTGATGTATTTTCTTGCCATTTAGTGCATACCGTGATTTTGGTATGTGGCTTGCCTTTCATTGTTTCTGTCCTCTATAAACCTTGACCTGACGTATCTTATCGATAGTGTTTACCTTTGATTCCCTAGTACCATGACTCTCCAAAGACTGTGCCTTTGTATCCTCCACAGGGTGTGATGGTGCTCACGAAGCACTGTGGGTTTTTGTTAAACTCTTTGCACTTGCATCAATGATTCCTTTGCTAGATCAGTCATTATTAAAATCTGAGTAAGAGACCCAGTATTTGATCTACATGTTACTTCAAACAGGCCACCATTGGGACAGGTCTGAGGCAACTGTCCATATTAAGGTGTCAATTTAATAAGCTTCCCAAATAATTCAATAGTGTTAGAAAATCTTTTTAAATGAGTTTTCCACGGAGGTCACCATTAAAGACCACTGGGATTTTTGTAGATAATGAATTTAGAAGGTTTTTCTAACAGTATTGAATCGTTTGTAAAGCGTTTTCGTTTGGAGGTCTAAATTGGTTACTGTAGATAAACTGCCTTCCTAAGTGTAATGGAGGCCCCTTTGTCACTTGGAAGAGTCTAATGAAAGTATTTTGAAGTATCAGTTGTTGTTACATAGTATGTAAGTATGGAGAATGTGTCACTGAGGTAAGTTTAAAAACGAAGAATTGGTCACTAGGCTAATACATACTTGCCAATTGTCCCATTTTTGTCAGGACAGTCCCGGCAAGCAGGAGTCTGTCCTGGGTAAATCAACCGGTGCTGGGGGCTGCATTGAGGCGGCTGGGGGCCGGAGCGAGCACTGACAGTCTCCCTTCCGATTTCCCAGCAGCTTCCCCTGCACACTAGCTCCTGCTCTGCCACGTGGATGCAGGCTCTGACCACACAATGTAAGTGCCACCCAGTTTGCCAAGCCCCACCTCCCAGCCCAGCTCTGCCCCCACCATTAAGCAGGAGACCTTGTTGCAGTTTGAAGAGGCTAGAAGATGGCTACCTGACCTCCCAGCAACAGCCTTCAATGCCAGGTAGGCTTGATATTCGCAGGTGTGTGTGTGTCTGCTAGTAAGAAAGCTTGTGTGTTTCTCAGTGAGCTTGTTTGTAGTGAGCATGTGTGTGTGTGTGTCAGTGAGCTTGTTTGTAGTGAGCTTGTGGGTGTGGGTGTGTGTCAGTGAGCTTGTCTGCCTAAACACCTGCGTGAGCTGCTGCACACTTAAGCCTGCATTGACCAGCCCTGTTAGACATGTCTGGTAACTGCTGTTAACAGGTACTAGTAGTCTATAGATTGAAATATAGCGTATTATGCTCAGTTATCTGTATAATATCACAGTGCTGCTCTCTGTATAATGCAGGTCTTTGTGTATAATATCCTGGGACAGTCAGTGTTCCCTGTATAGTGCTGTTCTCTGTATAATACGGGTCTGTTTGTGTGTAATATCCCAGGACAGTCAGTGCTCCCTGTATAGTGCTGCACTCTGTATAATACAGGTCTGTGTGTGTATAAAATGCTGGGACAGTCAGTGATCCCTGTATAGTCTTGTATCTGTATAATACAGGTCTGTGTGTATAATATTCCGGGACAGTCAGTGCTCCCTGTATAGTGCTGCACTCTGTATAATACAGGTATGTGTGTATAATATCCCGGGACAGTCAGTGCTCCCTGAATAGTGCTGCTCTATATATAATACAAGGCGGTGTACATAATATCCTGGGACAGTCAGTGCTCCCTGAATAGTGCTCTCTGTATGATACAGGTATGTGTGCATAATATCCTGGTACAGTCAGTGCTCCCTGTATAGTGCTGCTTTCTGTATTATACAGGTCTGTGTATAATATCCCAGAATAGTCAGTGCCCCCTTATAGTGGTGCTCTCTGTATAGTACAGGTCTATGTGTATAATATTCTGGAACAGTCAGTGCTCCCTGTATAGTGCTGCTCTCTGTATAATATAAGTATGTGTGTATAATATCTTGGGCCGGTCATTGCTCTCTGTATAGTGCTGCTCTCTGTATAGTACAGGTCTCTATGTATAATATCCTGGGACAGTCAGTGCTCCCTGTATAGTGCTGCTCTCTGTATAGTACAGGTCTGTATGTCTAATATCCTGGGACAGTCAGTGCTCCCTGTATAGTGCTGCTTTCTGTATTATACAGGTCTGTGTATAATATTCCAGAACAGTCAGTGCTCCCCGTATAGTGCTTCTCTCTGTATAATACAGGTCTGTGTCTGTATAATATCCCAGAATAGTCAGTGCCCCCTTATAGTGGTGCTCTCTGTATAGTACAGGTCTATGTGTATAATATTCTGGAACAGTCAGTGCTCCCTGTATAGTGCTGCTCTCTGTATAATATAAGTATGTGTGTATAATATCCTGGGCCGGTCAGTGCTCCCTGTATAGTGCTGCTCTCTGTATAGTACAGGTCTGTATGTATAATATCCTGGGACAGTTAGTGCTCCCTGAATAGTGCTGCTCTATATATAATACAAGGTGGTGTACATAATATCCTGGGACAGTCAGTGCTCCCTGAATAGTGCTCTCTGTATAATACAGGTATGTGTGCATAATATCCTGGGCCAGTCAGTGCTCCCTGTATAGTGCTGCTCTCTGTATAGTACAGGTCTGTGTATAATATCCAGGACAGACAGTGCTCCCTGTATAGTGCTGCTCTCTTTATAGTACAGGTCTGTGTATAATATCCCGTGGCAGTCAGTGCTCTCTGTATAGTGCTGCTCTCTGTATAGTAAAGTATTGTGTATACTATCCCGGGACAGTCAGTGCTCCCTGTATAGTGCTGCTCTCTGTATAATACATGTATAATACCCAGAGACTCCAGGAACTAGAAGAATCAGAAGCAGTGGAGTGGTGACTGAAGCCTCAATCTGAGACATTCAACATGCTGAATTGGGGGCATGAAAAGGGGCTAATGGAATATGTCCACTAGAGGCTGTCTTAACCCTGTAATAAAAACTATGTGATTCTCTAAAACTGTAATATTTTACATTGCAGGATTAAGGGAACGGGTACACTCTACCCATCCCACTTGAATGAGATATAGTGGTCTGGGTGCCTATAGTGTCACTTTAAACACATGCATGTTTTTGTTTGGGGTATAGCTACTACACAGTGATTTTTGACTTATTTTGTGTTTGGGCAGTTGAGTGCCCCTTTAATGTAGAGGCCTAGGTGCCTAAATGCTACCCCTGCAAGCTGAGATTTGCGAGCCTTTCCTAAAAACAGCAATGCATACATTTATCAGTCTGTGTGCCTCTGGTGGCAATCAGACAGTCACTAAAGGCACTTTCTTGTGAAAACTGTGTCATTGTCACTGTAATGCTTTTCAATGAGATGAATCCTATTGGCACAGCATGGAAATTGCTGCAAAAAACATTTATTTTTTTATTTTTAAGTAGCATAAAGAGGCTCATTGTAGAAATTGATTAGTGTAACCATTTAATAGATCATTAAGGGGGGGGGGGGCGGAGTTTCGCTGCAGAGCTAAATGGTCACACTTTTTACACCCGCATTACATGCAATATAACCGGCTTGGGCAGCCAAATTGTAAGCAAAGGGAGATGGAGCAACGATGGGTCAAAAGACCAAAAAAGCAAAAGCCCCGCATGGGCCTAAATATTGGTGATCTCCTGCAGCAGGCGCAGGGCCCAACTAGGCCCAAGATGGCAGACTACAAGGAGACTAATTCTGACCTGTCAGACGATCTGTCCATTGGGGATGAGGATCTGCTGCCGCCCGCCAGAATGGCACCGGGACCGCCAGCTCCGGATACCTCACCCGTGACAATGGCGGTGTTGTAGACACTCTTAGCCGACCTGCATGCCACCTTACGGGCTGATGTGGCCTCTTTACGTTCCGACCCAAAAGGCCTGATGGGCAGACTGGTGAGAGTGGAAACTACCATGGGAGAACACTCGCAGAGCATGGCCTCCATGCAGCAGGAGATCATGGAGCTCCAAAAGAAACAAGAGGCACAGGACCGGTGCATCGCAGCAATGGAAGACACAAGGTGCAAATCACACATCAAGATCCGGGGCATATCAGAGGAAGTGCCAACAGTGGAGTTATCACACATGCTGAGGTGCCTACTGGGAACCCTGCTGCCACCACGCCAAGCCAAAGAGAGCCCCTGCGGAGGTCCCAAGGGATGTGGTGATCCAACTGCATAACCCCAAAGACAAAGCAATGGTACTGGCTCCAGTGAATGAGAAAACTCCCTATACCTTTGAAGGTCAGGCACTAACGTTCTATAATGACCTCTCAGGAAGCATAATGGCCTGGAGGCAGTCTCTGAGGCACCTCACAACCCTCCTCGGGCATTACAACCTGCAATACTGGTGGCGTCTCAATCGTACACTGCTGGTAGCTCAGGGAGACTCTCAGCACACAGTCTACAACATGACCGAAGCATCTGTTCTTTTGGAGACCTTGGGGCACTCACGAGACTCTCTTGCAACAGAGCTACCCAGGAAGGCGACATCAACAATCCACCGATGGGTCAGCAGTTACCACCTGAAGCTAACCTACAAACTTTGCTTTATTATGTCTAGTTTAACAGTTTTTCTTTACATTCCATAGTTGTACACCATAGTTGGGCTCTCAAGGATACCAGGGCTTACTAACACACATTCAGACTATTTATCACTCTCACACGAATAGGTCTGCTGACCAGACAGACACCCCCCCACCCCACTTGAGCATACGCACATGCATGGCATGGAGCTACACCTATATCCCGGGCATTAAACAGCAGAATTGACTCCAGCAGGACCCCCGTTAGCATTGTGGTTACCTTACTGGTATACCGACAGATGGGGGAGACAGACACAGAGCAACCAATTCAACACAATAGCCACATCAAAATACCATAGACCAACATATAACACCCATTAAAACCAGTTCACAAGGCGTTGGATGTATTTATTGTAGCAACTGATAGATCATATGCCTAAGGCTTTGTAATGCCATTCTTTGTCTTCAATCATTTTGAACTGTGTATCTTGTGAATTTCACACACAAAAAAAAATAATCGATCATTAAATCATTAAAAAACTAGGGAATAACCTGCACTATTAGTATTATATTAAATGTACACTATAGGCACCAAAACAACTTTAGCTAAATGAAGCAGGTTTGGTGTAAAAATCATGCCCCTGCGGTCCCACTGCTCATTTCTCTGACATTTAGGAGTTAAATCACTTTGATTATGCAGACCTAGTCACACCTCCCTGTGTGGGACTTGCACAGCCTTCCTAAACAATTCCTGAAAAGAAACCTAGAGATTTTAGGTCCCTTCATTGCACAGTCTGTTTAATCTAGAATTTCTCTTATCTTGCTCTGTTGATAGTCTTTTAAAGCATGCGGAAGGCTCCTTTGTGTAATTATAGTTCAAATTACAGAGTAGGAGATACAAATTTCAAAAGCAAGTTACTATCTGATTGAAAATAAAATATTTGTTTTCATGTATACTGTGTCAGTCACAGCCTGAGGTAGTGAGGCTAGGTAAATAAATAAACAAAAGTAAAAGTGATTTAACTCATAAATGGCAGAGAATTGAATAGTGAGACAGTAGGGTGATTATCTAGACACTAAAACTGCTTCTTTAAGCTGATGCATATAATCATCAGTTAGAATAAAACTAATAGCAAAAATCTAAATTTATATACGATATCACTCTTAGTACAGTGAATGGAAGGTGCGTCTGTCCATGCCACTGACGCGCGTTTCGCCTCTCCGGCTTATCAGAGGGAACCGGACCATTGTGAGTGCCTGGTTTAAATGGGAGGAGATAATCCTCTATTGGTTCATTTCAAATTGGTAAGTAGCAATCGAACTTTCCTGGTGATACTCAATTGGTTAATGCATTCAAAAATTACAAGGACTAGAAGTAATTGATGAATTAGAGTATACTAGGCAACAAAGGGTTAATGATGACAACTATCTTATAAGTGCAAATACTGTTTTGTGTTAAGTGGAATATGGTATAACATATTTGAAAATAACATTTCAAGTGCTCGAACGATACATACAGAGAAAAAATAATTAAATAATTAATTAATTATAAATAATAAGTAGGATGGACATAGTATGAACTGAGATAATTAATTGTTAGAAAGATTGCTGCTGACATGCTATTTCAAGCTAAATGTGTCTAAATGGTAGTGTCGCTATCTACTAAAGATTGGCACGAAAGTTAAGTCATGGTAATTTTTGATTGTGTACATATGTATATATCTATACCTATACCTATCTATATCTATAGTGTTTTTGTTGTGTAGGGCGGTGGCACCGTATATTGTATTATACTTTTTATATAAAGTTAAGTTTTCTTTCGAAAGTAATGATCTTTTGTTCCATTTCCTAGGGATCAACTCGTCCTATTATCCCTCCCCTCCTGATAATTTCTCTCTAGTTTTGTAACAGCAAAACTCACTCTAACCAGATCACATAAGTCTGTATTGATAATGATCCTAGCCTGCTTAGAACAATGGTAAGTTGAAGAAACTGTCTGCTGATTGCTACAGCTTCTGAAAAACGCCAGATGAAGTATGCATTTCACTTTAATGAGGCGATTCTTCGAGCAACCATTTTGATTATTCCATGAAAGAATGTGAAAAATGTCTTGACATTAAAACCTCCCCACAACAAACCTTTGTTTTACCCTTAAACTCACCAAGAGTCAGTTCCAATTTTCCTTAATGTTATGCAGGAGGTTGATGGATATGCACAAAATTTTTTTAACAGTGATCACTTACTGAGAATGGATTCAAGGCTTTGAAGGCATGTGAGGACAATATTCAATTCTTGGTAAATCTGAGACATGGTCTACAACTTATTTTGGACAGAGTTTACTCATTTTATGTGAAAAGTGCCTGTAACTATTCTGAGAGTGAGGGATTAAGTTGTGGACCTTGGTGACCTGGTTATGAATGCATAAACATGATGTATCTTGATTTCAGTATGTAGATATCGTACTATTCATAGGAAACTTTCTAGACAGACGGTTCATTAATGCAAACACATCCTGTTCTTTTAAAGAGTTCAAGAAAACATATATGACTGCAATAAAGCCTATATTGTTCTGGCTGAATGTAGGTCTATCTCGAACAGATAGACCTCATGTTATCAAAACATAAGCCCAGGCCTTGAATTATTATTCACACTCACATTTGCCTGCAGGTTTCGAATAACATTCCAAATGCAAATTTTGGAATTCTGCATTCTAAAGGTCATTCAACCCCAAGGAAAAAAATATATCACGACTTTGATCTTTAGTCTAATTTGTCATGTATAGAGTCATTTGCACGGTATATTCACACACTCTATTAATTTGTTTCACTTTGATGTTTAACTTGTATACTTCACATTATACTTTATATACTCTCTGGCCTCTAAAAAAAGCTACAATAATTTTACAAGAGCGTAACTTAATTTAAAAAAAGATTCCAGATTACAGCTGGGGTGATGGTTGGTTGGCCGTAGCAGAAACATTTAGAAAAATGTTTTATCTAGATTTTAGCAGCCCTGAAACACTCCCGTTTGCAGATCCTGCAAATATCAAAGAGTTACTCCAAGTACCATGACCACTTCAGTGTGCAACATTTTGCTTTGAAGAGGTGTGCATACAGAGTTTAAATATTATATTGAGCACCTATTGTGTGTTTTTTTGGATACAGAGTTTAATCCCTTTGCTGCTGGAGGTAAAAATTCCACCTCTGTCCGCATCATTGGGTCATCCTTAGTCAGCCTGGAACAAGGCTGGCTAATATCAATGTATTGTATTCATTGGCTAAGAGTGGTCAGCTGCCACTCTCAGCCAATGCATGACCAGCAGGAATGACCTCTGGCTTCTGCAGCTCTGTGGAGGCTGTATATTGTCACTGGTCACATTAGGACCCTCAGTGCCCAGTGGGGACCCAGGTGAAAGTGCAAGCAGTTGAAAATAGTTTTTTTAATTTATTTTTAAAGTACACATAGTCACAAAAATCCATTACTGCTGATGGGATAAATTCATTTCCAAGCCAATTACCTCCAAAGCCCCAATGGATTTTCTTGTCTCTTCCTTTTCTCTTTGTCTCTAAAGTGCTCACTCCCCACTGCATAGTAAATTAAGTCATAGGTTCATATGTCTAATTTGTTCCATTCAATTTATGATTGGCTTCTTTGAATGTTGAACTCGCTCCTAATTTGATTTCTAGTAGTTAATTATGTTATCTTTATTTTATCCAACCACCACTAAGTAACCTTTATATATATTTTTCTTTCTTTTCCTATCTCCCTCTGTTTTTATTTTATTGTTACTAGTGTCTGAACAAGAAATATGGCTATTGGGTTAAAAAGTAAAGACATTGTCTCGATTAAACCTAATAAGTTAGAAACTCTGCAAAAGGATCTTAACACTATGGGAGTAATTCTATAATAATAGATTCACACATCTCTGGTAATTGGACAGCAGTTTTCCCCAATACATCAATTAGTAAACTGCCATTCAATTCCAAGATGTAGAATTACATTGAATAAAGGTCTTCTCTTCTAGATCAAGAATCATTTCACTCACTAGAGATGATTAATGTTCAAAAGAAATAGGCTTACTACCTTTAGCAATAGACTTGTACTCAGGCTCCATATTCATGCATATTCGTAGAAGTAGGGTGATACTTCAGGAGTGATAACAATAGAGAGGTTCACCTTGATAACTATAGACAGGATCACCTTGATAACCATAGAGAGGTTCACCGTGATAACTAAGAGAGGTTCACTTCGATAACCATAGAGAGGTTCACCGTGATAACTAAGAGAGGTTCACTTCAATAACTACAGAGAGGTTCACCTTGATATCTATATAGAGGATCACCTTGATAACCATAGAGAGGTTCACCTTGATACCTATAGAGAGATTCACAATCGATAACTTTAAAGAGGATCACCTCAACAACTATAGAGAGTTTCAGCTTAACAACTATAGAAAGGTTTACCGTGATAATTATAGAGAGGTTCACCTCGATAACTATAAAAAAAGTTCTCAATAATCAACTCAGTAACTACAGAGAGAATTAAATCAATAACTACAGAGAGGTTCACCATGATAACTGTAGAGAGGTTCACCTCTATAACTGCACAGTTGATCACCTTGATAACTATAGAGAGGTTCACCTCAATAACTATAGAGAGGTTCACCTGAAAAACTATAGAGAGGTTCACCTCGATAACTATAGAGAGGTTCACCTCGATAACTATAGAGAGGTTCACCTCGATAACTATAGAGAGGTTCACCTCGATAACTATAGAGAGGTTCACCTCGATAACTATAGAGAGGTTCACCTTGATACCTATAGAGAGATTCACAATCGATAACTATAAAGAGGATCACCTCAACAACTATAGAGAGTTTAAGTTTGATAACTATAGAAAGGTTCACTTCAATAATTATAGAGAGGTTCACCTAGATAACTATAAAGAAGTTCTCTAAAATCATCTCAATAACTCCATAGAGAATCAATTCAATAACTATTGAGAGGTTCACCACGATCAATGTATTGTATTCATTGGCTAAGAGTGGTCAGCTGCCACTCTCAGCCAATGCATGACCAGCAGGAATGACCTCTGGCTTCTGCAGCTCTGTGGAGGCTGTATAACTGTGGAGGGGATCACTTTGATAACAATAGAGAGCTTCACCTTGATAATTATAGAGAGGTTCACCTCCAAAACTGTAGAGAGTTTATCTTCAATAATTATAGAAAGGTTCACCTTGAAAACTATGAAAAAGTTCTATATTTCCACCTCAATACCTACAGAGAGAATCAAATCAAAAACTATAGAGAGGCTCATCATGATAACTGTAGAGAGATTTACCTCCATAACTGTAGAGAATATCATCTTGATAACTTTAGAGAGTTTCACCTTGGTAATTCTAGAGAGGATCACCTTAGCTACAAAGAGGTTCACCTCCATAACTGTGGAGAGTATCACCTTGATAACTATAGAGAGGTTAACCTCCATAACTACAAAGAGGTTCACCTCCATAACTGTAGAGCGTATCACCTTGATGACTATAGAAAGGTTCACCTCCATAACTACCGAGAGTTTTACCTCAATTACTCTTGAAAGAATTCTACTGTACTGCAGATCCAAGTTTGAGAACTTCCGGTAAAGACCACCCAGTAGTTTATAATATGCTTATGTTGAAATTGTCCTATTTAAATGTGCATTTTAAGCTTTGCTTGGCCAACAGAAGCAGATGTATTTCCTCAATATATCTCTTTTGAAAATATCCAGGATCTGTAATATATTGTGTTTGGAAATGTATTAATGTAACCTCTAGTCCACTAATCTCTAGATTTACTGAGTAATCATCTCTGCTATTGTTTTTTTCTATATTTGTAACACTTAAGATTTATTCTTTTTTTCATTAATGAACTATTGTTAATATTGGATTAGTTATAAATTGCTAAACTATTCCACAGAGCAGAACAAAGGGCAGATGTAATATATAAATAATTATAAATAAATGGTGACATTTTAAATCTAGACAGGCTGGGAGAAAGAGAAAAGAGAGCATTGATGTTCTAAGACAGTGAGCAAGACAGAATATGTCCTTCCCTGCACATTAACACAATAGTAATGAGTGTTTATGAGTGCCTAATATCTAATAAAGTGAAGTGATAGTATTCTAACTGCATACGGGGGTGGTTTAGTCATTAAGTTTAGCTAGGCCATAAATCGAACTCTAGCCATGTAGGTTTGGGATGACTTTACTATCCTCTCCTGTGCACTGAGTGACTTCAAACAGTAGCCAACCAGGAACAGTTTACTGATACTATTTGTGTTTTTATTTCAGAGCAGTGGCTGTTCCAGACATTATGAATCAGATCAGGGACAGAAAAGGGACTCTGCATTGTTCTCATTTTGGGAAATAATTTCATGATATTTCATGCTTAGTCTATAAGGATCTTGCATAACATAAAATGACAAAGATTAAACATACTGTACAGTAAGTGTAATTATTGACCACATAGTATATTAACTTGCTTTAACGTAATTTGTTTGGCGTCATTTTATTATATTTTAACACAATCTAACTATGACAGTGTCAAGTGGTTGGTTATTTACTGGCAATGTGCTGTGTTCTTTATAATCCTTAAAAAACAGAATAATCAAAAATAGAAAAATAATTACGACAAGTTTCATCATTCTATAAATCACCAAGTACTCATTTCTGACTCAATCTCATAGCTCAGACAGAGGTCATCGTGAGAAGCAAGAAACATTATAATTATAACAAATGGAAAAAAAACAGTAAATGATGTTTATATTTATATTTGACAACTCAGTACGCAATATTGTTTATATATACAACAAAATGACTAGTAAAAATTTACAGTAATTATCATCATTGCAAGAATGTTTTTTCTTTCAAAATGTAACAGTAAACCTGCGTAAAAAGACATCATTTACTTAATTACAGAATGTAACTTTGATTAAACTTTGATTGTAAACACGGATACAATTCCTCACACATGTTCGTGGCAACGCAAGGGGAAAATCTGGTGTTAATTAGATGCACTTTTATTTACTAAACCGAGAACTGTAGAGAATTTACAAGGGGATTAAATATTTTAGGTCAAATGCCCTAGTTTAAACAAATAGCTTAGTTATAAAATGTAGCAATTTGGGATATTTCTCCCCAAATTTGCTATTCTTTGGGAATTCTAATCTAAGCTAAGTCTATGTTTCTATGTTTCATTCACCACAATTTTCGTAAATGGTGCTGATTACTAGCATTGTGGGACGGGATCTGTATGATGATGTTATTATGATTGACTTTGCTATAAAAAAAAAAAAAACACATTTATATGGTGGTGGTGTTTTTCTGACTATCTGCTGTTTTTAAAAAAGATGAAGTAAGATCATCTCTTGTAAAAAGTTTTTTCCATTGACGTCTATGGGGAAATGCTATTGAAATGCCTGTGATAAGTTATCTCATCCAAGAATCTAGCTTTGTGTGTTATGTTACTTTGTAGCTGTGATTATCTCGCATTGAGCAGCCAATCAATGGTATATTTTAGTCCAGAGAACACAATTCCATGCTATTCATTTTTTTGTAGCATTGTTCTCAGACCAGCTCAATACATACTAGTCTTTACCAGGGTCCACAAGTATACAAATTGCTATGATATATATATATATATATATATATATATTGTTATTCTAGCTATGTAATTCACCCTGATTGTCAATATTCATATTACCAGCATATCTTTGGCATTATTCAGACAAAAAGTTAAACATCTATGGCCATTGTGGTCATCACATTCCTTACCAAGAATAGTGTCATGGCTTGCATCCCATATTCCAGTTAAATTGATGCTCCACTTTTCTGCTCATTGTTCTGACCTCATTGTTTTGATTGTCTGCCTCTTTCCATGTGCTATTTTTATTTTAGTGAAACATCAGCAGATTCAGTATCGATTCGGTTACTCAATGTTTTGCTTGTTTTTCAGCATTGTTAAGCTGCACATAGCATTAGTCCTCTCTCTAGTGATACTATCCCTTCTTTCGATACCTGACTGTCCAATTCTTCTTGATAGCCTTGTACTAAGTTCAGTCATTGAATAGACCTATTTCACCACTCATTCAATGTATTTTGTGCCGCACCATTTCAATTTATTTTAGAAAGTTGTGAATATCACTGATGTCTTTTTTTTCAGTGAGGGTTCCCTTGTGGACATCTGTTGTTGCATGTGACCAGATCATTATGTGATGGCATATGAGTGTATAACTGCTTGAAGTCGGAAGCAGGAATAAGAGGACTTCCCCTGAAGTGTGACATAGAGGGCACTGTGAGTGGCCTCTGCCCACAGGATGCAGAGACTGTGCTTTCCATCTACTGACAAGACATTACTACTCTGCCTCATACCTATATATGCATAGAGGAAGAGGGTGGAATGGTACCACCCTCTAAATATAAGTGGATGATTCTGGAGAGGAAAAAATTAGCTATTAATAGGAGAAAGTACAAAGATGGGACTAGGTAGGTAAGAGTCAATGGTGCATCAGATGAAAAGACATAGGACAACAGTATTTAGGAATAAACACACTACAGAAGAGGAGGACCAAAGCAGTTGAGTGTGTTAAGATGGACTGACTTGAGAAATGTATGTGTGTTCAGATGATTGTGCATGCATGAGTGTGAGATTAAGGGGTGATCAGAGGATTTTGGTTAGGTGAAGGTTGAAACCAGTAGACAGATGATGGAGAAATCATATGAAACTACAGTAAACAAGAAACCATACAGATATCAGCTTCTGCTTTACAGATCAGCTCTCATGCCTCTGGTTACTTGAGAGAAGCATTTGGACATTCTTGTTCAGACACCTACCTGCAATTATCTCCCCTGATAAACCTTCTTAATGATCAATGAAGAGTCACTGTCTCGGAGCTATCTCAGTGAATGTATTCTGAGATTATATGCTGTGGTAGACAGACATTGCTAGAAGAATATCAACATATTTAGTTTAACAAAAGCTTGAGATGGCATGTATATATGAGGTTACTTGCTAGTGTTATATTCTATTAAAGGATACATTTATATCAATTTACATTGTATGACTTGTTTAGGTTGCACAAATCAGTTTGAGTCCTCAAGACCTTCTCTAGAGATTTCTGCAGATGTAATAGTTTAAATGGCCTGACAGAGAGGCACTACACATGTTGTGAGAGATAATGCAACTTAAAAGGTTAAAGCATCAGTCCTTACCTTCTATTGTGTGTTATCAAGAGTTAAAAACAAATCTTGGGGCTAGTTATCAATAATTATTATAGACATTATAGACATCCAATACATACACAGTATTTCACATATACTGAGAAAAGAAATATATTTGCTAATACTTATTACTTGATATTACGTATTATTTGCTAATACTTTCTTAGTACTTTCCTACAGGGCATTAACATATTGCCAAATTTTCTTAAAATCAGGCTTTGCAAGATAAATAGCTCACCCATGCAATTTGGTAAAGAGTAAGAGCATATATACAAATCCAGTACTGTAAACTAAACTACATGCCAGTGTAGGGTTAAAACATACAAACAATGCATACTTTCTGTATAAAACAGTTCAGAGAAGAAGAGGAATAAAAACAAGTATAAAGACAGAAACGAGTGTAAGTGAGAGGAATGCTAACCAAAGGGAGGAAAAGTTGGGAAATTGAGGAGAAACTAGGAATCCGAGAAGTGACAGAAGATGGTCAATATGTTTGCGATGACACCTTTCTTCTTACTCCAATGTCCGGTTTATATACGCACATTGGGATTATTAAGTATATCCTTTATTCAGTTTATATATGCTTGCAGGGACCAGTTTATGTGATTATGGATGTGGTCTGCTGATAGCTGCAATGTTTAGTTTATATATGTGCGTATGCCATTTGATTTACATGTGTTGGAATTGTCCACTTTGTTTAAGAATATAAAGACCATTTTATAAATGCCAGCATTGCCTTCTTTTTATATGATTGTATAAGCCTACAATGCACAGTGAATACATTGTATACCTAAATGGTTTTATATAGGTCTGCAACATCCAGCATTTATATGTGTGAATATGCTTAAAATGGCCAGTTCATAATCTAACAGTGACTTCTTGAAATAAACCGCTCAGTTGCAAATTAAATCTTTCTTAGAAACCTTCTACAAATATGTGCCACTGGTCGGAGGATAAAGAGATAAAACAAACTAATTTTGAATGATATATTTATTTTCGCTAATATATCTGAAAGTAAGCTGGCCAAGAGCCCAGGAATAGTTTGTATGCCTCACAGTCGTCCCAAAGGAGATAACGTCTATAATGAAGAAGGCTGTATTCTTTACCTCTACTGTATTTTTTAGGACATTTCCAGATATCTTGATTGTAAGTTGCATTGAAGCAGATCATTGAAAAATATTTAAAGAAAGGCTTAATTTGCTGCTCCTGGGGGGTTAATGCAGGGCATCCAAAGTACGCGCCCCCTGCAAAAAGCTTTTGATTTGTTTTGTTAAGAATGAGTGGAAGGAGGTTGAGAGGAGTCACTAATTTTTTTTTTAGCATTGTTATTTGTCAAAACAGATAACGCGTGGATGCGCTACGGATCTGAATTACAAACTATTGACATGTTCCAGACCCCTGAAAAAGAAGCATTTTTTAAAATATTATCTTAACAAATATTGTTCAAAAAGTATAAATACTGAAAGGTCAAATTTCTTTTTTTTCCCTAAGACTTTATAAACACTGAGTTTGTATAGCTTAGAGTTGCATTAACACATGCGGCTATTCCTTCAGTCTAGTGTCTCTTGCTGTTGCTACACACAGTGTGGACTTCTCCTCTTTGCCAAGTTCCCCACTGCCAATAGTCACTTTTAATAATCATTCTTCAACACTGGCCTTGTCTTATTGTTAAATAAAATATTTATACATGACTTCTTTGTTGAATAGCTCACTGTCATTCCACTGTAATGTTTCCATTTTTTATGTTCCGCACTTTTTATTTATCATAGTTGACACCATCAATATACATTTTTTTCTTTCGAAAACAAGAAATGTATTAAAAATCATGTTACCTCTGTTGACTAAATTTTCAGATGTGTGCCAACTTTATATTCAGTAAGGTTTCCAGCAATATTATTATTCACCTGCAATTTATAGAATATTTATTACTTTTCAGAAGGTTCTTCTAATATTTTCCAATTTTCATTAACACAATGTGATCATTGAAAAATGAGGACGTATTGACTTCTGTTAGATCTCTTCAAAAGACTATATTGGTCTTGCATTTGCCCAATTTGTTTCCATGAAACGGCCCCACGATATGGGTCCACGTAAAATTTGAACTCATTGTAAGGTTTTTTTAAGATATACGGTCAAGGATTTTGGATGCAAAAGGGCTGATTAAATGTAAGCTGATTGGTATTGAAGGAACACTCCAAGCACCATTAGCCCTTCAGCACATGGTAGTAGTTATAATGCAAGGAATGCTGTGGCACCCTCCCACAGTAAGTACTTTTTAAGCATAAGCCGATCCCTGAATGGACAGGTTTAGCTCAGTGCTATAGCATCCCAGCTGTACAGGGAAGCGTTAGGGGGGTGAGGGATGTGTGCATGGTGAACCCCGGATAAGTTCTGCAACAGTCCTCTGTTCAGAATAGTTTGACAACTTCCATGGGATTTAGGCATCCACCACTGCCTCCTCTGCAGCCAGAAATCTCTATTATTAAGCTAATGTGTTACAACTTACCCTGGGAGGTCGCCTGGGCTCTCCTGGCACCATAACTAATGGTTACGCGTAGTGATTATGCTTGGAATGTTCATTTGGCAGTGGCATGGTCAGAGGAAATTCTTATCAGCTAAACTACATAAACAAATCTTATATTGAAGAACTTCCTTTGTAACTAACATTAAAAATGTAAACATTGCCACACCCGCTTGTAGATGGAATAAAACAGTCAAAAGGATTTATTGGATTCATACATTTTTTATTCTGCTTTCCTCTCTGATGCGCTGATAGATTTAGAAATGATCTTTCCAATATACACCAAAAAATGAGTCAAACTGAGCACATATTGAAAGCAAAGGATTCAAAACCCATACGGCATTGCAGAGATATTTTCCTAACACCATCATTTAGTTCTGAATCTTTAAATACAGCTGAAGGCATGACATCCTTTTTGACATTCAACCAATGAGGAAAAAGTGGACATTTTAAGACTACTGACCAAAAACAATATATAACCAGAAACCAAAATATAAACGTGATGGTACCATTACTCATTCCTGATGGTGGAAAGACCTCCAGTTGTTCATCTATGAATAATCTATTCTCTAACTCACGTTTTGTTTAATTTAGTGTCTATGTTTATGTGGTCAGGTAAAGATAAGACATTCCTTCTTTTTGACTGCTCGAAATGTCAAGGGTTGAAGTCACATGTCCTTCTGTAGATGGAGATTTGCATTACATCCAATGCCAGCTCTCTATCACAATTTGGCCCTTGGTGTGTAAAAGGAGCTGTCCAACTGCTGACTGGCCTTTAAATGTCCTAAATGCTTCGTATTATTAATGTGCAATTAAATTAACGTAAACATCATCTTTCTTGCTTGCATATCAATAAACTATTTTAATTTTGTCAGTTCGACATGGATATCCTTAAAGATGGTAAATTGTAATTTGATGGTAAATTGTAAAATATAACTATATACATACTATAAAATAAATTTAATGGGGAAAAAAAACAACTAATTCTGGACAGTTTAAATGAAAATTTGCACTCACTTGGTTAAATGTTTTAAAACCTAGGACTGTGTCTACTTTGCTGAATTATCATTAGCACAGCATTGAAATGTGATTAAACCTCAAGTTAAACAAGACTAAACAAATATCTTTCCCTCTGTAAAAACAAATGTAAAACAGAGGGGAAAGAATTAAAGAGTCTGACAAATGGTTATATCAACAGAAAACTGTTTTAAAAGTATGCCATATTTGACCTTTGATCCTTTCAGACTACAGAGGCTCAGAAGGGACACGTCAGGGTACTCACACGCAGCCAAATGCAGTTGGTCTGGGAATAGAATTTGCTGTGAACTTTGCACACATTTACAGTGAAACAGCAGGATATCTGCCTACAGTGAGCCTCACTGGTAGCTCATACTGGGATTGTGTTTATTTAATGGAAAGGTTACTCTTATTATTGAATCTAAGATAAATTTCCTTAAAGTGTTTATGTTACAAGCCATAGGCGTCAAAGCCCGCTCAAACCATTTGGCAGCATGGCTTATTAAGGCTGTAGTTTCTTTGCTGCTCCCTATAGATACGAGTGAGAAAAGTGCCACCAATTTTAATATGCAATTTTACACCTCTTTGTTTTCAGTAAGATTTTTTTTTACTTCTCAAGGAAGACCAATGATTTATGGGCCAATTCACAAAATAAATGTATGTATCAAGTACAGACTACAAATCATAGCATATTAGGTTGGGGTCACGGAGGCTACAAATTCCGTGTGGATTCCCTGTGTGCATACACTCTCCGGAAGGAGGTTGTGAACATAGCTATTATTTGAGCCTTTACTATTTTCTTAACTTTAAACCTGCTTTATTCTTATTTTTGTGGTCTGAATTTTTTTTTTAATCCTGCGTGTATATCATATTCCTATTTTATTTTTCCACGTCTGCCAGTTTCAAATTCTAAGAATGTATTTGTGCTTCTTAAGACCATTTTGGTATTTTAGTAATACGTATTCATGTTTGTTTAGCATTGGGCGTGCTATTCTTTTTCTCTTCTCCATAACAGTGCAATATATATATAAACAATAGGTGCTATTCGATATTCTATGTAGCAGTGCATTTTCTTGATCCAAGCCATTTTTGACCATCTTTTTATGGTACGTATACAATTTTTATTATGATTATAATTTTATGTGAGAAGCTTTACATGCATATGTTAACGTTGGCACAACAGTGTGGCTTTTTTCACCACAAACCTATTAAAATAATTTCTTTAACATCGCTAAACATAAAGATTAGTATACAGACATAGGTACTGTGACGAAGTGCCCTTCGCCACTTGGTCCTGGAGAGGCCTGCTTGCTGGCCTCCTCCCCTGTGACTATGACTCTTTCATGTATTTGGCTTTAAAGCCCCTAGTCTACCTTCAGACAGACTATTTATGTAGGCTGCTTTATTTATCTTATGTTTTAGTCACCCTGTACCCATTATAGGTGCAGGGTGTGTGTAATGTAATTGTTTATAGTGTGTGTGTGTGTACTGTGAAATGTATTGCCTGCTCTCCTGTACTGCTGAGGTTTGCTACCAACTAGGTGGGTTTGGCTATGGAACTTGTCTAGTGCCCTCTGTTGGTAGCAACAGCAATATGCACTACCTGAATTGCAAGACTGGTTCATTTGCATATTCGGGTAGATTTGCATATTGCTAATTCTGCAGGCAGGTGAGATATTTACTGTTAAATATTGTCTCCCCCACCCCTTTAAAAATGTGCCATTGTGTTGTGATAAGTCACTGTGTGTTGCCTGCTATGGTTTGACTGTTTTTGATTTTATTGAGGTTTCACAACAATGTTAGTGTGTTGACCCTATGGGCTGGTCCCAAGGGAAATAAAGGTTTAGACAGTTCTTCTTGATCCCTCTAAACGTAGCCTTGTCTCGTTATTGGAGGGAGCTGTTATAATCACACTGGGGATTGCTATGCTCTGCATACTCCCCTGAGCTTGAGTCACTTAGCTCTTTTAAGAGCTTGTTCCTGACACACTCTCCTAGGAGGAGGGGTCTTCACCACACAGTCCTGGATGCTGGAGGCTCATACAGGGTGGAAGGAAGAGTTCTTTCCCACACAGTCCTGGAGGACAGAAGCTGATCCAGGGTGGAAGGAAGACGGCAAGATTTCAGTCAAGATACAGCGGTTGCTGAGTCTGCGGTGGTTGTGGTGTCTGCTGCACTGCTTGGAGTCCTTAGGAAGCGCTAGGAGCATCCGTCAACGGAGGGTACTCAGTCGGAGTACAAGGAGCTCCGTTACAGGTACAAATGATCCAAAATGTATTGTTAATTAGTACTAACCAGGCTAGGTACACAGTCAAGAGCTTTTTGGGGGAGATGATCACTTTTATATAATCTGAAGGTTCTAAAGGAAAATGTGAGTACCTAAGATAAGGAATTCTGCAGGTATCAATGGAGATCTCAGAAACAAAAAAATAAATGCTAGATACCAGAGAGAGCATTTGCTTAAACAAAGGGTAAGATGCACTCAACAAAAACAAGCAAAAGCTTGACCTGACCTTGATCTGTGGATTGGTGTCCATTCAGTAGTTTTGATGTAATAGAGGGACCCATGCCTTTAGGATACCAAACAATGTTGTGAGCTACAATAGTAAACTTTATAGATATCTGACATCACAAAAACACCCAAACTTCAGTGCAGCACAAATTCACCTACGTGTTATGCCATAAAAACTGCTTTTTCATCTCAAACTTACTTACACTACAGAGAGCATTTCTCCACTAATCTCCAAACTCTCATTTTACCTATTTCAAACCTCACCTGTCCTAGCTTTTCAACCTCCTTCTATAATTCCACCCTCTCCTCTCAACTAGACATCATGGCACCTCCTACATTTAAATGCAGCAAGCACCCCAAACAACAACCTTGGCACACCAAGCTGACTCAATAACTCCAAAAATGTTCCAGGACTGCTGAACAGTGTTGGAGAAAGTCTCACTGTGTGTCTGACTTTCTCCACTATAAATTTATGCTGCACTCATCCAGCTTGGCTCTTTCCTCTGCAAAAGTAAATTATTTCAATACCCTCATAACCACACTCTCCTGTGAACCAAAACAACTATTTCAAACATTTAACTCTCTACTTCGCCCTATTGTTTCTCCTCCGCCTACTAACTTGACCGCCTCAGACTTTGCAACTCACTTCACTGACAAGATCTCTACAATCGGAATAGATCTCTTATCTTTCTTCTTCCCCTTACAATACTTCCCCTAACTTCACTCCCTCTGATGTTCATTCGCACCCGCTATGGCAAAAGAGGTTTCTGCTCTGCTCCAGTCCTCCCGCCCCACCACCTGCTCCCTAGATCCAATTCCCTTGCATCTCATCCGTACTCTGTCTTCTTCTCTTTCTCTACCTCTCACTAAAATTCTCAATCTCTCTTTCTCCTCTGGTATATTTCCATCGCCCTTCAAACATGCAACTGTAACCCCAATTCTAAAGAAGCCCAACCTTGACCCTAACTCCCATTCTAACTACCATCTTATCTTGCTGCTGCCTTTTGCGTCCAAGATCCTTGAAAGACTTGTGTATGCGAGATTGACAGACTTCCTTGAGTCCAACTCTCTGCTAGACCCGCTTCAGTCTGGTTTCCACGCTAAGCACTCTGTGGAAACGGTACTGACCAAAGTATCTAATGATCTACTCGGTGCAAAATCTCGTGGTCACTACTCTATCCTAATTCTCCTTGATCTTTCTGAAGCTTTTGACACTGTTGATCATCAGCAGCTTCTTCTCATCCTCCGCAATATCAGTAGATATTGCTCTCTCCTGGTGCTCCTCCTACCTCTCCCAGCACTCTTTCAGTATTTCTTTCTCTTGCTCTGCTTCTTCTCCCCAACTCCTCTCTGTTGGTGTCCCCCAAGGTTCAGTCCTCGGTCACCTACTATTCTCTATCTATACTGCCTCCCTTGGTAAACTCATTAGCTCCTTTGGCTTCCAATATAATTTCTATGCAGATGTCACGAAAATCTATCTGTCCTCTCCTGATCTCTCCCTGTCCCTCTTGACTAATGTCTCTGACTGCCTCTCTGCTATTTATAACTGGATGGCTGCCCACTTCCTTAAACTCAACTTGACCAAAACTGAAATTCTGATCATTCCTCCCTCAAGTGTTGCTGTTCCTGTGTCTGTGTCCCTCCAAATCAACAGTGCTACCATCAGCTCCACCAGGCAGGCTCGCTGCCTAGGTGTCTTCTTTTACTCCGACCTCTTCTTCACGCCTCATGTTCAGTCTATAGCCAAATTCTGCTGATTCCATCTCAAAAACATTGCGCTCATCTGATCCTACTTAACACCAGATGCAACTAAGGTGCTGGTCCATTCCACTGTCCTTTCTCGCCTTGACTACTGTAATCCGCTTCTCAGTGGTCTTACGTGCTCCCAACTTGCGTTGTTACAGTCCATAATGAGTGCAGTGGCGAGGCTCATCTTCCTGTCCGCCCGCACCTTCCACGTCTCACCCTTCTGTCAGTCCCTACATTGGCTTCCTGTAAGATATAGGGCTCAATTTAAAATTCTGGTTCTTGCTTTCAAATCTCTACATAATGCTGCTCCCACCTATCTATCATCCCTAATACACAAGCATGTCCCGTCTAGGCCCTTACGCTCTGCTGAAGACTTACGTCTATCTTCTGACCGTTCTCCCACCGTTCTCCCACCTTCAAGACTTCTCGAGGGCTACACCGTTTCTGTGGAACTCACTTCCCTCCTCCGTTAGATGCTCATCCAGTTTCCAACGTCTTCATAAAAACGTATCAATTAAACTGTTAATAGCTCCAGACTGGTTCCTCTCTTGCAACTGTCATTAGTCTAATACTATCCTTATCTTTTGTGTCACTTTACCCCACTCCCTCTAGCATGTAAGCTGATTGAGCAGGGCCCTCAACCCCTCTGTTCCTGTGTATCCAACTTATCTAGTTACAACTACATGTCTGTTCGTCCACCCACTGTAAAGGCCTGAGGAATATAAATAAAAACATAATAACATAATAATGTTGTGGTGTAGAAGGTCCCAGCAGTCTTTTTCTTCTATATTGAAGATTCAGGGACCAGTATTTAAGTAAATTAAATACTTTAGTACAATAAATCAAAAACACAGCAAACTGCAAGATTGTAGATGACACGGGTTGGTTTCTTTTATGTTGGGAGGTTTGTGATTGGATGTGGAAGGTTTCCAACCTTTTTGCAATGGCTGAACATACCGAAAACCCCTTATTTGGGCATTTCCATTGCTACACCGATTGTATCATTTATTTAGGTATAAAATAGAAGTTTTGAACTCAGGAGAGACATGCACCTGTGGAAGACCATCTACGGTCGAAACGTGATGTGCTTATAGTTTTACCCCTTAGTTTTAGTTTTAATGTTGTGAGCTAACTTAGCATTTGAGGCTGTGGCTGCCAATCTCAGTCTCAGCTTCAGTTCCTAGTTAGGTTTACTCAGCCATTCATTCTTCTGAAGTCAATAAAATGTGGACCACTAAATTCAATAATATTATCAATGAGATGAAAGGAAATGCTTGCAGATTAAATTAACCCTTCCAGGGTAAATATTGTGATATCATTAGCATATTAAAATGGTAACACTGACAGGGGCATTGCATACATCTCATCAGTAAGGAATGGATAATGACTTTTCTGGGACAGTGAGCAAGAGGAGTATTTATATGGGTTTCAATACAGATGGTATGATTATTTTGTCTTTACTAAATGCCACCCATATTTATCCACAGAAGTGGACAGTGACTTATGCACAATGTGCATAATTCATTATTTCGAGTAAAATATTGTCAATAAATATAAAGTGTTGTCACAGCAGCTGGCGGTCTTTTAACTACTTGGAGTACCCATGGATTCCACGAGGTTAGCTTGATGTGATCCCCAGTTTCAAGGTTACTGCCTGATGTCCTGCAGCCTTCTCTGGTACTTGCACTGACAGGAGTCGCGAGCAGGTGGGCAGAGCTTACTGCAGACTTAAGACAATGATGCATTCTAAATTAGTGCTGAGTCCCTTGGGCAAGTTTATAAGGTCATGTGACTCTGCCTGCAAGGGGAGAGGCTGGTCATGTGACAGTTCATTCCTTTAAAGCCAGTCATTGCTCAGTTCTTCCGTAGATTAGTCTCAGTTAGCTGTGCATCTCTTGTGTCTATTTGAACCTTTATGCGATTTCCAGGTTACCAATATATTGGCTTCTGCGAACTTACAGTGAAAGAGTTAATGAAGGCCAAATTTATTGCATTGTGTATAAACAAAATACGGTGTAGGAGTTTATAAACAGATATCTGGATTCTGGTTCTGACGTTCAATAATCTTGATTACTGGATCAGATGAGGACTTGATAAATTACACCACTTTTAAAATGTAAATGTAAATTGTTAGTTAAGTAAAATCATTAATTTAAAGTTTAAAAGTAATTTTAGATGTTATTTTGCTTTTTGGATATTATGCATAATATAAGATTACAGCCACGTGTACATTAATATATTGTACAGAGCATATTCAGCCAGGTTTTGGAACATATTATTTGTCCCTTATTAAACTGAAATTCTTACACCTCTGACCCCTTCTCAAAAGGGATTCCCTAGAACCTGAGATGAGCAGAAATGTGCATATATTATCTTTTAAAAACCTGAATACTTTATAATCCATTTTGAGAGATAAATGGATTTTTTGTGGATTTCCATTTTCCTTACCAAAATCTTAAGACAGAAATACTGGTATTTTTCAATCAGTTCAGTCAATGTTAGGGTTTCTGTTAATGTTCTCCTTTTTATATTATCTGCTTGATATGCATGTAACACATCTTATATTTGTATGCACTATGATTATTTTTGTTCACAATGAATGTTCTATTGTGAAGTTCTGCCTTTGCCTGGTAAAATAATCATGTTACCAAAGATACTTGTTTGTGGGTTTTTAATCTAACTTGGATGTGGCAACCAAAGCTGCCCTTTTAGGAACTGTTTTGCTAGTGGTCGCTTTTATATTAGAACAGGTGTGGGTAGTGATTAGATACATTTTTTACCATGATTTTGGATCTAATGCAGACAAATAGTGATTTTTAACCCTTTTACCCACTTAAGTAAGACATGTGCCTGCCTAGGAGATTGCCAACCCAGAAGCATCCTCAGCTGTACAGTATATGCATGAGAGCACATCATTTCACAATGTAACTTTGGTATGGCAAGAAAATTTTGGCAACATTCTAAGAAATTAGCAGTAGCATCCAATCCATTTCCATTGTGACTGGTCTTCTCACTTCTCCTTAAAAGCTAAAATCACAAGATATCGTTCACACTATTTCCTACTTCTCATCTGCCCTGCTTTTCTTCTCATCGGCTTTGCTGTTATGACAATACTGGCATGTCATCTCTCTAACAGTCACGCCTCAAGAAGTGGTTAATATCTTCTCTTATGTCACAGAAACCAGCACAGGTCCATGTGAGGAGGTCTCTCACGATGTAGGCCAATCAAAAAGTGGGCACATACAACCTCTGACAAGGTCTCTCACGATGTAGGTCAATCAAAAGATGGTCACTAACAACCTCTTTCAAAACTATTGACTAAATATTTATTTCTTTGGAATTCAATGTGAAAATAAAATTTTCCCAGAATATATGATAAATAAGCAAAACAAATATTGGTGCAACATTTTGGAAAAAACGACAGTTTTACACTCGGGGTAAAAGAAGTGCGATGGACGGCCTGGCATCCCTACCAGGTGCCTCCACTGCAATGCCGGAAGTGGGGACTGCCTTTTAAATTCCAACTTTCTTCATTCTACATATGTTCTGCCACCATGTGATCAAAGATGTCAGTTTAATTTTGCAGAAATACTGAACATGTCAATATATGGTTATTAGTATATTACATTAGTTTCAATGTCATTTGAGATGTAACATTGTCATGCAAAGTGCAGTAATGAGAATTGTCCATTCAAATCAATGGGGAAGGATTTATAGATGTTAAGGTCACTGATTTCAATGGGAGACACAGGATTGTCCAGGTCCTCAAACTACATCCTGATTTAGAGCAGCATTAACTGGGGCAGATGCAAATTCACAGTAAACCATAAAAATCTCACTTACTTGTGAGTTTTATTATTCATTTATTCTAGTTCAATGTTTGTTTTAATATATTTGAACACAGTTTACATGTGGTGGGTAGGATGGGTGCTTGTTGATGAATATTTTGCTACAAGCACCAAAGACACGACAAATGAGCTATTCAAATTTCTCCCAAAACTGTTAAGTTGTAATAAATAATATTAACATGGCACATTGGCTTTTTTATGTTCTAGTGATTCGTTTAACTTTTATTTAGGTGACAGGTCTATCTATGTCAGTCATTGTTTTTATCTTGTCTAAATTAAACATATTTTATACAGTCGGTAAAATGTGCCTCAGTCCACAGCTTGGGTTTTCCAAGATAGATTCTTCATCATTGTTGGAAAAAACAAACATTCAGACCCATACTTCTGAAGATCTAAACCAGATCTCTGCATAATAGAAAACAAGAAGGCTTATTTACTAAAGTCTCTTGGATGCTTACCATTTGTTTTATTATTTTTCCATTGATTATTCCTGAGTTCATTTGGCATTTGCTAAAGTTTTGTAAGTTACTCAGATCATCCAGAGAAATGGTTGTGATAAAGAACCATCTGGAACAGATGACGCAGTTTCTCCAGGTGAATTTAAAATGCTGAGATTAGAGAATATTTTTACATACGAAGCTGTTCTTAATGCTGACACATATTCAAAAATAAGGGGGAAAAAATCATTATTTTGAAGCCAAAAAAAGATAGTCTAATAATAAAAGCAATTGTAATCTATTTTTTTTTTTAGAATCTGAGAGACAATTTGAAATTAAATCACACTTTGTCATTCATAAATACATAGTCTTAACAATGAGCACAGCTACAGATGTTTTGCGTATTTTATTAGTAAGACTAGTAACAAAATCAATATTCTCAATATGGTAGCATTTGTGAGTGTTTACATTTCTGTGGGTACAATTATTCAACATTGCAAAATCAAACATCATAATGAGGTTTACATGTGCCATCTTTTAGGAAATATCACACAGGATCTCCATGCCAAAAGATTCCAAACAAATGTTCTCACTTCTCCTTAAAAGCTAAAATCACAAGATATCGTTCACACTATTTCCTACTTCTCATCTGCCCTGCTTTTCTTCTCATCGGCTTTGCTGTTATGACAATACTGGCATGTCATTTCTCTAACAGTCATGCCTCAAGAAGTGGTTAATATCTTCTCTTATGTCACAGAAACCAGCACAGGTCCATGTGAGGAGGTCTCTCACGATGTAGGCCAATCAAAAAGTGGGCACATACAACCTCTGACAAGGTCTCTCACGATGTGGGTCAATCAAAAGATGGTCACTAACAACCTCTTTCAAAACCATTGACTAAATATTTATTTCTTTGGAATTCAATGTGAAAATTAAATTTTAGGTAGTTACTTCACTTAGCAGAGAGATGGAAGTATCTAACACAAACAGGATCAAATGAACCAACCAAGATACACTGCTATGCTATTGAGTTTATAGTACTATTTCTATATAGTGGAATAGACTACATGTATCAATAAAAAGTGATCATGTTTATTATTATTATTATTATTATTATTAGTTTTTATACAACACCAATGTTTTCTGCAGCACTTTACAGTATTAAGTATGATTAAAAAAACTATTTAAATATGATAATTCCATGCCCCAAAATGTAATATGTTGATAAACAATTATCAAGAATGAATATTAAGCATGGCAATTTGTAATCAAAGTGGCTTTGTCACCTCAAACGTACCTTTCACCAAACTTCCCTTCCTCTTTTAGAATCTGTTCTTTTCTTAAATGGCTACATTTTTGCTATGTTTGACAAATCTTGACAAAGGGTGGGATTTAAGGTCCACTTCCTTTCTCAATTAACAAAGGCATAGGAACTTGCCTTCTGCTCCACTCTTTGTCAAGATTGGCATGCGTAGGAAAAACACAGTCCCTACTTTGTCTTATGTTTTAAAGAGAAATAGATCAGAAATGAAAAAGAGAAGAACAGATTTTGAAAGAGAAAGAGGAAACATTAGGAGAACAGTGAGTTTGAGGTGACAGAGCCACTTTAAAGGATGGCATGTTGTATTACTTTCTAAATGCCGGAGCTCTGTGATGCTAAAGCAGACTTATTGCTATCCTTTAAATCACATTAAATCTAAAAAACAACCTTAATAACTTTACAAATATGAAGAACTATGACTTTGTTAATGTGCTACACATTTGTTGTATATTTCTAAACTCTGATTTTATTATGAGTCTTTAGGTTATGTAATAACATATATATTTTTAATTTTACATAATATACTTAAAGATCATTCTGTCACTTTGTTATCTAGCTGTAGATGATAGCTCAATGAGTTAATGTACCAGCTGTAAAACCAATTACAAAGGAAGGGAAAAGTGTGAAAAGTGTGAAAAGTGTTCTAATGAAATACATTTTGGTTTTCATTGAAACGGGAGATATATGTGAAAGTCATGAGGTTACCTGACTTTTCATTTTTCAATGACAAAAAGTGAACTAGAGAAACGTCTATCATTTGGTGTTCTTGAACTGCAAAGAATGATACAAAATATAGAAATGCAATCCTCAGAGATTGGAAATATTAGATGATTAAAATAACTTACTATCGTCATAAATCCTTGTTAAGGTTGCATTCCAAGCTTCACAAATGATAGATTTGCCAATCTATCGTACAGGAGGAAAGATCAGAACTCAAGGTTTGTGTAACTAATATTATGTGTTATTTGTGTTTTATGAGGTCAGACATATGTTAGTGCTCTAGACTGTAAGTGGGTGTTCACTACTTTTAAAAATACTCTGTAATATTTCAGCATTGGTTCTAGTTCAGCCATCAAACATGGCAATTATTGGTACAAGAGTAGTGGTAAATGTTTTTCAGCCCAGTTACTAAATCTCCTGTAGAAACCAAGTAACAGAACTAAAATGACCGAGAACATTCTTGTTCACCTTTTCCTCTTTTTAGCCCCTTCTTCCCTTTTTGCTATTGCTGATAAGCTAGCACATCCAACTGCACATAGGTGGGATTACTAGGAGATTTTTTGACACGATCGATTTAGCCTTTCATTCTTCTGAGGTCCAACTCAATGAACGCCAGGCTGGGTAAAATTAACGTATCCATGAATTCTGTTTACTCAAGGAGAGACCATGTGAGTTGTGAATATCAATTACATAATACATTTATTTGTGATTCTTTAATCAATCTTTAATATATATTTTTCAATTTCAAATTTGCTTTGTACTGTAAAATTGTTGTCATTTGAACACAGTTGGATCACCAAAAAACTTAACCCCTTAGCGACCGAGGACGGTTCAGGACCGTCATCGGCATTTTTGCCTTGCAGACCGATGACGGTCCTGAACCGTCCTAACGGTCTGAGTTACTTACCTGATCGCCGTCGTTCCCCCGGCGGCGATCAGCGTGGCTCCGGTTGTGGGGAGACTGCCTGCAGCCCAGACAGTCTCCCCACACTGAATTAGGACCCCTGTGGCCATGTGATCGCTCAACAGAGCGATCACATGGTCACAATAGGTGCCCATGCGTCTGCCTGCAGGGGGACTGTCTGTGCTGACAGGCAGTCTCCCTGCTAGTGTAAAATCAGAAAAAAAAATAAAGTAAATGTTAATAAAAAATAATAATAATTATATATGTGTATATATATATGATATATAGACATATATTATATCTATATAATATATGTCTATATATCATATATATATAATGTCATACTAAGTGTATTTTTATATTAATATGTACTTATATTAATATAAAAATACACTTATAATTAAATTGCACACGTATATATATAATATATATAATAACTATTGTATATATATATTATTATAAAATATAAATAATAAGTAATTTAAATTAAATAATTTTTTTAAATAATAATAAAAAATTTAAAAAAATTATATATCTATATGAAATTTTATTCTAACTGTATTTTAAAATTAATATATATATATTTATATCAAATTACACTTAGAATGAATCTGTATATATATCTATGTATATAAAAATAAATAAAAATAATAAGAAATATACATATGTCCATATACAAAATTACATAAATAATTATATAAATATACACGTAGACTTCAAATATATAAATATGCATATATATTTAAATTCTACGTGCATATTTATGTAATATTTTTTACATAATTCAGTAATTTTATTGATTGCAATTTGAGGGACCTGCCTGCCAACCCAGGCCGAAATTCCAGAGAATTGAATTTGCTAGCACTGTATTTTACCCTGTAACGTTCTACGACACCCTAAAACCTGTACATGGGGGGTACTGTTTTACTCGGGAGATTTCGCTGAACACAAATATTAGTGATTCAAAACAGTAAAACATATCACAGCGATGATATTGTCAGTGAAAGTGACTTTTTTTGCATTTTTCACACACAAACAGCACTTTTACTGATGATATAATTGTTGTGATACGTTTTCCAGCTTTTAAACACTAATATTTGTGTTCAGCGATGTCTCCCGAGTAAAACAGTACCCCCCATGTACAGGTTTTATAGCATTTTTGAAAGTTACAAGGTCAAATATATGGGTCAAATATTTTACATTGAAAATGGCCAGGTTGGTTACGTTGCCTTTGAGAGCTTATGGTAGCCCAGGAATGAGAATTACCCCCATGATGGCATACCATTTGCAAAAGAAGACAACCCAAGGTATTGCAAATGGGGTATGTCCAGTCTTTTTTAGTAACCACTTGGTCACAAACACTGGCCAAAATTAGCGTTCAATTTAGTTTTTTTACTTTTTTCACACACAAACAAATATGAATGCTTACTTTGCCAGTGTTTTCGACTAAGTGGCTACTAAAAAAAGACTGGACATACCCCATATTGAATACCCTGGGTTGTCTACTTTAAAAAAAATATGTACATGTGGGGTGTTATTCAGAGATTTATGACAGATAATAGTGTTACAATGTCACTATTGATAAATTTAAAAAATTTATGTTTTGAAACCGCAATATTCTACTTGTACCTATAGCCCTATAACATGCAAAAAAGCATGTAAACACGGGGTATTTTTAAACTCAGGACAAAATTTTGAATCTATTTAGCAGTTTTTTCATTCGCTTTTGTAGATGAGTAAAAGATTTTTCAAGTAAAAGTCAAAAAACATGTATTTTTTTCAATTTTTCATCATATTTTTTAATTTTTTTTAAATTAAAATACATGAGATTATATAAATAATGGTATGTAAAGAAAGCCCCTATTGTCCTGAAAAAAACAATATATAATTTGTATGGGAACAGTAAATGAGAAAGCGGAAAATTACAGCCAAACACAAACACCACAAAAGTGTAAAAATATGCCTGGTAGCAAATGTACAACATCGCAAAAACAGTCCAGTCCTTAAGGGGTTAAAGAAATTACTAAAAGTTTCAGCCAGATATTTTTAGACTGCTAAATCTGCCCCAATCTAAACACAATACTTTGCATTTGATCCAAGGATGTGGAGTAGAAAACAACCTAATGAACACATTTAACCAACTGAAGTTGTCGAATAGGGCAGTTTTTCTAAAACGCGAGCAGTTAAGTAATATCATCAAATGAAAGTCAATTATCACTTTGTTTTTTTTCTAGAATCAAAAAGTCCACTGGCTAAAGTAAGAGCCTCAAAAATCAGGTTAATATTTTCTATGGACAAACTTGTATTCACTGACTCAGTTAATGCTGAGAATATAAAATGAGAACCATACAATATTCTGAAGGACTATTTAGCCAACTAAAAAAATGCTTGTGTATTACATTTCGAACAAATTTCAACTCATCCGAATTTAGGTCCATCCATGTTTTGGCCAAATTACGTATCTCCAAAGCACCATACAGACATATAACCAAGAAAATGACTGCCCCAATGGATGAGCATGTTTGTTTGCTTCAAGATTCGAAATTCTGCCTGTAGTGCCAAATTAAGAGTTGACTGATGGGAAAAAGGACGGTTAAAAAATTGCTGGTTAAGAACAGGCACTAAATGTTGATTTTTTTTTTTTTTTCAGTCAGATCTGACCAGTAAAGGGAAAAAAGGAGGGGCAGTTAAAAAAAACTATATTGGTATATTTCCATTTAAATATTTTTTTATTAGATTTAAGGTTTGCAAAAAAGGTTTGACCAAACTGAATTTTTTTGCTGCTTAAAATTCTACTAAAAATCAACAGACAATATCTTTCATATTAAATAAGTGGTTTTTTTAATCAGTAAACGTTCATAACTACATTACTTTGAAGGAAATCAGTTACTCTTTGCTAAACTGTATGAAAGGAACACAGATCATTCCACATATGTCAACAGAAAAAAATGTGGCTAATGCATTTTAGTGGAAAACACAACAAAAACAATTAGATTGAGTTTTATTTTTTCCATATTGTCCATAAATGTTTAAAAACACTATTAGATTCCATCTGTTATCTACAAAGATTAATACAGATAGTTTGCATATGGGAGCTCAGAATGACAGCATAATAAAAGTCATCAAAATATGTAATTCCATCATTTTAAGAGAAATGTGGACTACATCCTGATAATTAAGTGTTCCCAAAGGCTAGCATTCTACTGAAAATCCACAGTTAACCCAGCTCGAATAAAAGGGTTGTAAATCCACCTAAAATGGAATAGAACATAGTTATTGTCTGTCTGGTTTTGTGCACATTTTGAATGGATTTCAAGTCTCTCTTCAGAAGCAGCATTACAATATATCCTTTTTGGATGTTTTTAACCCACTCAGCAGCTTTTCTCTAGATTTCAGCGTTAAATACTGTCGGAAGATTAACTGTTCAGACAGGTGTGGCACATATCTCCTATTAGTTGCCGGATATTCTTTCTATACACCAACAAGGATCTGTAGAAAACAATTTGCAATTCTATCTGTCTGCCTGTTCTTTCTATTGTTTTTTCAGAGGTGTAAGAAGGACTCGGAGGCCCTCTATTTAAATATATTTTTGGATACTGCCAACTCTGGTTAGGAGGGTGGAAAGGGGTGCAGGAGTTCTGGGCTCTGGAAAACTTTTTTCCGATTCCCTAATTACATACGTAGATGTCAATATATCATTTGATAAAACAGTACGTTCTCAAACTCCATCTTAGACACATCAGAATTTTTAAGACGCCCTATGGTAATACCTGATATTTTCCAACAACATTATTTATCTGTTTATTTGTTTTTCAATAAATACTTAAAAACATAGATTGCTCTTTGCAATCTAACCTCACTTGTGCTCATGGGATGATTTACTAACACAATCCATAACCAATCCTGGGGCAGGGCAGTATGGGTCATAAAATGTCTGTCCTTTTGTCATTGGACTGCAGTCCTATTTAATGCTTGCACAGATTTACAAACTCTCTTTATAATCTGGGTGTTATGTATTATACTTTAGATATATTATACTTCATCTTCTTTTCGGATGTTCCATCGTGCCTGTTTATTCATGGCTCCAAGCGATATCTCTAGACCCTTGTAGAAGAACTAAGGCACTATAGCTAACCAGATTGAGTTCATAGTTATAACACTAGTCCACATGCCTTTTGAATGTGTACAGACACTATTGGATAGATGCGGCCATCTATCTGCGGTCAATGACCAGTTTGTGAGTGCTGCGGTCAATGACCATTTTGTGAGTGCATTTTAGCTCAGCACTTTTTTTGGTGTCTTAAATTCCTCACCATTATTTGTCATTTTTTATTCCCATTTTTTAGATTGTATTTTCTGTATGTTTATCTAGAGAAGACACAAGGGAGCTTCTTACAATCCATTATCACATTAGGGTAAATTATATTTTATATACTTTTTTACCCACTGTGGTGAGCACGTGTGTTATTTACTATTGGATAGATGTCTGTCCAAATTCCAACCATCTACTTTGGACACAAAAATGATATCGAGTTCATGTCTTCATCAAAAGTCAAACATCACATCTTCCCATCACGTTTGTCCTATCTATAACAAGTAATGTGGTAGCGAATGTAGGGATTAGAAGAACAGCAACCATAGGAATGTCATTTTTTGATTAATAAAGTTTATTCTTCACTTCACAATGATACAATTCAGTACAGGAGTAACATAAACACTCCCCTTTAGAACAAAGACCCCATAAAACAGTTCCACATGAGTTTTAAACATTTTAAATTATTGCTGATGAGGCATATGAAAATGATCAAATCAACTTCAAAAAGACCAGCTTGATCTTTACATTTCCCATAAACTGGATTGAGTAATGGAGACAAAAACATTCTTATCTGTATGTTTTCCACTGTAAAATGCATTTAATTCTACTTGCGTACTTAGCATACAGAGAAGTGATACAGATGAGTCCAATATCCTTTAAACTGCGTGACGTAAACACACATTTTCCAACCATTATTAAGTAGAAAAAGGAATGAAAATGCATTCATTTTGTGCTATATACGGATTTTGCAATATTTTTCAGGAGCAGTAATTCCTGTTATCATCCACATTTTTTAGTTGGAACAATGTATATGGAACTTTATCAAAAACGTCAAAAACGACGTACTGCTCAATACTTTAAAAAGGTTAGAGCTGGAATAAAGTATTTGCTTATCACAAGTATCTGCATAGTGATAACAATGGACACACAGGTTATTTCAAAAGGTTTACAGCAGGAATGAAGAACGTCCACACCACTTCAAAAACGATTCAGCAAGAATGAAAAATGAGTTAAAGCCATCTTTGTCTTTTTTTAATATAAGGTTTAACTCAAATATTTACAATGATGTTTTCAAAATTGGACAAATCACAAAGACTCCTTAATAAAGGGATTCCTAACTTATTAATGAAGAACGGAATGAATGAATGAAATGAGCTCATTCCCTATTTGCTCCATGTCAATTTGGCAGTTACTGGTGGAGAGGACCTTCCCTCTTGGACGTGAATGCTACATAAAACAAGATGGTCAGCACAAAGATTCTCCAGCATCCCTGAATCTACTTACTTATACTCTTAGGTAAACCTTGCCTGCAGGTCCTCCTTAATTTCTCTGTGGCACATTTTATTCTGCTTTCAATTTTTATGTTATTTTAAAAATGTTGTTTCGTTGGCATAGATAAAAAAAAAGGTACATATACCAACGAAATCAAAAGGAACTCAAGGCACTCAATCAATGAGCAATAAATGGGTGCAACCAGGCCAGGAGCAAGCACATAACCTCACAAGGGTAAATCCAGAATAGAAGAAAGGGTGCAGGCACTCCACTGCTCAGCAAGGCAAATTTATTGGAACAATGTTTCACAATGTTTTGACCCCTCAAAGGGTCTCTGTCAAGATAAATGGATTGCATTATCTCTTGCTCTGCTATATTATGTAGTTGAGCCTACTACTGTACATTATACTGTACAATGCCTTTGTGACAAGAGTCACTTTAAATATTACAAAACAATAACTTTGAGTTTTTATAATATTTTAGAAGGTTACTTATCCTTGGAGTGTAAACATAAATAAAAGACAATATTGCCAGTCAGTTCTTATAAGCTCTATTTAGATGTTATTAGCAGCAATGGCACTAAGCAGGAACCCAGACAGACAGATGTATATATGAACACATAGCCAAAGCCAAAAATATAGCAATGCAAAATGCAGCTTGCACTCGTGGTCTTTTGTAGATTAAAAGTATTTCTTAATTTGAAGTTATTCCATAAAATTAACGTTATAGCCCTTGTTCGGTGCTTTCCTCAGGATCAACAACATTACAATCAAGTAAAAAGCTAACTTATATAACCCATATAATAGGAGAGATTTACTCACCACCGGTGACTCATGTTATCCCTTCGGCCTCCATAGGGACGATGTGCACATGCACGAACGTGTACAACCCGGAAGTTGCGTAACAGCGCACAATATGTTGCCATTGTAACATACCGCTACATAGCGCGACCATATAAACAAAAATAAACAAACAAACAGATGTAAACACCATGGAGAAAGAAAATTGGTTTACCACTCGAAATAGGGAAAAAGATTAAAAAGAATTGAAAGGCAATCGTGACCTATGTGCAAGACATAGTGATATGCTATTACTAAGCAAATGTTATTGCTTTACAAAAGTATATAAAGTGCTGAGTATATACTGTGATAAAGTGAAACAAAGTGCATCAGTGGTAACATTGTGACAAAAATGTGCAGGTTAGATTTAAAAGTCACAATGTTACCATTGATGCACTATGTTTCACTTTATCACGGTATATACTCAGCACTTTATATACTTTTGGGTATTATTATTTTAAAGCAATCACGTTTGCTTAGTAATAGCATATCACCATGTTCACGCATGCGCACATCGTCCCTATGGACACCGAAGGGATAACACGAGTCACAGGTGGTGAGTAAATCTCTCCTATTATATGGGTTATATAAGTTAGCTTTTTACATGATTGTAATGTTGTAATGTTGTTGATCCTGAGGAAAGTTCCAAACGAGGACTGAAAGGTTGATTTTATGGAATAACTTCAAATAAAGAAATAATTTCAACCTACAAAAGACCGTGTGTGCACCCGGCATTTAGTTTCCCTGGTCAGTCTACATGCAATGTACTACTGTGAATATTAGTATTTCTGGGGTTTTAGCCCAACTCTTATCCTGTGCACTGACACCTTATTATCCTCTGCAGTACTTCAAGTTTATTTTTGGATGCCTTTTTTGAATTGATTTACTTTTCATGATGGATAAAAGAGATGCATTTTTGATGCAAGCAGTGGAATACGATGAGCAAGCCGAGACCCTTCAATTTACCCAAGAGGAAGCACAGGCAATACTCTGGGCACAGACAAATTCTGAATTACCACACAATGTAACTTTAAAAGATGTATATGTTCAGTTATTGAGACTCCATCAGAGATGAATTGAATTGGATTTGCAGGAGTTGTTCCTCTCTGACTATTATAAAGCTAAAAGGATCCCTTAAAGTTTTCGTATTACGACTATACCCACCATAGGACGTGCCAAGGCAAAGGTGTGTAAAGATTGGATGGCAGTCCTTAACAAAGAATCCTTAGATCTTATACACTATACAAGATGTAAAACGAGACCTTGACGATACCTCACACAAAATAGTTGAAAAGGAAACAGAACTTGCCATACTGTTATCATCCTCTGAGGGTATAAAACTACAAGACAAGCTAAAAGAAAATATAAAACTGATCTCATAAAATTGAAAAAACAAAAGTTTGAACGTGGACATCAAGATTATCAAAAGCATCGTGTTTATAAATGGCTCATAGGAGAGCAAACACGTAGATCCAGAAGACCACGTAAAAGAATTGTATGCCCTAAAATACCTACAATTGATGTAACATCTGGAGAATCAGCGTCAGATACAGAGACACAAAATGAAAACATCACTTTTTAAGGAACGTCTGCAACAATCACTATTACAAGGAGCCACGGCAGAGAAACAGACAGCGTAGATCGAGAAGAGGCCACAAGGGTAAAACACACTACCCATGGAAAACCTCCACTCAGGCGATAATCCCTGTGTTCAATCTCACAACGCAATTTAAACCCCAAAGAGTTGAAAATCCTAAACCTAGGACTCTCATTTGTCCCCACATCAAATCCTCACAGATTTTCTTTCTTTACAACATTACAAGAAGACAACGTCAATTGATAGACAACTTAGCCAAGGACCCTACCATAGTGATACGCCCTGCTGACAAGGGTGGGGGTATAGTCCTTATGGATTATCACCAATATTCAGAAGAAATCAAACAACAACTTACTGATACAAATACATACAAGTTACTCAAGGTAGATCCAACAAAGGAAATCTAATTAAAGGTAGAATAAGTCCTACCCATGGGACTGAGGGCAAATTTCATTGACAAAACTTTGTATCTGTATCTTATTCAGCAACATCCTTAGACCCCCATCTTATATACCATCCCAAAGTTTCATAAGAGCTTAACCAACCCACCAGAACATCCTATCGTGTCAGCAATTGGAGGTATCCTCGAACCAACAACCAAATAGCTTGATGCTCTATTTAAAGACACAGTGGATAGTTTATATACATGTCTTAAGGACACTGCCACTCTTATCTAAACTGAAGGGTCTTCACACTGAAGATGTGAAACCTATACTTGTCACCATGGACGTCAGTAGCCTCTATACCATAAATTCACATGATCAAGGTATAGAGGCTATGAGACAAGTATTAACTCAACACACTGTCCTTCCATTGAACATGCTGTAAAATTTTGGGAATTTACATTAAAAAAACAATTATTTTTGTTTTGAACAACAATGATACATGCAAGCAGCAGGCACATCCATGGGTGCAGCCATAGTATCCATGTACGCTGACGCATTTATGTATGTTTTTAAAACACAGTATATTTTGATGTCATTCCAACAACATATTATAAGTTATTTTCATTACATCGATGATGTCTTAATCCTGTGGAAGTGAACAGAAACTCAAGCACATGCTATGGTCGAATATCTAAACTACCTCCCAACCCCAGTGAGGTTGACAGCTTAGATCAGCACGGAAAAAGTTACATTCCTGGATCTGGAGATATCCGTCTCGGATCACAAAATTGTTCATAGTTTATATTCAAAGCCAACAGATCGGAACACCATACCACACTATAATAATGCCAATCCTATAGTTCTCAAAAATTCAATACCTCATGCTCAATTTCTTATACGCAACAATTCTAACAAAAGTTCCATTCAAATACAAATCACACAAATGACAGACAAATTCCTAGAACATGGCTACAGTAAACATACCCTGATGAAAGCGTTGAATGAGGCAAAGTCTGCACACGTGCCAAGGGTTTCTACGACAGCCACTAGAATGGTCTTCCCAATTATTTACCACAATATGGCACCTAAGGTCTTGAATATAGTGAGGAAGAATTGGAATATGCTTTCCTGTGATGATACTCTGCCTAAAGTGTTTAAGAAACCACCTATGATTTGCTACCGATGCAACACAAATTTACTGGATATGCTAGTAAATACAGACCCAGTGAGAAGTTATGAACAGGTCCAGAAGACAAAGATAAGAGGTTGTGTAAGATGTCTCGGTTGCGTGACTTGCGGGAATATGGTCCCATCACGCACTTTCAATCATCCTCATAAAAAAAAATAATCTACAAGATTCGACATGCAATTACATATAAGACGTCCTTTATCATTTATAAGGTATCCTGCCCATTCGGGTTAGCCTATATAGATAAAACCGAAACCACACTGTGTTATCGCATTAGAGGACACAGATCAAATATAAGAACAGCATATAGGGATGGTTGGACTGACCAGCCCATAGCTAAGCATTTTTTTTGGACTTCCGGCATCTCCTCACAGCACTTAAGTTTGTTGGCATAGATCACATACCACTACCAAAACGTGGAGGCGACCGTGGTAATATGTTTTTGAGAAGAAAGACTTTTTGGATCCATGAACTCGATACTGTTTCACCTCGAGGCTTAAACAAAATTATATCACCCCTTTTTATAAGATCACTTTATCATTGGATTTTATCTATTATTTTTACATATATTCTTGTACTCTCATATATTTTGAGTATATAATTTTTTTGAGTATATGCATATTTATTTTTATTTTTGTATATATTTTTTGTAAATATGTGGCCATCTGGAGTATACTAGTGACCTATATATAAGTCCATTCATATGTTTATGTACATGTATTTTTACTGTACAATTAGCACTTTTCAGCACTGTATCACTTTAACCCCTTAGTGACCAGACCAATTTTCAATTTTCTTACTGTTTGGGACCAGGGCTGTTTTTACATTTCTGTGGTGTTTGTGTTAAGCTGTAATTTTCCTCTTACTCATTTACTGTACCCACACATATTATATACAATTTTTTTGCCATTAAGTGGTCTTTCTAAAGATACCATTATTTTCATCATATCATATAATTTATTATAAAAAAATGTTTATAAAATATGATGGATAAATGTAAAAACACACTTTTTCTAACTTTGACCGCCAAAATCTGTAACGCATCTACAACCGCCAAAAAACACCTATGCTAAATAGTTTCTAAATATTGTCCTGAGTTTGGAAATGCCCAATAATAACATGTTCTTAGCTTTTTTTGGAAAGTTATAGGGCAATAAGTACAAGTAGCACTTTGCTTTTTCCAAACCATTTTTTTTTTTCAAAATTAATGCAAGTTACATTGTAACACTGATACCTGTCAGGAATTCCTGAATAACTCTTCACATGTATATATTCTTTAAGAAGAAGACAACCTAAGGTATTAAACATAAGGGATTTTGAATCTTTCCATGCAACCATGTTACCACCTATCTATGCCAAATTAAAAAAAAAAAATTGATTTTTTTTTTTGACACACATAGCAATTTAAGAATACATATACTGAGAACTTTAAGGGCTACTGCCAAAGAACACCCCAATATGTGTTCAGCAACATCTCCTGAGAACAGGGATATCACCCATGTATAGGTGTGTCAGGTTCTCTGGGGGCTAAAGACATTATGTGGAGGGTGCGCATTCCAGTTTTCCAACTTGGAATTTTCACAGCTGGTCATCATGCACCCATGTCCTATTTAGGACATTTTTGAAGCCGGCCAATGTAATTTACCCCCATCAAACCATATATTTTTTTAAAGTAGACAACCCAGGGTATTCAATATGGGATATGTCCAGTCTTTTTTAGTAGACACTTAGTCACAAACACTGGCCAAAGTTAGCATTTATATTTGTTTGTGTGTTAAAAATGCAAAAAACAATTATGAACCCTAACTTTGGCCAGAGGCTACTAAAAAATACTGAACATACCCCATTTGCAATACCTTCGGTTGTCTTCTTTTGCAAATGGTATGCCATCATGGGGGTAATTCTCATTCCTGTGCTATCATACACTCTCAAAGGCAACATAACTAATCTGGCAAATGTCAATGTTAAAAAATGGCCTTATATTTGGCTCTGTAACACTATAAAAACTGTACATGGAGGTACTGTTATACTCAGGAGACTTCGCTGAACACATATTAATGTTTCAAAACAGTAAAATATCCACGTCCTGTCACATTTAAACAAACAGTCCTTATTGTACAAACTGAGCCTGATGCACTATATGACTTATTTTTTTTATGGCAACCACATTTTCAACTCTTTTTGCATTTCATCTCTGTAAATTAGAAATTTCAGCAAAAAAAAATAAAATCAAACACAATTAACACTAAACAATATTCAGCAATGATCGTTTTACATTTTGCTCTTTTTTGCTAAACATGCTCAAAATCAGACAAAACTAAGCATGTTCTAAGAACTATTTATTATTCTGTAACTAGGGGAAAAGAGAGTTCTTTCTCCCCCCCCCCTCCCCAATTTACCATTCGATGACCCCTTCAGTAATCCTTCTTTCGATTTAATATAATCATATCTATGACACTTGTCTAGTGTAGGCTTTGCCTCTATTCTGCGGCTTTCACCTCTTTCCAAACCTGATTTACCAAACATATGACTCACCACACATATGGCAACCACATGCTCTCGAATGCTGAACTTCTCTCCCTCTCTCTGAGGTGGTTAGGAAACAGAAAAACTTTCCAGAAATTTCAGCAATGTGGACTTTCTTTTACAATGGTTTGTGTACTTAAGTCATCTAAAGGTTACAGTAGCATTTAACTGCCCTAAGATGTCAAATAATGGTATTTTTCTACCTAGTAAAACTTCCTTTAAATTCCCAACCATAAGGAATAAAAACAGCATTTGTCTCAAGCTGGCAGATTTCAGCTCTATTTACCTTTTTCTAATTTTGCTGATGGAAGTGTATTTCAAGATAGACTCTTATTGGAAATAGGGTAACATTGTGGCACGGCTGATAAGGTTGATGGACGGAACACGTCAATCAAATTCTAGCTTACCGTAGACTTCTTATAACTTGATCCAGTGGAAAGCAAGTAAAATCCGCTTGTGAAGCACTTTTCTCACTTTAAAAAAAAAAAATGAGTTAAAGCCATTTTGTGCTTTGGAAGAAGAAAACAAGTCACATAACTTCATTAGCCTGCTTGTATGATTTTTTGTTTTTGTTTTTTCTAACTCTTTCTCTCTCCATCCTGCAATTGGTAAAATGAGATATTTTGCTATAAAGTACAGAATCAGGTGGGGCATTTGGAATATTATTGTAAATTTAAGCATGAATGTAAGAGAACTGGATTAATCTTTTGAGGAAGAGATTTGGGTAGAACCTAAATAGTGTCAGTAGGCAAATATTCAATAAATGTCCTGTCTCTTTTTAAACATTACCTGGAAACTTTGCTCTGTGAATTTATCTTATTTATATATTCTCTTTAATTCCCAATTACTTGCCTATAATACTGAAGATCAAGTAGCTTCGGGAAAAAAGTAAGAAGGTAATAGCAGTAGAAGAGTAATGGCTTAAGTAGAGCTTCAAAACATCATTAGCTTGTTGAAGTCATTGGTTTAAAATTGATTTTCCTACTTATTTGTGTCCTGGTTAAATTAAAGGTTTATTTTGCTCTGTAATTAAACAATCACCTAATGAAAAGACTCATAATCAATTTTCTATGATAGGGCCTTTATATCTCTTTTAGCTACACCAGTTCTAGTGAATCCATAGACTAGTGATGGACAAACTTTGCCCTAAACACATTTAATAACATTTCTCAATTAAATCTGAATAGTTTTTTGCTCCTTTGTGACAAAGTCATTCCTGTTATCATTCAACTCGTTGTCTGTCCACTCGAGGCTACCCCAACCAGAACTCGAAGCACATATCACACTTTTCCCTAAACCAAGTAAATATCTTACAGATTGCAATAGTTACCACCTTCTCTCACTCATAAATGTGGATATGAAATAATTTACAAACATTTTGTCCAACTGTCTGCATCCACTTATGACGGGACTAGTTCACCCTGATCAAGTAGGCTTCATACCAGGCAGAGAAACAAAAGATAACAACTAAGGTGCTAAACCTAACCTGGTTTGAATAGGAGAGCGCAATCGTGGTAAATAAACAATATAAGATTAAATAATAATATATTCAAGCAGCTTTTTTGTATCCTTTTAAGGTATAATCTACACAAGCGCTCCAGTGTATCTACGGATGTCATTTTCTCAACTGCAACATAAGATTAACCCTCCAAAGACTCCAACTCAAAACTTTTGGACTCTTTTGCAAGTTTCAATATATTTTCTTTTTGTGTGTATAATCCAACTTATTGTGATATATAGGTGTTTTATTTATACATCATTTACCTACAGAGAGTAGTTGTTGATTTTTCACACATTTATAGATTGCCTTAATACAAGGCTTTCGCACATAGCGCTGGCACTTTGTTACTATATGCTAAACCTAACCTACTTAGCAACACAACTAAAAATTCCAACAGTTCTACTCTCCATTGACGCCTAGAAAGCTTTTGGCACGGAGGACTGGTCCTTGTTTCTTTTTACTCTACATTATATGGGCTTGGAGCCAAGTGGATGAATTGGATAAAGACTTTTTACTCTACATCAAGTGCCATACGAATATGCATTCATTGTCAAATGGTGGTCTCTTCACCTATATACATTGGAAATGGCACACGACAAGAATGACCAGGGCCGGACTGGGGATACGAAGCAGCCCTGGAAAAAATCTATGCCAGCCCCATAAGTCATTGTGCTATGTAGTGTGTGTTATATATATATATATATATATATATATATACACACACACACACACATATATATATATATATCTCTGTCTCTATATATATATATATTTTTTTTTGCTCCCTACAGAAGAGCTCACTAACACACAGATTCACTACAGACAAGCTCACTGACATACACATGCTCACTACATACAAGCTCACTACACATATGGTCACTACAGACAAGCTCACGATCACACACATGCTTACTACAGACAAGCTCACTGCACACACACAGGGCCGGCCTTAGGTGTTTAGGCACCCTGTGCGAGCCAATCTTGTGGCGCCCTCTCCCCCCCTCACCTTCACCCGGTCACCTAGACATACACAAAAAGGAAAAAACCTTTGGAAGAAATAATTTGTTTTAATTACAGATAGTTTAAGTGCAAGTGCAAACAATTACAATAATAAATAACAGGATAGGTTGGTAACAATAATGTACATTAAGAGGACACTATAGTCATCAAAACACTGTTATCTTAATGAAGCAGTTTAGGTGTATAGAGCATGTCCCTGCTATGTCACTGCTCAATTCTCTGCCATTTAAGTGTTAAATCATGTATACCCTTTCCCTCATTTCTTCACCCCACGTCTCTGGCCCCCTCTAGACAATTTCAGGCACACAATCTGCCACCTCCACCCCCTTCTACAAACCCTGCCCTCCTTCACCAAAACCCCTGCCCCATTCACTTAACCCCTGCCCTCTTCACCCAAACATCTTTATCAATGCCCTGACCCCCTTCATCAATCCTCTGCACCCTTTCGTCAGACCTTGTCACCCTTCATCAATCCCCTGCCTCCTTCATCAATCCCCTGGACCCCCTTACCAGTCCCCTGCCCCCATTCACCAATCCTCTGCACCCCTCATCAATGCTCTCCCCCTTCAACGGTCCCCTTCCCCCTTCACTAGACCCCTGCACCCCTTCATCAGACCCTGCCCTCCTTCACCAATCCCCTGACCCCCTTACAAGTCCCCCTGCCCCATCACCAATAGCCTCTGCCCTCCTTTACGAAGGCTCCTGCCCTCCTTTACCAGTCCCCTTCCCACCTTCAACAGTTCCCTGCCCCCCCTTCTCTAGTCCCCTGCCCCATTATCAATCCCCTGCCCTCCTTCATCAGACCCTGCCCCCTTAATCTATGCCTGCCCCATTTACCAATTCCCTGCCCCTTCCATCAATTCCTGCCCCTATCATCAATCCCCTGCCACCTTAATCAATCTCCTACCCCCTTCACCAACAACCCTGCACCCCTTCAATAAAAGGCAATATATTTAGTAAAAAGAAAAGCAATAAGAACTAGGACTCACTTTAATGGCTGCTGCTCCCTGGATTGAGCTTCCCACTCCACCGCGTCGCTGATTTAAGAGCTCCGGTCGCTGACCTCACACGCACAAAGTGGATGCTGCTGCAGCTCCCTGTGGAGGCGGGGCACATGGACGTTGCGCCCCCATTCTCCTCCTCCTCCACGCTCCAGACCTCTTCATTCTGCAATGGATCCTGGCCACGGCTCGCCTCTCCCTTTATAACTTGGGCTGGCCTCTTTGTGATCGACTGTGAGCTGTGTCGGCCGTCCCAGCGCCCCTGTTGCCATGGCGCCCTTTGTGGCCGCACAGCTCGCACACCCCAAAGGCTGGCCCTGCACACACATGCTCCGCACAGACAGGCTCAGACACATCCATGCTCCCTACAGAAAAGCTCACTAACACGCACACGATCCCTACAGACAAGCTCACTGACACACATACAAGCTCACTCGCTAGCAGGCACACACAAACACAAACTCACTAGCAGGCGCACACACACAGAAGCTCCCTCACTAGCAGATGCACACACACACAGAAGCTCATTCACTAGCAGATGTGCCCGCGCACGCACACAAACACACACAGAAGCTCACTCACTCGCAAATGCACACACACAAATACATCCACACACACAGAGGCAGACATCCACACACACAGAGGCAGGCAGACAGCCACACACAAACAGCCACACACACACACACAGAAAGCCACACACAGACAGCCACACAGACAAGCAGTCACACACACGCAGATAGTCAAACACACAGGCAGACAGCCACACACTCAAAGGCAGACAGTCACACACACACACACACAGGCAGACAGTCACACACACACACACACACACAGGCAGACAGTCACACAGTCACACAGTCACACACACACACAGGCAGACAGTCACATACTAACAGGCAGTCAAACACATACACACTGACCTGCTTCTTACCTCCTGCTTGGAGCTCCTGGAGACTGGTTGTTGGGGAAGCAGGGACTCCTTCCTGCTTCCCATGCTGCAATTACCAGGGCCCCCTCCACACAGTGAGCTCCGCCTCCGACTGCCGCTTAGCTCCGCCCCCACCGCCCGGTAGGCTCCGCCCCGCCGCAATATATATATATTTATTTCAATCCCGGCCAGCCTGAGCTGTGCGGCCGCACAGGGTCCCATGGGAGCAGCTTGCACATGGCCGGCCGGGATTGAAAAAATATATATATATTGCGGCAGGGATTACAGGAGCCTGGCCAGTGATGAATAGGGCTGTCAGCCCAGGTGCCGCGGCCCACCGGGAAATTTCCCGGTATCCCGGTGGGCCAGTCCGGCCATGCCTCTCGTATTATAATTAGAGCTCTTTTTACATGCTATCAGGGATGACATAGGCATACAGGGGCTCACAATCTCGAACAGGGAGTATAAAATAGCAGCTTTAGCTGATGACCATTCTCCTACTGTTACTGAACCGGTTTCCTCCCTATCACATAACTTAAATTGAATTTCTAAATACAGGTAAGTATTTAACCTCCAAGTCAACATTAACTGGAATTAAATCCTTAACAGAACTAGCTCCAAAAACTTACAGAAACACACCCATAACTTGTTCTCATTTGCATTGGCTGATAAACATATTAAATATTTAAAAGTAAACTATACAAACTAATTGTTATACTTCTGATACACTCAGTAACACAAGATATTAGGAGATAGCATATCACACCTTCTCGATGGCACTGCAGAATCAATATCTTAGAGATGAATATATTACCTCAATTTCTGCATTTAATTCAAACATTACCAATATCACCAATATCCATACCTAAACATTTTTTAAGGTAACCTGTCAATGGTTCACTGCTGTCATATGGTCCTATATATGGCCCAGACTAACATTTAATTAACAATCTGCTCCAAGGCAAATGGAGGTCTGGGTGTGGGAAGTCTGGAGCTATACTACCAGCCAGTTGTGCTTATTAGAATATATGATTGGACTAAACAAGGTGACAAAAAGCAACGGATACAGCTGGAACAAGCATTCCTTCAAGTACCAATGGAGATAGCACTGTGGTACAAGGTACTAACAAGCAAAGCCATATATCGAACTATTACCTCTATGTTACACACCTGGAGAATAATGAAGCATCACCCGTTTTTATCTTCATACCCTTCCCCACTACACCCTCTAACACAAGCAAAATTATAAATTATAAAGTTGATCCAGGTGGAACAGTGTTGATCCAGTGTTGTCCCACCCCAAGGGGATTTCCTAGGGTGAAACGAGATGTTTAGGCCACTCCCCCGGCACCTCCCAGATCAAAAGAAAAGTTACCTAAATAGTTCTTCCAATTAGGGGGTAACCCTGGAGCTAAACTACTGACAACGAGAACAAAAATCCCAGTGTCACCCAATATTGTGGGATACACTGGGAGGAAGCACAAATGTATTAACCTTAAACTTTATTTTCAATGATACAAAAAATAATGGTCAACTTAAAAAGAAAATATAAACAGTATTAAAACAGGGGTATAAGAGGTGGGTGGTGTATATATAATAATTAGAGACGGTTTAGCTGTATCTGTGAAATGTTTTTTAAAATGCTTAGTAGGGGCTTCTTCCCTGCCCGAAAAACAAGTATTCCACCACACAAGTTTTGCTTTGCAAGCTTGCTTTTCTACCCCTAACTTACAGAATTGTAAGTGATGTGTTAGAATTGCTTGGTTTGCAAAGAATAGAAACATAGAAACATAGAATGTGACGGCAGATAAGAACCATTCGGCCAATCTAGTCTGCCCAATTTTCAAAATACTTTTAATTAGTCCCTGGCCTTACCTAAAGTCTAGGATAGACTTATGCCTATCCCACGCAATACTGTGCCAATCTGCGATTGGCTAATTAATGTGTAACACCCTAGACTAATAATCTATATATCCCCTTAGCTGTGAATGAGAAAATGAAGGGGCTTGATTGAAATACATTGCAATGTCCTATGTGTGTTATTTCTAACGGGTCTTTTCCCAGATCTGAGTAAGAGATAAGCAAGAAAGTGGTTGCAAGTGGTGAGCAAGAAAATATGGACACAATGAAATAGTATTGAGTGCCAAAATAAAGCAGGAAAGAGAGTGTATATATAAAGTTTGTGCGCGTGTGTAGATAGATAGACGGGTGAATGGACAGACGGATGGTCAGACAGAGTGACAGACAGGGTGACAGACAGAGTGACAGACAGATAGACAGGAGATATGCTATCTCACCTGTAGAATCCACAGCAGCATCTGCAAAAATTTGTTTTATTCATAAATAATCGTAATCATTTAAATCAAAAGCCTTGTATACAAGACCAGAAAACATTGATTAATCAGTAAAATAAAGGCAAACTGATTCATTCAGTAGTTGATTAAAAGGCTTTTGATTATGAACGTACCAAATTAATGCACCTCTGCTCCACAGGTAAAAGGTTTTCAAAGATTTGTTTAAAGATTACCAGGAATTTTATTTGGACGATTCACTTACAACAAATGTTTGCACACGCCTAATAGATAGATACATAGATGAAGTAGATAAGAGTAATCAACAGATGAATACTATTAGAAGCATATGCTTTTACAAAGTATAAATATGATGTTTTAGCCTTTTGTTCCAAGACAGAAACATAGCAGGCTTTGTAAGCTTGAGCCCTAATCATACTAACCCCAGCAAGTAGAATGAACAATATAATTCTTTGTCTAAACGGGATGTCTATGGGAAAAGGGAAATAATTATGTTTTGTGGAATTAATACGTTTTTGGATATCAAATGTAAAGATATAAAAAATATTACACGCTACCAACAAAAACAAAAACATTCATTTTTGGCAGAACAGAAAAAAAGACAAAAGACACAAGGGGTATTTAGCAAAACATGAAATATTTCATTATTTATAATTTCATCAAAAATTGTTCTAAACTAAATATGTGTTCATTTATGGTTTCCAATAGTTTCTGGTTATGTATACCTGGGATGAAAGGTCAGAATATAGACTTGTTCCATGTGTACAAGACCCAGGGGGAAGATTAATTTCCTTGCTTTCATTTAATCCACTTTTGGTAATTTGTTCTGTAAAAATTATAGATCGTTAGTTTTGGAGACTCTGAATCATATTCACTGTTGCTATTGCCAGCCATTGTGACAGTCCAAATATTGTATTAATAAGTATATATTGTGCTAACTCCTGTGTGTCATAAAATATAGAAGTCTGTTTTTGTTTCATCATTTTTATTATTAGTTAAAATAAAGGATTTGAAGTATTATAGTCTATGTGTCTATTATTTTGTAATAAATGCATATGAGAAAATACCTGTTTTATTCCATCCCCTGGAATACATTGCTGTGTGGGGGCAAAAATCTGAGGAACTTTAATCAAGTACAAAATATTTAAAAGTATTAAAAAAATAAAAACCTAAAAATTATTAAACTAAATGTTATTGTTTGCATTGAACTGTCATATTTTGTACCTTATTTCGACCTCTGGAAAATAAACATTTTGGTTTTTAATTAATTTTGTTAGAATAAAATTGTATTTATAGCCACAACTTTTATAGGAATTTTCAACAACAAAAAAGAGGCAGAAAAATTAATATATTTTATCTGACTTTGTTTCTTTAGAAAAAAAACATGCATGTGTTGGTCTCAATTTAATCATTTAAAAAAAAATTACCTTTTTTTTTGTTTTTCATTTAACTGCTATCAACTAATTGAATGAACACCTTGAATCGTAAATGACTGACTTGCCCTGAAACAGACATTTCCTTTAAAACATTTTCAGAATTATTTACCAATGATTTAATTTCAACTGTAATATTAAAAAAGAAACTGATTCTATTCCTTAATTTATACAAAATTATAATTAACATATTTTAACATTAATATTCAATTACAAATATATTACTAATCTGTTAAATCTGTTTTATTTATGCTCCATCATTGTAAATGTAAGATTAATTAGATAATTTATCACATTGCAGAAATAATCATGATTCAAACTAAATACAGGTATTAAAATTCATTGGTGTAAAACCCAGTATAAACGCCCTAGTTCTCTGATGTTTAATCAATGAAGTTATTAGCATTGTGTTGTATGTTTAGTGGTTACAGTGAAAGCATATGGTTTATATTATTCGCAATATAGCTTGGTGATGTTATTGATTTCAACAGTAGAATAAAACATAATCTTGTAAAATCATGCTTTTGGACTTCTACAATTATTAATGTCAAGTTTAGATGGTATGTTTTTTAAACCCAAATTCTTTGGTTTTATTACTATCAATATTAATTCCATGTTACAGCATAATAAATAGATAAAAGCATATAAACCACTGTTTTTCAGATACAGTATCAAAAGATGACTGACAGATAGAGTTCATTTTAGAACACTTGGTACCTTATCCACAAGGGAACTACAGAAAACAAGCCCATTTCTTAAGTTTGACGAATAGACAGTTTGCATATTATTTATACAATCTTGGAGAGAAGACTGCTTGAGAAAATACTCAAAATGAAAATTGGAAAAAATTCTAGGATCTCCGCTTTCATTTGCTCTTTACGTAAATGAGCTCAAATCGTGATACAAAAGATGTTTTTTTATTACATCGGATGCTTTACATTTAACTTAGTTAGTGTTTCCCAACCTGGTCTACCATAGTCATGGCCCTCAATAAAGAACCTCTTCTTTACTCTTTATTAGTTTAATAAATGAATGTGTGGATACTCACCGATACTTACCAGAATGAGACATCTTTGCCCTCCAGTTTGGACGCCCATGGGCCCATGCCAACATCTCCCTCTGGTGGCACTATAGTGACAGGAGCTCAACTAAGCACAACATATGTCAGAGGAGGTGAAGAGGGATCTATTGTTGCATGCACGTCACATATAGAAACATATCTTTGTAGCTTCCCCTATTTAAGGATACTCAGAGCACTGAAAAATCTTTCAAACATCCTGTATGTTTTTCCGTAGCTTTTGCATCTAATGTCTGTTCAACCTGCTGGTTTTTTTTTTGTTTTGTTTATATCATTTAATGGTTTACGTTTTACCCATATATGAACGTGTACTTCTTGGACTGATTCTTTTGTCTGAACTAGACCATGCATTTGATTAACTGCAAGGTACTTGGTGAGCTAATTTCTGCACCTTGAGTCCAACACCACAACCGAACAGAATGTGGGCTTCTTTAGACCCCAGTTAACCAAAAGCGGACTTTTCAATTTCCTCTTGAAAGCCCTCAGCCATTTACAGCAGACAAAGTGTTGATATACTAGTGTAGGCCTTCCAAGTAGCTTCCTTAATACACAATCTTTATTTCAGGAATATGTTTTGGCTCTTAGTTTGAGCCTTTGTCAAGTCTGACTAAACAAATTGCTGTAAATGGTTCCTGAAATAAAGACTGCGTGTTGAGGAACCTGCTTGGTGCACCTAGGCGCTCTTTTCTACTTATGTGTTTTGGAGATTTGCCTTCCCTCCCTGGAGCACCCGCATGGGGAATTTTTTATCTTATTTGACTTAACATTCCAACCAAGGGACACCTACGCAATGGCTCTTTTATATGTGCTCACATTTGTGAGCTTAGCTGTTAACACATAATTAGTTAGGATCTAGTGGATACCAAGTAACCAGAAAAGAGAAGCATTGCTAAACCAAGATGAATGTGCAAAGTCAAAATTATTTATTTATTTTGATCTGAAATTTCCTTTTTTGAATATCTAGAATGCAACTTAGCAGCATAATAACATTTGAATAACTGCATAAATGTGCATAAATTACAATGAGTTATTACAGAACACAGGTCTTGGAAACAGCTGGGTTAGGAAGAGATAGCCATGATCTGGCTTGGTGCAGGTCAGTGATCTTCGAGAATAGCATACTAGCAAAAAAGGTAATGCAAAATAAATAATTATAGCAATACAAACATTTTTAATTCTACAGAAAATTTTATATATGTACCTGAACCTGCCATCATCTTCACCTGGTCCTCTTTAGGTCAGTGCCAGGAGTCAACGTCACATGTGCAAGAGTACAGCATTGAGGTCTATGGAGGATCCCGCAAGACCACAGGATGGCTGGGGGATTGGCACTTCTACTTTTGACAGTATAGCTCTGCCCAGAAGTATCAGGCATAGGAACTACACAGTGACAAAATGGACAAAGATTCTATCTTTTATGAAATAATCATTTTTTTCAAAGAGGGTGTCAGTGTCGTTTTAAAGACAAGGTGATATGCCCTAATGGGGTCACAATAATAAACCAAGGATCAATAAATTATAATACAAATTAGTCAAAATATGTATTTATTACTGGTATTTATAAAGCACCAACATATTCCACAGCTCTGTACAATCGAGAAAAAGACAATACAATAAGAACAGACCGATACAACAGGTAGAGGGCCCTCTATCAGACCGGTACAACAGGTAGAGGGCTCTCTATCAGACCGATACAACAGGTAGAGGGCTCTCTATCAGACCGGTACAACAGGTAGAGGGCTCTTCTTGTGAGCTTCCAATCTAAAGGTATAATGGAATAAAATATCCCAGCAGTCCAACTACAGCTGACAAAAAACATGTAGACACGTTATACATAAACAAGGTATCCTAGGGTGCTCTCTCAACATATAATACCATCCTGACAATGACAACTCTACGCACAATTGCCAGAGACAAGGTTTCATTCTAACCTTTTCGTTAATTAACTGCCGTAAGATGTAGCTATTCATTCTCTGTTTACTAGTATGGCTACAAATTACCGACTGGTTTGCAATCTTATAATTTTTTGAGTATGTGTGAGAAAAAGAATAGACAATACTTGCAATAATTTGTAACTCCTCGACTGGAAACAAAGGCTCCCACTAAAAAGCCAGACTATATAGAAGAGAAAAGTACTAGATAAAATCGAACTGGTACCAGAAGTAGTTATGGTGCATACGATGTTGCTTTAAGAGATACAAAAAATCTACTATTCATATTTTTTGACCTGCTGACTGCAAATAACATGCCCCCCAACATCTGAAATGGACAAAGAGGGACACTTAAAATTTGCATGTGTGAGTGGGGGTGTGGCCAGGAGTAGGACTGCGAAATTTAAGGTGACTTACTAACAATAATTTATACAACTAGAATGTAATTTAGAGCAAGAATAATGTATCGCATTTATGCAGACTGATTTCTAATAGCGGTCTGCCTTGATGTGGCAGGTGGGCATACCCTCTCATGGCCATTGGGGGTAACATAGGGATTTGGGAAAGAGCACAGGTAACTTTTTATTTTATTTCTTATCATATTTACCTGTATTGTAGTTTAAACACATTAATCATTGATTGAGAAAGTTGTACAGTAAATAGGTTCCATCACAATAACTAGGGGCTTAAGTCCCAAATGGATACAAATCGATAAATGGAACATGGCGAATCACAAAAAGACAAGTGATTCCAAAAATGTTACTTTTATTTGATATAGATAAAAGATGAATGAAAAATATTCCAACTGGGACATATAAGAATAACTTTAGTATATATATATATACTCCAAACAAGTAAATCAATAGACAAAAAAAATGTATGTATGATGCTCCCAGTAACTCGATACTTTGTTCTAACGCAGTATAATGGGGTCAATAGGTACTGACTAGTTTCTCCTAGGGTGGAGGAGTGCTACAAGTAACTAAATACAATGGATACAAAGTATGTCTAGTGGATACAGAGTGGGATTATAATCTAGCCACATGTCCACAAGTACGATAGTGGGCAATTGCATGTAAAAATCTGACGCTCTATATAATTAGATGCCCGCTGACAGTTTGGCACCAGTCAATCATAGGACAAAAGAGCTACCAAATTGATTTTTGGCAGAAAAGAAAAAAAATCACAACAATTAGAGAGGTCTTTAACCCCTTAAGGACACAACTTCTGGAATAAAAGGGAATCCTTAAGGTGTGTCCTTAAGGGGATAAGCAGTTCTAACCTTCAATTTAGAATGTATCAGTCAAACCATAAGTGAGTAATAAGTTAGGAAAACTCCAGTTCAAGAGACACAGCAAGCTGCACTCGACACACGTTTCACCCAGTGGTCGTTGCCGGGATCATCAGGAGTGCTGGGGATGGTCCCGGGTTCAAATGAAAAAGTCAAAATTTGGATTGGTTAATCCAACACTGGTGGGGGTTTAAACTAAGTGGTTGTTTGTGAAACTAACCTCCAAAAGAATTTCAAAGTTTCTAATGTAACAAAGGGTCACCTGAACTATTAAACAATGTAAATAAGATGGAAAGCAACACTTGAGTTTGAAATGAATACGTAAATTAAAGAATAAATAATAATAAATACAAAAAATGCAATGCTAATAAAATAAGATAATCAGTTATCAGATGAATGGGCAATAAACGACATAGGTCTATGAAGGATAAACCACAGTAGATGCAAATGGACCCTTTCTCGCCATTATGATAAATACAGCCGGGTTCGAGTCATAAGACATTTACTTGAATATTTAAATTACGGCCCAATCTTATTTACATTGTTTAATAATATCACCAGGCTACCATATCTAAGAGCCATTGTTTCTGCATATTTAACTAGCCAGAGTTCCAATGCACATATCCCCAGTCATTTGGATCCTCAAGTAAACAGCGTCTAAACATCTTAACGTCATCCTCTGGACGTTATTTTTATACATAACTAGAATAGTCTGTAATAAAGCCTATAATCCTTTTATGACATTGTTTATTTATATTAAAGTCATTTATTTTATTAGTCTAAATAGCAATGCACTACAGTTTGGTTTTCTTCCACAGAAAGCTTCTAGTTTTGTAAGAGATTTTACAGGAGTTTAAAAAAAACAAAAAAAACTTCTGGCTGCCACAAAGGTAACCAAATGAATTATTTGTATTCAGGCTTTTCACAATTCTATAATAAAGTCAGTTTTGTTAGTCTGAAAATAATCAATTGAATTCTCAGAGGACTAAATGCAAATATCACAGAATAACGTATTTCTGGTGGTCTAATGTGGCACAAAATACTGTGACAGAGGAGCCCGGCTTCTATTTCTCCATAAACAGCCTCTGTTAAAAATGGTGAATGACCTGAATTTGGGAACATGGTAGTTGGTATGATGCCATTTAAGGGATGTTGCCATTTGTTAAGGGATGCTGCCATTTGTTAAGGGATGCTGCCATTTAAGGGATGTTGCCATTTGTTAAGGGATGCTGCCATTTGTTAAGGGATGCTGCCATTTGTTAAGGGATACTGCCATTTAAGGGATGTTGCCATTTGTTAAGGGATGCTGCCATTTGTTAAGGGATGCTGCCATTTAAGGGATGTTGCCATTTGTTAAGGGATGCTGCCATTTAAGGGATGCTGCCATTGAAGGGATGCTGCAATTTAAGGGAGGCTGCAATTTAAGGGATGCTGCCATTTGTTAAGGGATGCTGCCATTTGTTAAGGGCTGCTGCCATTTGTTAAGGGATGCTGCCATTTGTTAAGGGCTGCTGCCATTTGTTAAGGGATGCTGCCATTTGTTAAGGGATGCTGCCATTATGTTAAGGGATGCTGCCATTTAAGGGCTGCTGCCATTTGCTAAGGGATGCTGCCATTTAAGGGATGCTGCCATTGAAGGGATGCTGCAATTTAAGGGAGGCTGCAATTTAAGGGATGCTGCCATTTGTTAAGGGCTGCTGCCATTTGTTAAGGGATGCTGCCATTATGTTAAGGGAGGCTGCCATTTGTTAAGGGCTGCTGCCATTTGCTAAGGGATGCTGCCATTGAAGGGATGCTGCCATTGAAGGGATGCTGCAATTTAAGGGAGGCTGCAATTTAAGGGATGATGTCATTTGTTAAGGGCTGCTGCCATTTGTTAAGGGATGCTGCCATTATGTTAAGGGAGGCTGCCATTTAAGGGCTGCTGCCATTTGCTAAGGGATGCTGCCATTTGTTAAGAGATGCTGCCATTTAAGGGATGCTGCCATTTGTTAAGGGATGTAAAGATATGTACAATTGTAAATATGGCAGTTGATAAGTTATGTCACTGATATGTATAAAGGTAAATTTAGCTGCTACAGAATTCTCAATAAGGAGCTGTCCCCAAGGAAACCGATGATGATGATATCTCATCACTTAGCACTTTGCATTCAAAATGGCACCTCTTCCATAATGTTATAGGACAACTGTCACCTCAACAATATTTTTTAAAATAATGATGGTTTCCTTAATTTTTTAAATGAAATAGTCTGTGTTAATTAATTATATGCAAAACATCCCACCTTTAACATATGACAGGATCCTTCAGCCATACACATGCCCATTGGGACAGACAGTGTTTTAAAACTGACAGTCTCTATGGTCTTCCCCGCTTCACTCCCTGCACAGAGCAGTCACATAATCAGGCCTACTGTCACATTCAAACACTGTCTGACCCAAGGTGTATGTATGTAGCTGAAGGATCCTGTCATATACTAAAGGTACGCATGGGTTTCTCATTATTTACATCTACTTCATTAAACAAACAATCTATTTCATTTCAAAACTAAATATTAAAAAAAAAAGTGTTGAGATAACAGTTCTCCTTTAAGTGAGTTTACCATTATGACTAGTGTTCATAACGAAGCTTAAGGTTTTGCAGCATTATAAAGTTAGGGAACAAGACAAATTTCACAACAGGAACAAGGGTGGTAATGGCCCTGTTCAATGGTTAGCAATGGTCTTGTTCAATGGTTAGCAATGGCCCTGTTCAATGGTTAGCAATGACACTGTCCAATGGTTAGCAATGGCCCTGTCCAATGGTTAGCAATGGTCCTGTTAAATGGTTAGCAATGGCCCTGTCCAATGGTTAGCAATGGTCCTGTTCAATGGTTAGCAATGGTCCTGTTCAATGGTTAGCAATGGCCCTGTCCAATGGTTAGCAATGGTCCTGTTCAATGGTTAGCAATAGCCCTGTTCAATGGTTAGCAATGGTCCTGTTCAATGGTTAGCAATGGTCCTGTTCAATGGTTAGCAATAGCCCTGTTCAATGGTTAGCAATGGCCATGTTTAATGGTTAGCAGTGGTCCTGTTCAATGGTTAGAAATAGCTCTGTTAAATAGTTAGCAATAACCCTGTTCAATGGCTAGCAATGGTCCTGTTCAATGGTTAGCAATGACCCTGTCCAATGATTAGCAATAACCCTGTCCAATGGTTAGCAATAACCCTGTCCAATGGTTAGCAATGGTCCTGTTCAATGGTTAGCAATGGCCCTGTCCAATGGTTAGCAATAACCCTGTCCAATGGTTAGCAATGGCCCTGTCCAATGGTTAGCAATAACCCTGTCCAATGGTTAGCAATGACCCTGTCCAATGGTTAGCAATGGTCCTGTTCAATGGTTAGCAATGGCCCTGTCCAGTGGTTAGCAATGGCCCTGTTCAGTGGTTAGCAATGGCCCTGTCCAATGGTTAGCAATGACCCTGTTCAGTGGTTAGCAATGGCCCTGTCCAATGGTTAGCAATGGTCCTGTTCAATGGTTAGCAATAGCCCTGTTCAGTGGTTAGCAATGGCCATGTTTAATGGTTAGCAGTGGTCCTGTTCAATGGTTAGAAATAGCTCTGTTAAATAGTTAGCAATGGCCCTGTCCAATGGTTAGCAATGGCCCTGTCCAATGGTTAGCAATAACCCTGTCCAATGGTTAGCAATAACCCTGTTCAATGGTTAGCAATGGTCCTGTTCAATGGTTAGCAATGGTCCTGTTCAATGGTTAGCAATAGCCCTGTTCAATGGTTAGCAATAGCCCTGTTCAGTGGTTAGCAATGGCCATGTTTAATGGTTAGCAGTGGTCCTGTTCAATGGTTAGAAATAGCTCTGTTAAATAGTTAGCAATGGCCCTGTCCAATGGTTAGCAATGGCCCTGTCCAATGGTTAGCAATGACCCTGTCCAATGGTTAGCAATGGTCCTGTTCAATGGTTAGCAATGGCCCTGTCCAGTGGTTAGCAATGGCCATGTTCAGTGGTTAGCAATGGCCCTGTCCAATGGTTAGCAATGGCCCTGTTCAGTGGTTAGCAATGGCCCTGTCCAATGGTTAGCAATGGTCCTGTTCAATGGTTAGCAATAGCCCTGTTCAATGGTTAGCAATAGCCCTGTTCAGTGGTTAGCAATGGCCATGTTTAATGGTTAGCAGTGGTCCTGTTCAATGGTTAGAAATAGCTCTGTTAAATAGTTAGCAATGGCCCTGTCCAATGGTTAGCAATGGCCCTGTCCAATGGTTAGCAATAACCCTGTCCAATGGTTAGCAATAACCCTGTTCAATGGTTAGCAATGGCCCTGTCCAATGGTTAGCAATGGCCCTGTTCAGTGGTTAGCAATGGCCCTGTTCAAACAGGTTTACAATCTAGAAGATATAACTTTGTTATTTTGGCCAAAATTCAGCAAATTCAGCTGATCAGTTCACTTTAAGTTACCATTTGGTGAATAAACAACTAGCTTTAGAAATGTTCTGCCTCTGTAACTATCGTAATACTATCTACAACATGCTTTTGTTCTTAATGAGGTCTCAGTGGACAGACATGCAATGCAGACCCAAATGGTGAAAAGCTACATAGTTTCAATTTGATGCTTGTATGTCTCTTTAACCAAACAGGCAGAAACTACCTCGGGAGCTTTTCCTATTGGCTAATATCAGATAGATTGAAAACTGGAGCCTGTGTGTCTGCTCTCGGAATAAAATCTCCTGTAGTAAAATCCATTCAAGTAACTCTGCTCCTGGGAAATCTTACCAGGTTCTGCTACCACAATAGGGAGGGTTCATTCGAGAAAATCCCTATTGCACAAAGAACATAAAATGTTGGCTCAATTTATATTAAAACTGGAAGCTACTGTTGTTTATTAAATAAAGTGAAGGCTGTTGGAAGCCCATTTTTATGAAGTGTGAGAGCAGAGCTTCTAAAGTCTTATGTGACTTATTGTATGTTAGGGGCTTACATGGAGCACAGATTCCGTCAAAATTTTAGTGTGTCATAAAGTGAAAGGGGTTCTCTGTACGCATACGTTTGGCTGCTTGGACCATTGTTCTAAGCCCTTTGTCACACTCTGTTCCACATATAATCCTTAACAAAGCAAGCATTTGATCTCTTATATTGAAGGCCAAGTGGATAAACCTAAATTTTTTGGCTAATGTAGTGGAAAAGATCTCATACCAGGTAATCCTATTGTTTCTCATTCCCTACCTGATAGTCACAGACATGACGACTTGGTTTGAGATCCTAGACATTTATAAGACCGTTTTTTTTTTTTAGTTTAGGCTCACTCTAGGCTCTGAATCCATTAGTATTAAGTTCTTATACAATCAACACGCCCACAAATAAATCCAATGATCCTTTTGCTTTGAATGTTCTTGGCACTGTGTATGTCTCTGATTTGAAAAACATAATCTACTAATAACAAGGATTTTGAGGGAAAAAAAAAACTCTATTTTTATTAGCCTGCTTGCCTTGTTGCCAGATATCTTAGTAATACAGTGGCAATTATCCAACTGGGAGCAAGTTCAACATTCATCTTGAAATTCCAGTATAACCAGATAAATTTAGTTTTTCCTTGGAAAATGGCGAGATATGAAAAGGTGATTTGTAAAAGCCCATCTAATGTATTCAATATTTCTTAAATTGGACCTGAGATATTTGGACTGCTATTCAAAGTTCTCTGCATGAATTGTTGCCATCATCTAGATTTTCAATAGCTCATCATCTTGAAGCTTCATTACTCACCATCTATATATGCAATAGTTTAGCATCTATATATTCTAAAGCCCATCACTGAGATACTCAGTAAAATATTCCAAATATTCTTTCCATAACTCATTATCTAAATATTAAGTAGTAACTCTTTAACTATATATTCAATAAGTCTTCATCTAAAAATTCAGGATCTCATCATCTATATATTTGGCAAGCTATTCTTTAGAAGTTCTGAATCCCGAAACCTAAATATTTTGCATTCATCACCTAGATGTTCAATTACTCACTATCTAGATATTCAGCAACGTATCATTTATATAGTAAATACGTGATCATTTAAATATTCAATAGCTTATCATCAAGGTATTCATATAAGGAGGTCAGAATAACATAGGGGCTATTAGAGCTAAAGTTCCTGATTCTCGGCCTTAAACATGCACAATTAAACTGTAGTTTTTTGTTTTTTATTTGTTGCACACTCCACTAATTATGTGGAATTGGAATGATCTTTTTAATGTATTAATTGATTCCCAGTCACTGCATAGTACTCGCATTGTGTGTGCATTCACACAGGTGGGAAAACTCAGAATTCTTACATCAGTCTTTGGTTTAAATGTCACATATAATTCAAAACATCTGCCAGGGCAATTGAAGTGTTAATTGAACTTCTCATTAGGCCTATCACATTTTCATTTCTATGATGCTCTAACTTCAGTACTGTTGGTAGTACATATATCACCAGTAACTCAACATATCGATATTCAATAAGTTATCATCTAGATGTCAAGTAGCTCATCGGGATAATTTGCAAGGACCCCTTTCAGTGCAGTTACCCGTGAGTGCAGGGGAAGGTGGGAAAATCCATCACAGTCCATGTCTCATTTGGGGTGCCACTTTAAGTAACTCATAATATAGATACCCAACAGTTCATCGTGTAGATATCAAAAACCATGCATGTATCATCTAACTATTAAAAACTCCATCACCCAAATATTTGGTGAATCCTAATTCTGGAGCACTTCTTCTGAACATTCAGTAACTCATAATTTAACTAGAATGATTTTTGAGGTAGTTTATAGCCAAACACCATCAATGTTTGGCTCGATCCTCATTTTCCTACAGAGCATCTCAATTATGGAATAACCTCAGGGACAGTCAAATCTTCATTCAATCTAAAATCTCTATCTAAAGAGATCTATGGCAATATACCTCAATACAGAATGCACCTGTCATGGTTTAATATATTATTACCTGTTATGTATTGTATATAAGTATATCGTTTTTATATTGTGTTTTTGTAATATTGACTCCTATTGTAACAATGCAATGTTTTGTGGACAAAGACCCAGGACATACTTGAAAATGAGAGAAATCTCAATGTATCCATCCTGGTAAAATATTTTATAAATAATAATAGTTAATTCAGTAACAAAGACAATAATACAGTGGACAGAGAGGTGAGGCCACACCGATGTTCAAATACAAGCCCCTTCATTAAAAACAAAATCAGGGCGGTATAACAGGGTGGGAAATGGGACATCCAATTAGTAGCATGTGTGACTACAAGTCATAAAACATAACAATAAACATCATGTGTTATTTACCAACATCAGTCACATTGAAGTGAATCACAATAGCAAAACTCTGACCTTTAATATTTATTGATGTAGAACGTATTTTACCACTGAGATTTCTCTCAGTTTCAATCTTGTCATAAAAAAATAAATCAAACAGAACCAAATAATTACAATTGTACCAAATTTAGAATAATGGAGCAGAATGTGCTCTACCGTAACATCTGCAGATAGAACTTAAAAACCAGCGCGCAAACACTACTGTACAAACGTTTACGGCAGGTGTGAAAAATAGAAATGTTAATAGTTTATTTTGTATCAGTTAACAAAATGCAAATTGTAGAAATAGAAGAAAAATCGAAATCTGATCAATATTTGGCGTGATCACCCTGTTACTAGAAATGCTCATGTAATGACTCACACATCTATTGGCATTTAAGGGTGACAGGACGTTTCACATTTGTTGTGGTGAGGCAGGTGATTAGTCGGTAGTTCGATTGTGTTCTCGTGTAAGGGTCCTATTGTTTTACCTTAGGTAGAGCCAGTCAGGGTGGGAGCCTGTTGCTAGTAGCTGGTTTGTTTGTGACATTTGGCATTCATGCAGAGTTGATAGTTTATCCAGTAGGTTTGGATCATGTCAGGCCCTCCTGCTGACTATGCCTCGTACCTTGATGGGGACCGGTTCTTGTTCTGGTAGCATGTAGTGACATATTAAACCTGTACGTGGTGAGTCTAATTTTCTGTCCTGTGGAATCATTTTTTCTAAATACAGAAAAAAGTTAGGTACACCCAAATTTCATCTGGATGTCGGTTCACTAAATGGAATTCCGACAAGGGAATCAAGCACTAAGGGGTCATTCAGTGTGCTACTATATATACGTATAACACTATATACATATTTAACAATATATAAAAATGTTAAATATATAACAATATAACTAATTTTGGAGCATTTTCCTGCAGTTTGGTTCATAAATCAGCTGAGATAAAGTAACCAATAGAAGGAAAAACAGGACGAGCTGTAAAAAAATGATATATATATATTTATTTTTATTTTTTTCATCCTGTTTTTACATTTATTGATTAATTATCACTTGGCCTCTGAATAAAAACATTAAGTGTCTGTCCCCTAAACATCAATCCTCTTTTTATTTTGCAAAGTAGAAAGAATATAGGAGAGGCACAATAAAGCAAACTGTGCCTCCAATCCGGAGGATAAAATATATCACAAAGCACTGTGCACAGGTAAAAGGTACAGGGCAGATTTATTTGATAGGATTAAGCAAATTGTCAACCTGTACCAAGCCATGTTTGATTTAATTTCATCTCCTTTTTTTTTTTTTCAGTGTCACAGTGTCAGGATTACTGTTTGATCCAGCACGTAGAACTGTACAGCACGAATGACAAATAAGTAACGTATTACCGGTCCTTAGAATGGCCGGATTTAACGTACAAAGAATAGTCAAAAATACTAGCCGAGGTCAGGGAACACAGAAAGGGACACAGCGATGAGGAAAGCCAGGAGTCAGGATACCAGAATATAGAGAAGTCAATAAACAAAGCCAAAGTCAAAAACCAGGTAGAAAACTATAAACAGGAACGCGCTCTCGGACAACCACAAGGGAAACCACGACAGGGCACTGAGCAGGCTGAGAACTGGGCCTAAATACCCATCCTTTAGTTCTGATAGGCTGTAACCGGCCTTTGACCCCAAAGTCAGTTACCAGGTTTCATTTGCATAATTGCTGCTCAGCATTAACCCTTCTGTGGATTAGGTTGCTGCTCGGCACAACTTTTCCTGTGTGGACAGAAAATGTCATTAATCACTTTTCTCTAAGCGGATGAATACATGACACCAGGTTTAATTTGCACAATTACTGCTCAGCATTAACCCTTCTGTGGATTAGGTTGCTGCTCGGCACAACTTTTCCTGTGTGGACAGTAAATGTCATTAACCACATTTCTATAAGCGGATGAATATGTGACACACAGGCAGAATTCTGAATATTGACACTCCCAACAAACACTTTTGACATTGCACAATGATTCGGTTAGTTTATAATTTAAAGAGTTTGAGAATTGCAATATAAAAAAGAAAATTGCAGTATATATAACCAGTTGTAATCAAAAAGTATTCAACCTCCATTGAAAATCAGGTTTATTATCAAAATGTACAGACGTTCAGCTGTTTGCAATGTACAAATCAAGCTAAAGCAATTGAAATAGCTGAAAAGAATGAATGCTTTAAGTTGTTTTCCCAACTTCAACTGAAAATGTAACTTGATTTACTTGCTCAGTATGAAAACTTTTCAGCCTCCAGAATAGAATGCCTTACAACAGCAAAAATATGCAAAACAGGTGTTGTCTCAAGCACACCTACTCAAGGGCTTCATCAGCTGCACCAGGTGTGCTTGACCTGGAACACTTGAAATACCTGAACTGGCTAGGGGTTTGTTGAATGTCACGTTTGACTGCATGTTAGAAATATGGCTAAGTCAAGAGAATGGTCCCCAAAGTTAAGAAAAGAGATAATCACCTTTCACAAACAAGGAACAGGATGCAATAACATAGCAAATGCACTAAATGTTCCTAGAGAAAGGGTTGGAAGCATAGTTAATAAGTTGAAGGTACATGGATGCCTGGATGGGGCAGAAAAATGAAGCGATCAGTGGCTGCAACCAGATTTCTGAGAAGGCATGTTGTGACAAACCCTTGAGTAATGGTAAAAAACCTGCAACAAGTCTTGGGGGTCACAGGCACTGAGGTTTCAGTGAGCACAGCAAGGTGCATATGAAAACAGAAGGTTTCCATGCGAGAACTCCAAGATGTGCTCCACTACTAACCCAAAAGAGCAAGAAATGTCAGCTCCAATATGCTCAAAATCATATAAAGATACATGGGGTTTGGGATCCTGTTCTATTGAATGATGAAACAAAACTGCAAAACTGCAAAACTGCAAAACTGCATACATTGAAAAGAACACTCTGCCTACAGCTAAGCATGGGGGTGGCTTGGTGATGCTTTGCATCCTCTGACACTGGAAACCTGTAGAAAGCAAGATAGATTCATTGAAGTATCAGTAAATCCTAGGAGAAAACATCGTGCCTGTGTTTTGTTGTTATTTATTCAGCTGTTATACTCATAATGCAATCACAGCCAAAGTGCATTAAATGAAAATCAGAGTCTGAGAGCCAGGAATTTAGTGATCATTAATTGGCCGGTGTACCGGCTCCCTCTGACAACTGAAGCCTTGTGAGCAGATTTTATAGCTTCCTACTATTACTTGTCACATCACAGGATCTTAACATTTTCTAAAATATACCCGGTAGTAGATAAGATACTGGAAAAAGAACAGAGGGGCGAAACCGTGTTTTGAAAAAAAATTACACTTAGGGAATGATTGCTATAAAGGACTGTCACTTCCCATGATTGTTAATTATTATTGTTTATTCATGTTGTAGTATTTTGTTAAATAGTTTGCGGGACCTTGTAAAATACAGCACCTCATGCTGGTGACCAGAAATGCTCTGATGTGCATAATTTCAATATGCAAATAACTGCAATTGCCAAGGCAGACAAAAAATGTAATTACATCTGGTTATTTTTGCCTTTTCCATGTGTTAGAAGTTAGAAACCTGTATTTTTTAATAGAATTGGTGTACTATTATGTTTGCATATACATCAGTGCTGTGTATATATATATATACACAATATGTATAAAGACCTTGAGGAACGGGTCGAAACGTCGGTCATATTATTGAATACCTTTTGATAGATTAAATACTTTTCTACTGTTTGAAAGACCGGAGAGTGCATCCTTTCTTTATATATATTGTATATAACTTCAACGTGGGAGTGCACCAGGGCATCTAACTATGTACTGTGTCACCAGCAAGGGTGAGTGCCATTATACTTATACTATATATATATATATACACAAAATATAGAATCCAGCGCACTTGCTTATTCACTAAACAATGATTTCAAATCTTAGAGATTGTAATAGTTTTAGAGATAATGTATTCATGTAATGTATGCATGTTCAGGTGAGTGCAGCCCTCTTGGTTTCTTTTATATATTTGGGAGTCCAGGCCAACTCCTTGGTTTTGCACCCTTCCCTGGCACAGGTGCCTCATTCCAGGACCCTATTCAGCCTTGACTTGCAGAGAGTACCAGTAAGGAAGTATTTCCCAAGTAAGTGGATTAATCGCATAAGAGCAAGCATTAGGCTGCTACTAGGATAGGACCTGCCAACAATGGGGTACATTGACAGTGTGGCAGGCTTTTGCAATATATGATCATATAATGTAACTAAACCCCCATTATTTTTTGCCTAGGTGAGGTGTTTTTAAATCGTTTTTGAAATCATTGTTTAGTGAATAAGCGAGTGTGCTGGATTCTGTATTTTGTATATTTTGGCCCCAGTAGCACCCTATAATGTATGCATGTTCAGGTGAGTGCAGCCCTCTTGGTTATATATATATATATATACATATATATTTATCACCATATCTTTAAAGGGACTCTGTAAGTACCAAAGATACTTTATCTTAATGAAGGCCTACAGTGCGGCATACAACATGGAGCGCCCCCCGCCGGAAAGCGGCCAGCAGGCAGCCGGCAGAGCGTCGAAGACAGCGGTGGCCCCCCTGGAGGCTGAGAATGCGGAGGGACATGGAGGAGGAAGCAGAGACGCAGACCTGAGGTGTCCAGGTGAGTCGGCCGCCGGTGTCACAGCCGGGCGGCAAGGGCACAGGCAGGAGGCTGTAAATGGTGGGCAGGCCGCTTCCCTGGTGGCAAGGGGGGCCCATGGCAACAGAGACACAGTGGGAACGGTTATGGTGGTGGCCAGGTCTAGCCAGCTGGGGCAGCAGAGGCAGCCCAGGTCTGCGGCGGAAGGGGAATCTGGCTGCCAGGGACAGTGCTGGGGATCCCCTGCGGACAGGGCGACCCAGGGAGGGTTAGGTTCACTGCATGGGGCTCAGTCACAAGGGTCAGCGTTGTGTACAGAGGAAAGTGGGGTTAGGCATGGACGGGAGAGCCGCAGGGGCAGATCCCAGGGGCAGCAAGGCTGTAGAAGCAACCCCAGACAGGATGACAGCAGGGAACGGCGCCAGGCATGACAGGGCATGGAGCGCCAGAGAGAGGAGCCCGTCAGCAAGCAGGTGCAGTAGGCGGAGATCAGTCTACAGGGAAAGGAGAAGGAGGGACCAGCGCAGCGCTTCTGGTCCTCAGACAGGAGTTCACAAGGACAGCGGTGTAACACATACGGCCAGGAGGGCCAGGCAGCTAGGTGGGACAGGCTAAGGGAGGACAGATTGGAGCGTAGGGAGGAAGGGCGGGTAGGTAGGACATACAAAGACTACCCAGGTGTTCTTCTCCTTACAGGTCGCGGAGTGCTATACCTACAGTCCCGAGGTGGGATCAGGCTGAAAGGAGTCGGCGTCTCTTGGATACTCCGTAGCTGTACGCAGCGGATGGTTGGAAAATGACCCCACTGCCCTTCGCGGCCTGGGGCTCTGGCAGTGAGTCAACTGGTGCACCACACTCAGAAACACTGTTAAGCTGCTTTAAATCGTTCTTAGATTCATGGGCGAGTGGGGAGGTTTTATCACTGCAGTTCGCAAGGGTATGGGTCCAAGAGAAGGGTCTCGGATCGACAGATAGAGCAGTTGAAGCAGTGAGTGGCGATCTCGGGTTAACTACGACTGAGACAGTAGGGGGCAGGCGAAAGAACGGACTTATGTTGCGAGATTCCAGACGCGGCACGGCAAAATGTGCACGTTTCTTTCGCGGGCCCTTTGGGTTGTCATCTAAAAACAGAGGTTAAAGACAAGATTTGGAAAGGGGAGTTTGTAGAGGTTTTTTCCCTTCTTCCCCTTGAAGAGTTCCTCGACTTAAAAGAGGAGGAGAAAAAGGACGAGAAAAAACGTAGGTATCGGAAGATCCCTAAAACATTTGGGAACTGGCTCAGGGTTTTTTGTATTTTGGCCAGCGTTAACTGGGAAAAATACCCCGACTGCTGCTCACAACTTTTTTGTTATCTGGACGGGATAGGGGACACGTACCGGACGTACGGGGGAATAGCGTGGTGGAAATACGACTAGCAATTCCGCCAACGGTTAGCAGCGAATCCTAGGATGAGGTGGGACCAAATGGACTTACCTCTATGGATGAAGCTGATGATGGCGCAGAAGGCTGCGCCCTTTCAGGGGGTGGCCGGTGCGGTACCTGGAGGAATGGCGCCGGCCGGGCAAAAGGTTTTGCTGGCTCTTCAAGGAAGGCCAATGCAAATTGGGGACGTCGTGCAGATTCAAACACGAATGTTCCGGTTGCGGCGGCACTCATGGAGCTAACAGGTGCTTCAAGAGAGGTAAGTCGGCTTCCAGAGTGGGTGCCAGAGGAGCAGTGGCCCCCGCCCCTGCCGTTGGGGGCAACCCCGGTGAAGGTAGGCGAGATGCTACCGTGGCTAAAGCGATACGCTAACCACGAGGATGCAGAGTTTTTGAGGAAAGGCTTTACAGTGGGGTTTACTATTCTATTTAAGGGTAAGGGACTGGGGAAATTATGTGTGAACCTCAAATCCGTGCGGGAACATCCAGGGGTGGTTCGGAAGAAATTGCTGAAAGAGGTACAGCTGGGTAGGATGGCGGGGTGGTCCCCAAGAAAGAACCAGGCAAATTCCGTTTGATACATCATTTGGCTTACCCAAAAGGGGCATCGGTCAATGATGACATTGACGCGGCCCTAAGCTCTGTCTCGTTTGCATAAGGAGGGTGGTCGGCAGTTTCAGCGGTGTTCGGTAGAAAAAGGGTCCGTTTTTAGTTCCATAAGTTCTTCGTCGAACACCGCTGTTCATTCGCGTGTTTAAAATGGCCGCCGCCTCATGGTCGGCATACGAACGACGACCACCCTGTATACGGTTAGAATGAAGAGGTGTCTGCGGTTAACCACAACGTTCTAATTGAGGCCAATAGGTTAACCAGCAGCACACTTCTCTTCTGGGTGGTCGTCTGTTCGGTAGTTTTATTCGGTATATGTTGCAATAAACGAACAGGGGCAAACGGGCAGGTAATTCCACGGATATAGACAAAACAGACGAACCAGCAAAATAGAATTCAGACAGATGGATCTGTCACATTAGGTAAATACTATCTCAGATGAACAACACATACATTACACCAAGTCATGATTTATTTAACAAAAATAAAGCCAAAAGGAAGACATGAAAAACTTTCAAAGTGGTTGCACTTTGTATGGATCATGCAAATGTAAAACATTGATTACCATGATCTTATAGTCATGTTTTGGATGTATGCTGGTTGTGCATTTGCAATGTTTATGAAACGTCAGTTCTGGCTATTTTAGAGGGATCCATATTAAAGCTTGCCTGGATACTTGCTCCAGGCATGCATAAATTACTGGCAGGTGCTCAGGCATAGTAGTTAGTTTTCAGGTGACCTGCTTGCCATCCACTCCCTAACATATACCCATCCCCTACACTCCTGTGTTTTATTGTTAAGTTTCATCTTTTATTTTGCTGAAAGGTTTCCCATTTTATTGTGCCCCCAAATATTAGATTTTCCTGATTTGTGGTTTACTGATCCGGGCTTGTATTCTTGACTAGACTATTAACTGTCTTCAGGGTTCTGTCACCACTTTCTAGAGCATGGGTAGACAACCTTTAACACTCTACCTGTAGTGGACTACATCTATTCTCATGCTTTGCCAGAATTATCTAGTCCACAATGGCTGGAGTGTTAAAAAGTTGCTTTCTCCTGTTCTAGAAGATGTATGCATTTTGTTATGCATGGTTATTCTTTCTAATTTTTATTTTAGATCTCAACATACTAGAATTATGTAAAGTTTATAATTATCATTGCAGGCAGACCTGGAAACGTTGCTCCATTCTGCTGCCAATAGTATGAGCACAGGCTCTTCCCTCCATGCTCTTTGGTTTTGAGAAGAGGCCACTCTGGGCTGAAGTGGAACTTACTATTAAATCCAGATTGGACTTCAAGATAAAGAACCAGACAACAATAGCACAGAATACATGTGTTACTCTGGATCTCTTTCCAAAACATTAACATGCGTGACTCTCCTCAATGAAACCAATGTGCTTCCATAGCTAAGAATTAGGGGCCATGGTATTTCTGAAGTTCATCTGGGGATTACTGAGAACAGTTCATAAGATTGGTCATATTACCATAACAGACATCAGAGTGCTATAAATAAAGGACATGTACGAACAAAACAAACTAATTTCCAGCATGTTGAGGAAGGTCAGAGAGAAGAGTTACTCTATTGTATGAATTATAAAGAAGCACAATAGCCATTAGACATCAAAATTTCTTCTGATGCTCTTAGCCCATTACTACCTTCTAAATATGGATGCAATTAACATTGCTCATGGGAAAGTATAAGTTTTCCATTCACAATATGAAAAATGAAGGACTGGCACACAGGTGTTTTGCCAAATCACTTGAAAACAGTTTGACACAAATCCAGAGAATTGCTCCCTCACCTTCCCAGCCTCATAATCATTACAATGGACTGTGGTATTTAGACTGGCTCTCCAAACTAAGTCTCACTGGCCTAATTACGAGGCAGTAGCAAGCTGTTTACTTTAAGGTAACCCAATTGCAAAGAGGATGGGTATATAGTTTGATGGACATGTAAAACCTCATGTTCTACAGGAGAAGTGTTCACCAACTACGTAGTTTGTGGAATAGCTAAAAACTCTGTATGAGAATTATTATGAATTGGTTTGTAGACTGGAAAAAGTGTGTAATGGGATTGTAGTCTACTGTTCAAATATCGTGTCTTGGACTGATCGTGGTTTGATCTTCATTTGTTCACAGTTTGATGCTTTTTTGGATGATCTGATATAACAGAATGCATATTTTTAACATCAGGGTTATGTTCGATAGTAGTGGAAATCCATCACCCTCAGAAATGCATGACAATTATATGAATAGCCATTTAATGTTTGAAGGACTCACTTGTCTCTAATAAATTTACCAGAGCTAGATTCACATCTTGAGCACCTCAGAACAGAACTCACAAGCACCCCTACACAAAAAAATTAAATGCAATAAAAATATTATAAACACATTGTATTTGTCAGTGTGATAGTATGTCCGTGTTAGCAATGTTGTGTGTATGTGTGCCTGTATTTGCTGTACATAATACTCTCCTTACACAGTAAAGATTACTTAGTATTAGTAAATTTTGCCCCTACTCGCTATACCGCGAGTAGGGGCATGTCTATTAAACAGTGAGCAGCCTGTGGCTGCTCAGTGTAAAAACAAAAAACAAAAAAAACAACACGTTCCCCCTTCCCCTCCCCCTCCTCCTCCTAACCTGAAGGGGGGACCTATTGTCCACGCTGTGTAATTTGACTCATAACTCTCTGATTGGTTACTTAATCCACCAATCAGAGAGTTATGAGTCAAATTACACAGCGTGGGAAAATTCCAAAGAACTTTCCCAAGCTGTGTAAAATGACACAGAGCATTCTGATTGGTGGATTTCAAACCAACCAATCAGAGTGCTGTGACAGGTAAATGTAGAGACTTACCTGTCAGCCTCTTCATTTACCTGTCAGAGCACTCTGATTGGATGGCTTAAACCCACCAATCAGAGTGCTCTGAGCCTAATTGCAGGGTGGGGCAAGGCTTTATAAGCCTTGCCCCACCCTGCAGAGCTCAGTCTGCGCGGAGCCCTCGCCGTGTGAAGATGGATTTATTTTTTTTGCGCTTCGTTTTTTTTTTGTTTTTTTTTTTAATTGCGTCGGTTATTATGGCTTTTTATTTGGCCTTTTTTGGGGCTGAAAAAAATAAAATTTTAGAAGAAAGAAAACATCAAATGGTAAGTTTATTTTTACTTTTTTACAGGTACTTAGTTAAATGGTCCCTCCTCATTATTTTTAGGGTGAGGGAGGTAGGTAGGGGTAAATTTTTTGGGGGAGGGGGGTGACTAGGGGTTTGGGGACCCCTAGTCACCTGCGGGAGGGGGTTATTTTTTTTTATTTAGGGCCCCCACCCGACGCTCAGGGGTGGGGGCCAGGGGGAGGACATTAGGTCCACCCCATTAGTATTTAGGGCCCCCACCCACAGCTCAGGGGTGGGGGCCAGGGGGGAGGACATTAGGTCCTCCCCCCTCATTCTAATTTAGGGCCCCCACCCACCGCTCAGGGGTGGGGGACAGGGGGGAAGACATTAGGTCCTCCCCCCTTATTCTAATTTAGGGCCACCACCCACTGCTCAGGGGTGGGGGCCAGGGGGAAGGACATTAGGTCCCCCCTAATTAGTATTTAGTGCCCCCACCCACCGCTCAGGGGTGGAGGCCAGGGGGGAGGACATTAGGTCCCCCATGCTAATTTAGGGCCACGACCCACCACTCAAGGGTCGGGGCTAGGGTGGAGGACATTAGGTCCCCCCTAATTAGTATTTAGGGCCCCCACCCACCGCTCAGGGGTGGAGGCCAGGGGGGAGGACATTAGGTCCCCCTTGCTAATTTAGGGCCACCACCCACCACTCAAGGGTCGGGGCCAGGGTGAAGGACATTAGGTCCCGGCCCTTGTTCTAATTTAGGGCACCGGCTGCTCACTTTTTACTAGACATGCCCCTACTCCCGGTATAGCGTAAAGCTGAATCTGTACTGATAACTGTAAGAGGGCTATTCACTAAAAGGTGAATTCCAAATGTAACGTCAAAATAAAAAAAAATCTTGAAGACAGCTACGATTTCTATTTAGTTACTCTGGCCTTACGTGCTGGTCTGCACTTTGTGTGTCAGTTCAGCTGCAAAAATACCACACCTGGTGTTAAAGGGGAACTTACAATTCTCTGGAAATGACACCATTTAATAAAACAAAATCACTGATGACTAGCGTTAACCTGTTTTTTTTTGTTTTTTCACGTGATGCTTTATTTTCATTTAGATTTATAGTAAAGATTTAATGAAAGACATGCCAAGCCGAAGAAAAAACACAGCAAATGAGGAGCAGAAACAGAAACATTGTCTCATTTCTCCTCTCTGTGCCGACTGTCAGGTGTAAAGGACAGAACTTATAACAATGTCTGACAGGGAGCTAAGCTGGAGACGCCCAGTTACAAGAGAGAGCGTGTAACAATGGCTGCCAGCGAGATGAGATGGAGGCGCCCAGTTACAAGACAGAGTGTATAACAATGGCTGACAGCGAGATGAGATGGAAGCGTCCAGCTACAGGACAGAGTGTATAACAATGGCTGACAGCAAGATGAGATGGAGGCGTCCAATTACAGGACAGAGCGTATAACAATGGCTGACAGCGAGATGAGATGGAGGCATCCAGTTACAGAAGAGAGTGTATAACAATGTCTGACAGGGAGCTAAGATGGAGACGCCCAGTTACAAGACAGAGCGTATAACAATGGCTGACAGCGAGATGAGATAGAGACGCCCAGTTACAAGACAGAGCGTATAACAATGGCTGACAGCGAGATGAGATGGAAGCGTCCAGCTACAGAACAGAGTGTATAACAATGGCTGACAGCGAGATGAGATGGAGGCATCCAGTTACAGAAGAGAGTGTATAACAATGGCTGACAGCGAGATGAGATGGAGACGCCCAGTTACAAGACAGAGCGTATAACAATGGCTGACAGCGAGATGAGATGGAGGCGTCCAGTTACAGGATAGAGCGTATAACAATGGCTGACAGCGAGATGAGATGGAGGCGTCCAGTTACAGGACAGAGCGTATAACAATGTCTGACAGCGAGATGAGATGGAGGCGGCCAATTACAGGACAGAGTGTATAACAATGGCTGACAGCGAGATTAGATGGAGGCGTCCAGTTACAGGACAGAGCGTATAACAATGGCTGACAGCGAGATGAGATGGAGGCGTCCAGTTACAGAACAGAGTGTATAACAATGGCTGACAGGGAGCTAAGATCGATTTTTTTTGTTTTTTTATGGAGTAATTTTATTTTTCACACCTCACACATATTGCCAAATGTAGGAGATAAGTTAACATAAAACTAAAAACTCTCTAAACTGACAATTTCCTTTTAAGATTATCACTCCACCCTCCCGCTCTCCACATGGAGAGACATAATAAGTGCACACATATAGTTATGGTAGGGAAAACAGTGACCCCTTCCACCTGAAGTCATTGGATAGTCAATACATTGTTTAACACAGATCTGCAGCCATAAGACTTGCTTTTCCCCCAGAAATCTCACATTTGCAGTGCTGTTACTACTGCAAGGGATTCTGGGTTGGCATATCCAAATGAGTTCAACAAAAGCCCTGCCAGAATCCCTTGCAGTAGTAACAGCACTGCAAATGTGAGATGTCTGTGGGGAAAAAAGCAAGTCTTATGGCTTGTGCAGATCTGTGTTTAATAATGTATTTTCTATCATAATGAGTGGTATGCAGAAAAGTACTAGTATGTAAAGTTTCCTTAAACAATGTTTGAGATATCTTTATACTGCTGACAGTAGAAGCAATATTTCCTATTCATTCATCCCTATTACACAAGGTTTGCCATAGTTTATGCATCTCTGCATTATATTCCACGTACGTTACGTCCATTGCGAGAAACAGTATGTCAGCCTCAATGAATAATAATGAGCAATTTAAACTTTTATAACACACAAGTGACATATCTGTGACCCCAATTGCTGTAAGATACACAGCAGACAGTGCAATCTGTAATATGACTTCCTGACATGCAAACACATTGCGAGGCTGTTTTTAAACAATGTCAGAAATTAAGTACATCTGTTTGCAATATGCTTACAACTATTTACAGCCACTGTGGGGTAAAGAGGCCGGCTGAGCGCTCTATTGCATAAGATCGCACATGTGACAGCACTGTGAGTCTCTTCTATTTGGGTTTACAAAACGTTGCTCCCGTTACTCATAGCTCAGTGGCCAAATGTGGATAAGGGTCACAAAAAGTTATACAGCTCCCATGTAAACCCAATACATATTATCTGATTCTGCACGAGACTAAAAGTCATCATGTCCATTAAAAAGGAACTGAATAAGAAGTTATGGTGAATTCAAATAGTTGTACATTTATTGTACTGTTAGTTCCTTAATAAGACGCATTACACTCCACTGTGGAAAAAAAGCAAAACAAATCAATGTTTAGTAGATATACCCCCAGTGAATATTTATGACTGTAGCCTTTGCAAGTCCTCTCCTTTTTCCCTGTGAGAGTCTAACAGCCGATCAGAAGCACTCCACGCACAACATTCTGATCTGAGGTCTAAGAAGGAGGTATGCGGAGGTGGAGGCAGGCAAGCGCAATTAGAGTGTGCCTGTCACTTCCGTTATCTCAGTGTAGCTAGCGGAAGCAGGAAGAAACCTCTCTGGCTGTTTGATTCATTTTATTAATTTGTTATTTCCTCTCCAATAAAACACTTCAGCAAAGTGCATTATGAATGTCAAGTGGTCCTTTAAAAAATTTTTATTCTTGGAGGGGGATGTTGTTATGGAATCCAGCATGCATTGGCACTGCCTGATATACTTTGTACTTTCCAAATCAATGTTATGTGTGTTTCCCCTACAGTTTCCCATGTGTTTGTGAGCTCTGAAAAAATAAAATGAAACATATAAAATCCCATTCCTGTAATTACATCTATCCTGAAACTGAGGGTTTGCACTTGGGCTTCCAGTCAGTCATTGTTATAAATGCTCTATTTGCACCTAGCGATCTGCACACAGAGTGGAGGAGACATAGAAACAATGTAACGGTTTGTCTTCCTCTAATGCATTGCATGCCCTGGCTGTGCCCGGAATGAACTTGATTGTGATGTAATTTGCTAAATCTTTAATATATGGAACATTCAGTGGCGGAACACCAGGGGTTGTGAAGATCGCGAGTGTGACCGTGCTCTATGCGTTCCATCTGTCACGGGGGCCCATGAGCGCTCCCTGCTGCAATACCAGGATATGATGTCACTCTGGCTCCGGAGGGAGCAGTGCATTAAGAGCACAAAGGTTAGAGCAGCCCCAAAAGACCCCAGAGAGAAATGAAAAACAAAACAAAGTATAGATAAAAAGTGTGTGTTTGTGTGTGTGTGTGTGTGTGTGTATGTGTCTCTCAGCGAGGCTTGGTTGCAGGATCACAATCTGACCTGCAGACATTTGTAAAAACGACATACTTCAGGGTTGTACAATTCCCAATCCCCATCAACCAAAATAGACAAGCTATGACTAAAGATGATTTGAATAAATTCCAGGTCACATTTACCAAAGTTTTACTATTTGGAATCAATGTGGGAACATTCAATAAAATTTAGTGAATAAACCTGATATTTTGCCTAGGTGACCAGAACATGTCCGGACTTTGAACTCTTCCTGGCAATAATGAGGAGATTTGAAGGGATTTCAGGATTTAACATGAGATATCGTAATCCAGTCTGACAGTTTTGGAATTTCAATTCAGTCAATATGAGTATTTCACTAAAGTGAGAATTCAGAGAGAATTTCAAATTTAAAGTCAAAATGACTGATCTGGAAACATTCTGTAAGTTAGCTATGCTGTGAGTACTTAGGTCTTAAATGTGAATTTCACTTTGAATTCTCACTGTGCAGTTTATTTTGATGCCCCTTTATTAGACAGGAAGTTGTGGCAATGTCAGGAGTTTCCTCTTTAGTAAGACCTGACCCCTGGGTGTATCTATCACAGATTGCCACTTTAATAACAAAAAACAGGTGTCAACCAATGCAAGCGTCTACCCTTAGTACCGGCTATGTACCAAGCAATGAGATATGAGAGTAGCATGTCGTTTGTCCCTTGCATGCTCCAGTTTGTTGAGTACTGGCTTGGCAGGGCTGTCTTAGTTTAAAATAATATTTCTTATAAATGAACACTTTAATTATGTTAGGACATGTCAGCACCTAACTACACTTGGCTTTAACGCCATTAGGGCATATTGGCACATCCTAAAGTTTGACAACTAATAACGGTAAGTGATTTCGTTAATTTAATTTTTCTGTGTTTTTTCCCTTTAATTCTATTGGATGTGTATATAAAGATTATTTTAGTATAATCATTAAAAGTGACATTTTGCCAGTGGTAGTTTTATGGAGATAAGCTCCCTTTTCAAGCTTGCCATTATTAGTTGTCAAAATCAATTAAGGTTTTGCCCTTAAAATTACTCAACCTTTTGGAGCCTCAATACATTTTGTATTTGGGACTCCTTTTTTCAAAATGTTGATGTCCTAAACGTTTGGTATGAACAGTGTTAAATTCCTGTTCACACCAGGGAGTCACAGGTATCAATTGATACATGGGTTCCATCTGTCAGCTGAGGTCATTTTAGTGGCCCTAGCCTGACAGATCAGCTGTATGCACTGCTCAAACTGAGCAGCGCACACAGCTCTTTCAATAGGCATTTAAATTCCTATTAATGCAATGTGGTGTGAGCAGAGTTACATCCCTGTTACACCAGAGATATCCAGGCATCACTGGATACTTCTGATTTCCTTCTTTCAACTGGAGCCATTGTAGTGGCCCCAGACTGATCAATGTGACTCATACAGCCCTTTAAATCCATTCAGAACAGCATGTGTGATTTTAGGGCCATAGCCCCCAGGGTCTGAACACACTCTGACAGAGTGTCATTGCACGTCCCCAATCCGATTGTAATTTGTGCTGGTTTTTGCCAACTTCTCCACACCAATCACAGTGTTATCGACTGGGAAAGCATGCTTGATTCAGCATTACATTAAAAGTAACCTGTAATGCTAAAAAGACAAGTAGATGGTGGCAATATAGGACTCTGTACTGGTTTAACTAGGATACCCATCCACTGATACCAGAACTACGGGTTAGAGTTAGTGGTAGGGTTATGCTAGGCTTAGAGTTAGGGTTTGCAGTAGGGTTAGTGTTAGAACTTAAACAATTACTTTAGGTAAAAATGTGCTCCTCACCCCCATTTCTTCCAATCTTTTACATTTTGTTCACTCCTAGTGTATTGTTTGGCATATTTTTTTTTTTTTTTTTTTGTGGTACAGGGATAAAACCAGAAGTTCTGAAGTGGCTCAGAGGCAGGAAAGATGGCTTAGGATACAGAAGAGTCCAGGTTCAATGCACCTTGGGTGACCATACCCTGGCTGTCTGGATGAGACAGTGAGAACCATGACATCAGTACACTTAAAGAGAAAAACAAACATAGAGCACATTCAAGGCTTTGTTTTTGTTCAGAACTTGGAAAATTGGCTTCATTCTTAGGAGGTTAATCGATATCTGCTAATTCAAATTTTTTTGATTTCTTTTTTTGCATTAAGTATTTAATGCACATATGTGTCCCTTTAATTTCTTTGAATGTATGGAACCATTTACATATAGATTTGTGAATGTTACCAAATGCTCTTTCACATCAAACATTTGCGTGTAAGATTAATATAAGAAATACATCATTCTGTTTCATTTTGTTATATAAATACTAAACAGAGAATATTAGTGAACTCATGGCATCCACCCGGAATACCATATTAAAGAGTTACTCTTGTGTAGCAATCTTTGATGCATCTGGACTCCATTAGTAATATGTTTTAGCTATGGTTTTATTTTTTCGTTTTTTTTTTTTCACCTGATAAAAAAAACACTCTGAGATACTATAGTCTGCAGAAGACAGCTTCCAACTATCTCCAAATGGTGGATCCATTAAGGTACTCCATTTATTAAATAATAAGCAACATAGTGCAAAAAAACGGTCAGACCCAGTGGAGTACACATACAATCCATGGGGACCCGGTGCAAAACTGATCAATGACCACCCCCCCGACATACACACACACACAGACACATACATACAGACACACATACATAGAGAAATACATACATACACACAGACACACATACATACAGAGACACATAAATACACAAAGACAGACACACGGTTTGCCGCAACACAGAGTGGCGTACATACTGCGGTCGCAGGCGTCCGCAGGGCAGCCGGGCCCCCTGGAGTGACAGGGCCCGGTCGCAGCTGCGACCCCTACAACCACAGTATGTACGCCACTGGTCAGACCTCAGAAGTGTCATGTGATCTAGATAAAACGCATATCAAAATTTAACAAAAATTCTAGATCCATGTACCTGTGAGAAGGGGGGAAGTAATGAAGGATAGGTAAATACCCTAGATAGGTTCTGGACATGTTTTGCAATCACCCTAATGCTTTATCACTAGCAAGCCTCCTCTTTTTCTTTGAGAATTTGACACACTTGATCAGGCAGACAGTAGTCCTTCAGGCTTTGAAACTGAGGTCATAAGTGCTCTGTGCAAGAGAAAGACTATCACATACCCACTGTCGTCAAAGATAGGCACCGACAGAATGCTTTCGCCATAGAACTCACAATGCAAAAACATCCAAAAGGGATTGCATTTGTCTGAACTGAACCTTCTTAGCACCACGAACCTTGTCCACCATGTTCAGTGAAGCCAACAGCTTTTTCGCTTTTAAACAAAAAACAATCATCTCAGTATCAATCTCAATACCTTGGAAGGACTACCTCTACTTCTTTAGACAAGTTAGCCACTAAAACTTCTTCCTTTCCTACAAATGAACACAAAGTATCTGAAAAAATAGAAACTCTGTGTAACGGACCGTTTTGCCCACAAGAGGTTAAAAACTGTTTAGACGATATTCCCCTTTTTCAGATGCACAGACAGCTACTGCAAACCTACGAATTCACCAACTCCCGAACTGCAACCAAGGGAATACTCGAAACTCCCGAACTGCATATCAAGTAGTGTTCCAAACTCCCGAACTAGAGACACACGAATAGCTGTTAGCGGACGAACAGGAAAAGCCCCCAAGCGGCTTACACTCCTGGCAATCAGTCTCTAACTGCCCGGCTTTTATGCAGGTCTCCCACCTGGTAGACACTCCCCTAGGGGAACAAATGGGAAACTGGGAAACATATTGGCTCATAGCCAATCACAGACATACACCTTTAACACTCCCACAATTACATCACAACCCCTCCTCTCTGTCATGGAGATAATTGGGGAAGTAATCCACTTATCTCCCAGGACAGAGGCAAAACTCTATTAACCTCATGGCAGTAACAATACAGTAAAAGACATAAAATTACATACAGTCACATTTATTACCTAAAACATATACATTCTACATATCCCCAGATAGTTTAGATCTGAGTGCACATTACTACCGAATGGCGCTCAGATCACATACATACAGTTCAATCGCCATGGAGCCAAAGTCTTTCCCATAGTCTTTCGTTACACGAATAGGCTCCATGGCTTAGCTATCTGAGGGATGCTGTTCATCCGGCGAAACTACCGAATGAACAGTCATTCGGTTCTGCTTACCGAATGGGAAGGTAAGGAGGCTGGCGGCTCAGCGGTGTTCACGCCAATAAGTGTCCGTTTTCAGTTCCATAGTTTGGGCGTTGAACACTGCTGGCCATTCGGGAGGTAAAATGGCCGCTGCCACGTGTTCGGCAGACGAACAAAGGCCACCCAGCGTTTATCAATTAAGCTGCAGTTAACCGCAGCTTCTGGGCGGTCAATTGACAGCACACTCCAGCTCCCAGGTGGTCCATCGTTCGGTAGTTTGTTCGGTAGATGGAATCTACCGAACACCCTGGCAGAAAGGCACGAATAAACCTTTCAGCATGGAGAATAACAGCTCTGAACTGCAGGGCCATAATCTAAAGGGAGCAGGCGAGCAACCAGGCTTCTCCAGTGCACAGTGGCGAGGTTGGTTCCACCACACTCTGATGGAACAAACAGAATCCAAAATCTGCTGTTAACCCCTTCCCATAAAGTAACTGCTACCTTACGATTGGGGTATACCGTAGCCAGGGGCTTATCCTAAAGCATTCAGTTAAGTGCTCCCCCTTAGATGTGTCATGCTTGCCCTCATGTTTTGGAAGCTGGTTGCTCTTTCATAGCATCGAATTGTGGGGTGCGCCCCATAACAATGGGAGCACCCATGTTGAAATCTGCAGGTGGCTCTCATTGTAACCTGTTTCAAAACTTCCATGGCAGTTGCTGCCACCTTTCACCATCAGCAGCGTGACACTGGCATGGACAATCAACAGATCTCCTATACGTGGAAACGTGAGATTACAAATCCACTTATTCACCCCTTACTATTTTCTCTTTAAACTCCAATGAAAAGTGCATGTCTAATGGGCACAACTCGCATTAAGTAGAGGGAACCTTAGAAGAGCCTGGCTCAGGCATACCACTAGCCTCTAGTGTCTTCTCCTCTCCCTCCTAATCCTCTGAGAAGGAGAATTCACAATATCTGGCAAAAATGGCTCTCAAAAACCACCATTAAAGCTGTAAAATCTTGCCCTGTTCCTGTTTAATTATTAAGGGGATACTCCAGGCTTTTACATGCGTTAGGTGCATGATGTAAGGCTATAACTTATCACCATGGGTGCTTTTCTTCCATCTCAGTGTTTACTATTTTTACTCCAATATTGTTGCTGCACGTGGAGCTGTAGTCCAACTATTTGCTTTCTACAGCAGACACTTGACAACTGAACTAGAACTCACATAACCCTTGCTCTGCCCATGAGCCATTGTTTTGGAAAAAGTTGATGAACTACTGATTGAATAGTAAGGGTCATTCCCTTCCGGGTCTCTCAAAAGCTCCTTGTAAGTCTTGCATATCAAATGGGACTATCTTTTATGATCATTTATAATTCATTCTTTATGCACTCTGCAGATAACACATTAAAGAGAATGGGCCAAGCTCTTCTGAACATCATTTTAAAGTCACCCATGATTTCTACTGTATGAACTAAAATTACAGTTATTTATATAGCACCAACATATTATAGAGAAACAGTAGGAGAACATTAGTGATGTCCCAAACGGTTCGCTGAACGGTTCGCGAACGGTTCGCCACGGACTCATCATTGAGTAAACTTTGACCCTGTACCTCACAGTCAGCAGACACATTCCAGCCAATCAGCAGCAGACCCTCCCTCCCAGACCCTCCCACCTCCTGGACAGCATCCATTTTACATTCATTGTGAAGCTGCATTCTTAGTGAGCTGTCCAGGAGGTGGGAGGGTCTGGGAGGGAGGGTCTGCTGCTGATTGGCTGGAATGTGTCTGCTTACTGTGAGGTACAGGGTCAAAGTTTACTCAATGATGAGTCCGTGGCGAACCGTTCGCGGACCGTTCGGGACATCACTAGTGAACATATGAAGGTTGTGATAAAAAAATAAATGTGCCCTTTTAAAAAAAAATCTGAATATTACACTATATTCCATTTCTGTTCTCCTATTTTCTATATTGACTCACCACTATACACATCAGAGGACCCTGAAGGCAATGCTTCCATGGACCTTTTCCTGTACATTCTATGACAACCTGATATCTGACTCATCAAATCATTTGAAATCAGTTAATACATTCCTTCAACTTAATTTCCAAAGAAGAGTTATTCTCGTACTATTTTCTGTAAGTTGTCTGAAACAAATTAATTCTGGCTCAGCAAATACGACAAATATATCTTTGTGGGTGATATTTTCCTGGTTTTAATTAAAGAACTATTGGGTATTTAAAGGAATAACTTAAAAGCAGTGATTGGAAAAAGAAAGCAGCAAATAAAAAGGTCACAGCATGCGAAAACAATTATTTTATTAAAAAAGTTCTACTTTTTATTAAGAAAAGTATTTGATGTTCGGGATGAGTGTGCAGTGATTCACTCTGATGTTCACAGTGCAGAATAGGGCACAAGTGTCCCAGGAAATGTTTCCATGGAACATATATAAAATTCCAAATTGTGTAATTTTGGTTTAAGGATCTGTCCCTTAAAACCCATATTCCAATCAATCTCTTACATGTGTCAGTGCTTATAATTGAGGAAATGGTTTTGTAAAAATATCCCCCTGCTGTTTAAATTCCCAAGAATTAAGGTTAACATACCAGCAGAGTCACATGTGGTCGATGAGCCAATTCTTTCTCACGCTTCCTTGAAGAAGTTCTGAAATGCATTTAAACGCAGATAAAATGGAAGAGGTCATAAGGACAAACTCATGAACACAGTTTGATTTTTCCTGAAGTTAATTGTATTGAAGGCACTCCATAGTACACAAACAGAAGGGTGTAAGTAGGAGAATCTCCAGATGTCATTGGGCTTCAAAACCCATTAACCCATTAACGAGTCACTGTCATTTCTGAAATATAAGCACAACAAAATAGATTAACTAAATTATAACTGTGCAATTTGTTTTTAAAGCTTCGTAGATTTTTTTACAAGTTTTTATTTTGCATTCTTTGCTGGACACACTTGACGATGTTTGAAAACGAGAATACACCTGCAGTGGCGTATAAGTATGTGCAGAAGTACGGGACTCCTTAACACAATGCAAGTGACAATACCTCTTTAAACTAAATTGGATCTAGCTCTTTTGTTTCGGGGTCATGTGGTGTCATATGGCGGGTTGGGGGCGGGGCAATGACTTTAATTATATTATTATTTTCATTAATTAAAGCTGTGGACATATTGACCCATACATTAGTGTCAGTGTTTTATTGGGTTGTAGTATGGGGGGGGGTAATTCCACATGACCATATGGTGACTATGCGCCTGTCATGTTCTCTCCACAATGGCATTTATCAGCAAAAGCTCATCTCAGACCTGAATAAGGACTAACCAAAGGACACGCTATACAGATTGTGTCTGTTCTCAGTGTTATGGTGTTTTCTGTCTGTTCTTGTTTCAATACATTTGCTTAGGCTCTTTCTACGTTAAAAGAGAGGTGTATCAATTAGATGTATCCACTACACTTTACTGACATGGTTTGAAGAAGGTTGAAACGAAACAATTGGATTAACAATATCTTTTATAGGCCCCCCAACTGTCCTGATTTTAGCAGGACAGTACTGATTTTCGGGTCCTGTCCAATTGCAACGTAACACAGACAAAATGCATCATTAGACACACTCACATTGTGAACACGCACCTTGACCCTGCAGAGAGCACTTCAGCGGCACTCTCTGAACATTCATGTAGGTTGGGGAGCTACAGTGGATAGACCCTTCAGTGGGTAGACCCACCAATTAATGTAGTCACCTCACTGACAACTCTCCATTCAGGGCCCATCCATCTGTCCTGATCTCATACATTTCAATGTTATGAGGTATACTCTAGTATAGAGGAAACTGGGTGGACCAGTTTGAAACATGATAGGCCTAGGATTCGTTGTGTAATGGTACGTAAAAGCAAGTCTTTTTTGAAATTCCAGCATGGGCTAACTGAAGGGCTAAGTTATGAAGTTCTTAATTATTTATGTGTTTCTTATATCGTCTGTTTCTTTTTAACAAATAGGTTAGGAGGACATCATAGGAAAACCATCACCTGTATATAAACTATAAAAACTCAGAACCAAGAGGACTAAGACATATAGATTATTTTGAAGAGGTGGATTATTTGATAGAGTCTGGAAAAGTGTAAGAGTCACAGGGGACAGACAACTTCTCATACAATTACCAGTAGGAGATAAATTCAATGCACCATAATTTGTAGTGGTTATAGTGCTTAGAGTCTGTCTTTATCTTATTTTATTGCTAAAAGAGTATGTCTTATATATTCCGCAATCCTAGAGTCTCCTTTAAACAAAATATTAATGACTAAAACTAAAAATACTTTTTAAACATTTTATAAAGTAAATAAATACAGCAAAATCTTAAAAGACCAGAAATTTAAACTGATGTTGGCTTCTTGTGTCATAATCCAGTTTTTGGCTCACAAATATTAACTTGCATTGTATACTCTGAACTAAACCTGCCCGTCCGAACCTTCCAGCGGGAGAGCGAGGTCAGTCCAATACATTACCATCTGCAATGCATTTTACTGTGCGCAGAGATTACTTATTTTTCCATGGAGAAAACATTTTTATTAAAAACACATTTACAGAAAAGAGAAACAAAACATTTATTTGGATATTTTATTGAACAGTTTCACATAGCGAGATCACACAATAACGCAGGTAACTTGGGTACCAATCAGAAAAGCCTACTGTCAATCTTTGCCAGGGACACTCTCAAATCTCTCAAAATTAAAAAGTTTAACATAGAAAAACTATGAATACAAATGTGTATTTCTGACATTTTAGTTCTAATAGTCCTGTTTAGGTCCCCTGCCCCACTGTCAGCAAGATAAAAGGGGATTTTACCTTTTTCCTGTGCTGTGCTGGTGTCATCGCAGCTGGCCTCACCCCCGATTCACAACCTTGGCTGAGATCATCAAATGTCAAACACTTTGATAAAACCTCTTTGCAGGAGAAACACATTAGTGTTTTTTAAAGCTGTTTTATGTTACTGATTTTTTTTTTTTTTTAATCTCCAATAAAGATAGCCCATTTATGCTGTTGGAGCCTCTAAGCCTATCCTTTTATTCTATTTTATTTTTTAAATAATATAATTCCAACACTCCCACTGAAGGACTCGAGGAGTGATATCCTTGGTGGGGATCATACCACCTACGCCTATATATATTGAGCAACATCCTATTTGCTCTTCACTTCCTACTGCCATTGGAAAGGAGATATACCCTACTACCACTGGAGACCCCCTTTTGAGGACATCCAAGGACAATCTACATATCCATAGCTGGGGATTGTACCGTCCAGGCTCACATCTCTGGAGCTGAGTATAGGCTCCAGAAAATTGTAAGTGCAGTTCCTTTCCCTTCAATTACAATCACTTAAGATCTCAACATACTACACTATATCTGTGTCTTTTTCCTTCCCTCCTCCATATCTCTCTGAGCGTGAGAATTCCTTCATAGGCGCTGCTCCCTGATCCTACTATCTACATCCATCGTACCACCAGGAAAGAAGAGACTCTGTTTTTTGGGAAGTTTCAGCAGCCACATACTACAATTGCAAGTACTGATATTCCACCTACCCCTCTATGTATTTATATATGCATGTACCAAGTGCCAAATACCGTTTTTCAACCTCTCCAACCCTACATTAACTCACACATACACTCACACCACGCACACATCTGCATTCACGCAACACACAAATACACCTGCACATTCACTGAAATTCCAACCCAGTCTAAAGATATACCAAGACAATGTAGGGACTTTTTTGTTTCAGTATTTTTCCTATACCTAACACTTCTTGATACTGAGTGGAGCTACTGCCGTCTAGAAGTGTCAATCCCTCAGCCGTCACCACTGGTGGCTGAATGGAATTGGCTCTGTCTAAGGAAGATCCCGCGGTCAATGCTGCATTTGGTACACTCGCCCTTGCAGTAGAGGACCAGCCAGAAGAGGATGGTGGCACCAGCAAGGGACAGGTTCAGGTAAGTAAAACTTATCTTCCCTGCCCCTCTGGTCACCAAACCCCCAGCGGCAATGTCACTGTCGGAGGTTTTTGCAAAAAATGTAAAGTCCCCAGGCGGCAACAGTTCCACTTTAAGGAAAACATATGATCGCTACTGTGAGTGTATGCACCTACAATTGTCTGTCTTAATTATTTACAATATTTAGTAAATTACAGTTGTTTCAGTACTGTATGCTTGGGATGTGCATAGGCAAAAAATATGGCTTGGAAATTTGGGTAAGACATTTTTCTTGGCACTTTGGCAATGCAGAACTTCGACAATTTGGAAACATCTGTAGGGCTTCCTAACCCAACCCCTATCCCTACCCCTAACCTTAACTGTACCCCTAACCTTAGCCCTAACCCTACCCCTGTCATCATTCACATAATTTCCCCTCCCTCTCTTGTTTTGCCACTTTTGCCACTTTTCAGAAATCCGATGCTCTATGGAAAATCGGCATTTCGGCAATTCGGTTCGGCACTTCGGAAATGCGGCAATTCGGCACCTCGGATATTCATAAGCATCCGAATGTCCGAATTGCCTGAAATTCAACCGAGTTCACATTCGTAACAAAATGAATTGCACATGTCTACTGTATGCCTGTCAATTATATTGTATTAAAATCCATGTGGATCTGCTAAACTTACGTATGAAGCTTCAGGAGAATTTTTCCAGTTTGGAATCCATGAATGTATATATTTATGTATTCACACATTTGTATATATGTGTACATGAGTGTATGTGTGTGCTTAGTAAGTGTGTATTTCAAACTATTGGGCAAACTAGATGGGCCGAATGGTTCTTATCTTCAGTCACATTCTATGTTTCTATGTATCTCTTGTGTATGTCTGTCACATCCATCTGAGTCGAACATATGGTACATTTTATGACATGAATGAATGTTTTTCATCAAGAATACATTAGCCCCAAGCAAATTATTCACGGGTTTGTAGGTCTGTATTTAGGTGAATGTCATTCCTGTGGTTAGTAATTAGAAGGTAAGTCCGTAATGGAAAAATTAACCATACACCAAGCATCTGGTAAATGAGCTGGATGTGCAATCTCACACGTGCGTATATATGAGTAGAGTTGGAGAAGGCACTTTTTTTTATCTTTACCGATTTTATTTAATCTTCATTCTTTTTTAAAACGAACACTGAAATATAGAGCAAAATGACTGCAGCTGAGGTATACCCCGGCAATGAAGATAATCAAAATGAATGACATAAAAATTAGCTGAAGAATACTAAAGGAAAATGAGTGGATGCCATACTAGAAGGGTTGGGTTGTCACAGCTGGGTACGGCAATCCTTTATTCAGAGCTGTGTCATCAGCAGAAGTTTGACTCTTGCATCCTTTAATATCGTTAGTCACGTAATTTCACTTGTGAGGTCTCAGCTTTTATAAAGTCTGGTCCATTGCCAGTTCATGGTCCTTACCTGTTTATCTCAAGCTAACTTTGGATAGCCTTCTTGTGTTTTCGTTATCTATTTTCCTACCCCGAACTTGACTAGTCTAAATTACCTGTTACCTCTCCTTTAGGGCTGGCTAATAAAAGTTGGTGGAGGTGGCATTATACCTCTGATAGCAACATTAAATATGTTTGCATGTATTATGTTTCATGCAGGGTCTTTACACCATCAATACTTAAAAGCACTGTACTTGGAGTAACCCTTAAGACCCGAGACTTGGCCTGGTGAACATATTGTAACCTCCACCAGAAGAACATTACCCCAACTGTGTACACAGACCCATGTAGACAACATACTTTATAAGGTATTAAAGCAAAGTTTATGCTGAAGTATGTATATACACACATACACCAAGTATGTTATTAATCATTCTAATTTATATATGTCACAAACTGAAGAACAAGGTTTGAGGAAACATTTTGGATTTTATTAAAATAAAATAAAAAATGATGGAGTGCATAACCCTTATAAAATATGCACGCCTATACAGGGAGTGCAGAATTATTAGGCAAATGAGTATTTTGACCACATCATCCTCTTTATGCATGTTGTCTTACTCCAAGCTGTATAGGCTCGAAAGCCTACTACCAATTAAGCATATTAGGTGATGTGCATCTCTGTAATGAGAAGGGGTGTGGTCTAATGACATCAACACCCTATATCAGGTGTGCATAATTATTAGGCAACTTCCTTTCCTTTGGCAAAATGGGTCAAAAGAAGGACTTGACAGGCTCAGAAAAGTCAAAAATAGTGAGCTATCTTGCAGAGGGATGCAGCACTCTTAAAATTGCAAAGCTTCTGAAGCGTGATCATCGAACAATCAAGCGTTTCATTCAAAATAGTCAACAGGGTCGCAAGAAGCGTGTGGAAAAACCAAGGCGCAAAATAACTGCCCATGAACTGAGAAAAGTCAAGCGTGCAGCTGCCACGATGCCACTTGCCACCAGTTTGGCCATATTTCAGAGCTGCAACATCACTGGAGTGCCCAAAAGCACAAGGTGTGCAATACTCAGAGACATGGCCAAGGTAAGAAAGGCTGAAAGACGACCACCACTGAACAAGACACACAAGCTGAAACGTCAAGACTGGGCCAAGAAATATCTCAAGACTGATTTTTCTAAGGTTTTATGGACTGATGAAATGAGAGTGAGTCTTGATGGGCCAGATGGATGGGCCCGTGGTTGGATTGGTAAAGGGCAGAGAGCTCCAGTCCGACTCAGACGCCAGCAAGGTGGAGGTGGAGTACTGGTTTGGGCTGGTATCATCAAAGATGAGCTTGTGGGCCTTTTCGGGTTGAGGATGGAGTCAAGCTCAACTCCCAGTCCTACTGCCAGTTCCTGGAAGACACCTTCTTCAAGCAGTGGTACAGGAAGAAGTCTGCATCCTTCAAGAAAAAACATGATTTTCATGCAGGACAATGCTCCATCACACGTGTCCAAGTACTCCACAGCGTGGCTGGCAAGAAAGGGTATAAAAGAAGAAAATCTAATGACATGGCCTCCTTGTTCACCTGATCTGAACCCCATTGAGAACCTGTGGTCCATCATCAAATGTGAGATTTACAAGGAGGGAAAACAGTACACCTCTCTGAACAGTGTCTGGGAGGCTGTGGTTGCTGCTGCACGCAATGTTGATGGTGAACAGATCAAAACACTGACAGAATCCATGGATGGCAGGCTTTTGAGTGTCCTTGCAAAGAAAGGTGGCTATATTGGTCACTGATTTGTTTTTGTTTTGTTTTTGAATGTCAGAAATGTATATTTGTGAATGTTGAGATGTTATATTGGTTTCACTGGTAATAATAAATAATTGAAATGGGTATATATTTGTTTTTTGTTAAGTTGCCTAATAATTATGCACAGTAATAGTCACCTGCACACACAGATATCCCCCTAACATAGCTATAACTAAAAACAAACTAAAAACTACTTCCAAGAATATTCAGCTTTGATATTAATGAGTTTTTTGGGTTCATTGAGAACATGGTTGTTGTTCAATAATAAAATTAATCCTCAAAAATACAACTTGCCTAATAATTCTGCACTCCCTGTAATGTAGAGGATATAGACTTTGGCTTTGGAGATTAGTGAAATATTTTGCAGCGAAAGCTCATACTTTATATGTCTGACACATTGTATGGTGTAGGATCTCAGTGAAGTTTTGTGAAATAAAGGTGAGCCGGCCAACTATAACATTTGTAATGATCATGCGCCATCTCTTGCTAACCCCTACTAGCTTGGGGACAACGCACAAACAACCTCCTATCGGGCGACGGCCGCTGCATGTTACTGAGGAATTGTGCATAAAAATCTAGCATGCTTCTTTATTACTATGAAAACAAAAAATAATCCAAGAGAAAGACCATTTTTTTACCTTTGTTGAGTCATATTGTTATTTATACATTGTTAACATTTTTAATGTTGTACGTAGTTATATATTTTTTCTCACATTGATAAAATGTTAAATATGTTATTGCAGATGAGGACGTTTATTTTAAGCTATGTATTACTATTTTTATATGACTCACACATGATTTACAGAGCTGCAACCTCAGTCCAAAAACATCTACAACTAATAATAATTAAAATTATTATTATTAGATTTTAAAGGAGAAGGCCTGACAAGATGGTTCATAAAAGATCAACTTTAATTGGTCTCCATGGTCTCCAACACTCCATGCCCAGAGCTTTCATTGTGATCTACTTCTGCTCTAGTTCATTGACCCCAGTAGCCAAAACTAATGTAGAAATAGATGGTTTTTATTTAGAGTACAGTTTTGAACGCCTGTGGGCAGTGGGTTGTGATGTGTATAATTTGTCCAGTGAATAAATATTCCCCTAGAACTTGAATAAAGAAAGGGCAACGAGTAGGCTTGATGGCAATAACAATAAATGCCAAGTCTGGACATTCCCCCATCTTCTGCGACACTGATCTCCTGCAGTCTACCTTAGTTAGTGTGAGAATAATAAAATAAGCACAAGTTCTAAAAAGTTCTGAGACTTTAAGAAAAACTGACTCTCTTCTTCAGTTTTAGACTCGGTTTTTACATATTTTCTACAATGTTTATCTCATTTGTCTAATTTTCAATGTTGATATTAATTAAGAAAAGAGCAGTCTTGAATATGATTAAGATTGGAACTAAGATGAAGGGTATAACGAACGCTGGTATTTCGTATGCCTGTTCGTTAGGTCCTCCCGAACTGCTAGGTACTTTCCCTAAGTACCCAGGTGCAGCATACAAGTAAATCCCTGTGTTTCAGCAATTTCATCCCCAAACATCAGTCAAGACTAGATGAAGGGTACAACAACACTTTATTATGCCATGCACAGCTTTTATGCATAACCCTGTGCAAGGGGTCTTCCACCAACTAACCAGGGTTTCTACCCAGGATCCTCTGTACCTGTGAGCCCACACGTAGAAAAGGGGACATAGTCTCTTTGTCTCCCAGGTACAGAAAGTCCGCCCCACATACCAAGGGGGTCTCCCACACCCAACGACAGGGGTCCTTATCCCAGTATACTCTGCGCCTTGGAGCCTGGGTGCTGGAAAAGGGACCCAGTCTCTTTGTCGCCTAGGTGCAGAAAGACCGCCAAACTGGCCAGTTCCCCAAAAGTGTCCCCACCAACCTCCAGAACCCCCACACTGTGCATTTCCCATCTGGTCTCCATTTGTGCGGCTCCTGTGTGAACCCTGAGCAAGGGAAGCATCTTCTTTTGGGATACGAATGCTCCCCCCTGGTGGCATTCGTCTACACGAAATGGCGGCCACCCAGGGAAGCACTCATTAATGACTTCCCTTGCGGTTTCGCACTTATGTTGCAGGTGCGAACATTCTGATCAATTGGTGTGAATATTCTAATGGGGCATCTGGGTGGTCTCCTTTCAGGACACAAAGGAGTTCCTTTTGTATGAATGCTCCCGAATGGGGAGCAGGCATAATTCATGAAATGCTAGGGAAAACACAATATTCAAAGGGGAAAGCACATGAATGAATTAAGAGGGGTTCTTCCACAGGAACCAGGGATGTAGTTTCGACACATTGCTCCTCCTTAGTTCCATGGTGCGGCATATCCGCCTACACCCCAATGGGTTGGCTTGGGGATGTCCGGGGAAGCAATCAGGGTTCAAACTCCATCTGCTGGGATAACCCATCGGTGTTGCCATTATGTTTGAGGTCCCCCAGAGAAAGGCTTCACAGCCGAAACGTTGGGGTTTAATTTCTCCAGCTCTTGGTCAGTATATCTTTTATAATGGGCTTTTGCATTTAGCACTTTACTTACATTGTGGTTTTGGTACTATATACTGGTTTAGAACTATACTATGCACTTTCTCTCTGGTATAATGATATCTTGTTGTATTTTCTATGCATGAATAAATACTCTTTTTATGTGCAAAACTGTGGTGTGCCTTGGGATCATTTATTATTTTTAGTTGCCATTATGTTTCCTGGCCTGTACTGTATGGTGAAGCTGTAGGGTTGTAGGGCAAGGCTCCAATGCAACAAGCAGGGTTATCCCCAACAACACGGTTCAGCCAGATGAGGGGGTTGTGGACTGTCATCAAGGTGAAAGGACGACCATAGAAATAGGGCTGTAGCTTCTTTAATGCCCATACAAGAGCCAGGCATTCCTTCTCCATGGTGGCATAGCTGATCTCCCTAGGCAATAGTTTCCGACTGAGATATGCCACCGGATGCTCCATTACATTGTCCCCCACTTGACTTAGCACATCTCCCAGCCCAAACATGAAGGCATCTGTGTGGACAAGAAACCTTTTAGTAGGGTCTGGGGCGGCCAACACAGGTGCCTCGCACAGCGCTGTTTTGACTCTCTGGAAAGTGGCCTTGCACTCTGGGGACCACACTACTTTTCTTCAAAGGGACTTTTTCGTCACGTCAGTGAGGGGTTACTACGGCAGGGACAAATAAGTGGTAGTAGCCCAGTCCCTAGGAAAGCTAACACCTTCGCCTTACTACGGGGCTTGGGCCAGTTGACAATAGCCTTTACCTTTGCGGGTTCCGGTCTCTGTTTGCCAGAACCTACCCTATGGCCGAGGTACTGCACCTCAGCCATACCGACATGGCACTTGTCAGGCTTCAAGGTGAGCCCTGCTGCCCGAATTCACTTCAGTACCATAGATAAGTGTCTCAGGTGGTCCTCCCATATGCGGCTGTAGATGGCTATGTCATCCAAATACACACACAAAGTCCTGAAATCCCTCTAGGAGCCTGTCGGCCATCCTCTGAAAGGTAGCCGGGGCATTCTTCATCCCAAAAGGCATAACATTAAACTTGTACAGCCCAAATGGGGTGATGAATGCCAACTTAGGGATGGCCGCCAGCTCCAGGGGGATTTGTCAATAACTTTTACACAGATCTACGGTAGTCAAGTAACTCCGCCTAACCAAGTGATATAGCAACTCTTGGGGTAGGCATCAGTAACTGTCCTGTCGTTAAGTTTCCGGTAGTAGATACAGAAGCAAGTCATACTGTCTCGCTTGGGCACCAGCACTACTGGGGAAGCCCAGGGACTCTGGAATGGCTCTATGACTGCTAGCTTTAACATCTCCTGAATTTCGTTCAGCATGCTAGCTATGACAGGGATACAGTATGGTTGCTGCCGGATGGGGAGTTTCCCCTGGGTCTCCACTCAGTGGACTGCAGTGGAGGTATACCCCGGCAATGAAGATAACATATCCCCATACCCATGGAGCAGCTGGGTTGCCTCTGCCTTTTCTAAAGGGCTCCTAAATTGACCTGTTCTATCATACCCAGGGATGGTGCAAGCAAATTAGGTAGGGGGAGGCACTCACTATCTTTGAAAGAGGGGGCACATACTGCAGCTATGTCCTCCACCCTCTCGAAGTAGGGTTTGAGCATGTTCACATGAAAGGATCTCCATATCCTTTCATCCGAACATTTCCCCACAATATAGGTAGTGTCGCTTAAGCGCTCCACTACCCGGAAAGGCCCCTGCCAGGTGGCCTGAAGCTGGTCTTTCTTGGTGGGCTGCAGGGCTAACACCTTCTGCCCTGTTTCCAGAACCCAATCTCGGGCACCCCTATCATACCATCTCTTCTGGCACCGCTGGGCCGCCTGCAGACTCTCCTTAACAGAGTCAGTGAGAGTCTGCAGGCAATCCCTCAACCCCAGAACGTACGGCACAATAGGTATTCCCTCCTCTCCTGTGTTACCCTCCCACTGCTTCCATATGAGGTCCAGGGGTGCCCGTACTTTTCTCTGTGTGACAGAACCATCTGTCTATGGATTGCTTTTACTTTTTCCTCCATTCGTCTGTTTGTTCGGCTATATCCCTGTCCGTACAGTCCCCCTGTTATTCCTGTGTTTCTACCAAATAAACTACCGAAAGACTAGCCACCCAGCAGGGAAGTGTGCTGCTTGTTGACCTCTTGGCCCCATCAGAACATTGAGGTTAACCGCAGACACTTCCTAATTATCAAGCACAGACTGGGTGGTCGTCGTTTGTATGCCGCCCACGAGGCGGCGGCCATCTTGACTATACGAATGCTCAGCGGTGTTCATCGATGAGTTCATGGAACTAAAAACAGATAATATTTCTCCTGAACACCGCTAAAGGTGCCGACCTCCCTTCTACTGACTTTCAACATACGAACGCCGGTCCGTTCGGCACTTTCTACACGAATGGACTTACCCCAGATAGCCATCCCATGGAGCCCCTTCCCATACTGAAAGACAATGTGAAAGACTTTGGCTCCATGGTGATTGAACTGTGGGTATAGAATGTGAGCGCCATTCGGTAATAATGTGCGCTCAGATCTAAGCTATCTGGGGATACGTTAATTGCATATAATCCATTCGATAGTTTTCCAATTATGTATTTTTATGTCTTTTTATTATCCCATGTAAAATGGCATTTTGCCTCTATCCTGGGAGATAATTGGATTACTTCCCAATTATCTCCAGGATAGAAATGAGGGTCTACCTGGTGTAAAGGGTGTTTATAGCCAGTGTGTCAATTTTGTCCCAGTCTTCCATCTGGTCCCATCGGGGAGTGTCCACCAGATGGGAGACCTGCATAAAAACCAGATTCCTGTTTTACCCTAAATAAGGAGCCTCATCTCGTACTTGGGAGGAATTCCTACTGTGGATTATTCGTTTACCTGTCCCAGGAGAGAAGGATTTCGTATGGTTCCAGTTTGGTGGGTTCGAGTGTTCGTGAGTTGCTGCTCCCTTCGAAAGGTGAATCTCCCGAATGGTATTAACCCTTACTACACCTGTTTATACCGTAACAACTGGTGTGGGATGGTTCTCACAGCTCAGAAGGTCAGCGACACAACCCAGACTGATGGAAATATCATATAAGAAATTAAAACGTGCTACTCTCAAGGATCTGCTTGAACACCGGGGGTGACATGCAAGTAACCTTAAATAGGGGGAACTTATTGCGGAGCTGATAGAGATGGACGGAGCGGGACCAAGAGAGGCAATGTACCCAACATCACTGACCTGACACCCGACGAAATAAGCTTTAACCGGGCAGTCCAAATTAGGCTGGCACACTTTGGCCCCAACCCTACAGCGGACATTATCGAAAGGGTCATCGCAGCTGTAGAAGCAAACCGGCTACTGCAACAAAGATGTGCTGCAGTAGCTGAAGTACCTAAAAGGTACACTTTGCTGCTTTTAAAAACTTTGTGGAAGCCGAGGGGGAGATTGATGGTTACCTGGCTGATTTTGAGAAACAGTGTGCCCTGCACCAGGTACCCACGGACGAATGGGTTACCATCCTCTCTGGGAAATTATCTGGCTGGGCAAGCGAAGCCTTCCGAGCCATGCCAGACAAGGAAATTACAAGCTGTTGGTGAAAAAAGCCCTCTTAGCAAGGTATGCTGTTACCCCAGAGGTATACCGGCGGAGGTTCTGGGACACTAATAAACTGAGTGGGGACTCATACACCAAGTGGGCATGCCGTATCCACCGCACGGCAGCCTACTGGGTCGCTGGATGCCAGGCGGTATCCGGAGAGGAGGTGCTGCAACTGTTCCTGTTGGAACATTTCTATGAGAGGCTGACTGCAGGGGTCAGGGAATGGGTCCACGACAGAAAGCCGCTTACGCTACCTGAAGCAGCTCGCTTAGCCGACGAGTATTCTGACGCCCGCAAGCTGGACAACCAAGTGACCAAGGCTGCCCCTCGCACCGAGTACAGACCAGCGGCTGCACCACCAGCACCAGTATACCGACCTGCAGCACCCCCTCCAACAAACCCACAACCACCGAGGTTCAATGCCCGCCAGTACTCACAGCCTATGAGATGCCATGGCTGTAACCAGATTGGCCATCGCAAAGCAGAGTGTCCCCTGAATCCAGTCAGGCAGTCCCCGTCCTGGAGGAGACCAGAATGGGGGAACCCACGTCCAGCAGTGCCGGCTGCCCATTGTGTCAAGGAAGAGGAGTGCTGGGGTCTCCTGCATGAGGCTGATCCGGTACAAGCAGCTAGCCGGGACAACCGGCAACAGCATTGGCAGACAGTCCGAGTGAATGGCAAAGTAGCCACTGGATTGAGAGACACTGGCGCTACCATGACTCTGTTACAGAAGAACTTTGTCCCAGAGAGTCAGCATACCGGGGACACCGTGGCCGGACGGGTAGCTGGAGGCACCGTTTTTAGGCTACCTATGGCCCGGGTCCACCTGGACTGGGGGGGTGGGCTCTGGACACGTTAACGTGGGGGTTATGAAAGACTTACCTGCAGATGTCTTATTGGGGAATGATTTGGCCCCTTGTGTCCGCTTATGCACCGACGGGCACGGCTAAAGCCCAGCCTGTGACCACCCATGCCCAGACCCATGCTGCCGGAGCCGACCCACCTGCTGCTGAGACCCAGGTAAGACTATCTCCCCCGACATGTACTGTGGACCAGGCCCCCTTAGGTTGGGATACCCCAGAGGCATTTGGGAGGGAAACCCTGCAGACCCGACTTTATGCATGTATAGGGCTAAAGTAGACTCCGGGGAAGAGGGGGTAGACGGGGAGCGCTATGAGTGAGTCTGGGAAGCCATCCCAGAAAAATAAATAAAGCCCCTTCGCAGAAACGAGGGGACAGGTTAAGCCCCGCGGAAAAGGAACAGGCTCAAAGGCTTCTGTGGGAGAAACAGGCGACTTTCTCCCAAGAGCCGGGCTATACGACCCTGGCTGACTCCTCTCCAACAGCCCCCTTACCGTATCCCTGAAGCAGTCCAAAAAGGAATGCGGAAGGAGATACAGGAGATGACCCAGCTTGGGGTCATCGAGCCGTCCGACAGTCCTTGGGTTTCACCTGTAGTCCTGGTGCCTAAGAAATATGGAACCACTTGGTTCTGTGTGGACTACAGGCGACTCAATGAGAAGACCACCACGGACGCCTACCCATTGCCCCGGGTAGACGAGTTGCTAGATCTTATTGCCAGGGGACGCTATCTGACTACCATTGACCTGTGTAAGGGCTACTGGCAGATTCCCCTGGCTGAGGATGCTATCCCCAAGTCGGCATTCGTCACCCCGTTTGGCTTGTACCAATTTAGAGTCATGCCCTTCGGGATGAAGAATGCCCCGGCTACCTTCCAGCGGATGGTGGATAGACTTGATGCGCCCAGGAATTTGCTTGTGCATACCTGGACTACATTGCGATCTACAGTGGATCTTGGGAGGAGTACTTGGTACACGTAGGGGTGGTTCTGGACAAGATTCGGGCCGCTGGCCTCACCTTGAAGCCAGATAAGTGCCATCTAGGTATGGCTGAAGTGCAGTACCTGGGGCACAGAGTGGGGTGTGGAAACCAGAGACCGGAGCCAGCAAAGGTAGAGGCAGTGGCTAACTGGCCCACACCCCTCATGAAGACCCAAGTGCTAGCCTTCTTGGGGACTGCAGGGTACTACCGAAGTTTTGTCCCCGACTACAGTGCCATATCTAAGCCCCTGACTGACCTGACTAAGAAAAACTTACCGAAGCAGGTCCTGTGGTCTCCAGCTTGTGAAGCCGCATTGCAGGCACTGAAGCAGGCTCTTGTGAATGCCCCTGTCTTGGCTGCCCCAGTACCTAACAAACGTTTGCTCGTCCATACAGACGCTTCCATGTTTGGACTGGGGGCTGTGCTGAGCCAAGTTGGGGAGGATGGAGGAGAGTACCCTGTCGCATATCTCAGCAGAAAACTACTACCCCGGGAAGTGAGCTGTGCGGCAGTAGAGTGCTTGGCCCTGGTATGGGCACTGAAAAAGTTGACTCCCTATCTGTACGGACAGGAGTTTTCCCTTGTGACTGACCACAACCCATTGGTCTGGCTTAACCGGGTCTTAGGAGACAATGGCAGGTTGCTGTGGTGGAGTCTAGCCCTGCAACCTTACAACTTTTCCATCAGCTATAGACCCGGTAAGCAGAACGGCAATGCCGATGGGTTGTCACGACAAACAGACACCACTCCGGCCCCCTAGTTCAGGACATCCCCAAGTTGACCTGAGAAGGATCAAGCCGGGTCTGCCGGAGTTTCCCACAAGGAGGGAGCTGTGTGACAGAACCATCTGTCTATGGATTACTTTTATTTTCCCTCCATTCGTCTGTTTGTTCGGCAATTTCCCTGTCCGTACGATCCCCCTGTTATTCCCTTGTTTCTACCGAGCAAACTACCGAAAGACGGGGCACCAAGCAGGGAAGTGTGCAGCTTGTTGACCTCTTGGCCCCATTAGAACGTTTATCAAGCGCAGATCGGGTGGTCGTCGTTCGTATGCTGACCACGAGGCGGCCATCTTGTCTATACGAATGATCGGTTGTGTTTGTCGATGAGTTCATGGAACTAAAAACGGATAATATTTCTCCCGAACAACGCTGAAGCTGCCGACCTCCCTTCTTCTGACTTCCAACATACGAACGCCGGTCCGTTCGGCACTTTCTCCATGAATGGACTTACCCCAGACATTAGCTCTGGTAAATGTGAGTTTTATATTATTATTTTTACCTCTAGACTCGAATTTTACATAATACACCATTGGTTGTCCCTTTTTTTCTCTTTTTTTTAGCTTTCATTTAAGTGAAACCACCACAATAAATAGAAGACGTCATCAACCAAGGACACCAGTAAGAATAAACCTATTGGACTTTCCTTATATATTTTTTTAATTGGACTTTATTTTATGTGCGCAGCCTTTTATTGTTTTTATTGTATCTTGTTTTAAAGGGTTTGAGGGATTCCCTTCTTAAGGTTGCTGCCTATAGTTATTTAGCGCTGTCTCATTCCTCTGTTTTATTATTACCCCAGATAGCCATACCATGGAGCCCCTTCGTATATCGAAAGACAATGTGAAAGACTTTGGCTCCATGGCGATTGAACTGTGGGTATAGGATGTGAGCGTTCTTTCGGTAATAATGTGTGCTCAGATCTAAGCTATCTGGGGATACGTTAATTGCATATAATCCATTCGGTAGTTTTCCTATTATGTATTTTTATGTCTTTTTATTATCCCATGTAAAATTGCATTTTGCCTTTATCCTGGGAGATAATTGGATTACTTCCCAATTATCCCCAGGATAGAGAGGAGGGTCTACCTGGTGTAAGTGCTTATAGTCAAAGTGTGCTCATTGGCTACTGTATCACTTTTGTCCCAGTCTTCCATCTGTTCCCCTCGGGGAGTTTCCACCAGATGGGAGACCTGCATAAATGCCAGGCAGGTAGCCCACATTAAAACCAGATTCCTGTTTTACCCTCAATACAGAGCCTCGTCTCGTACTTGGGGGGAATTGCTACTGTAGATTATTCATTTACCTGTTCCTGGAGAGAAGGATTTCGTATGGTTCCAGTTCGGTGGGTTCGAGTGTTTGTGAGTTGCTGCTCCCTTGGAAAGGTGAATCTCCCGAACGGTATTAACCCTTATTACACTGGGTTAACACTCTGTAAAGGAGTTCGAAGGGAGAGAACCCTGTAGACCCCTGGGGCACTTCACACTAGGCAAACAGGAGATGATGAAGGAACCTTTCCCACTGCGGACAGGAGGCAGCGAGCTTCATACAGATCTGCTTGAGCGTGCCATTAAAACGTTCAAAGAGTCCATTCGTGTGTGGGTGGTGGGGAAAGCTAAACAGGGGATTTACGCCGCAACTTTGACATAACTGTAGGGTCACAGTTGCCGTAAACTGGGTTCCCTGGTCAGATTGAATCTCCCTAGGGAAGCCTACCCTAGTAACAATTTTCACTAGGGCTTCCGCCACAGTCTCTGCCTCTATATTAGAAAGGGCTACAGCATCCGGGTATCTAGAAGCATAATCTACTACTGTGAGGATATAGCTCTTTCCTGAGGTGCTGGACTTATGAAGGGAACCTCACAAGTCCACCGCTACCCGGTGAATTGGCTCCTCTATTATGGGTAAAGGGTGTAGTTTTGCCTTTGAGTGGTCACCCCTCTTCCCTGTCTTCTGGCAAGTGTCACGCTTTCTGCAATAATTCCTTTTTAGCCTTTTGTATTGCTGAACTATTTACCGGTTTTCATTGTTCGTGCGTTTCATTCGAACATCCATATCCCGTCGCTTGCCATCAATTGTAAAGAATGCTGGTATTTCGTATGCCCATTTGTTTGGTTCCTCCCAAACGGCAAGGTACTTAGTAATTATAGCTCGCAGTTTGGACGCTAATTTGTACATTCCCCAAGTACCCAGGTGCAGCATACAAGTAAATCCCACTGTTTCAGCAATCACATCTCCAAACATCAGTCGAGACTACCTCCAGAACTCCCACACCGTGCATTTCCCCACTGGTCTCCATTTGTGCAGCTCCTGTGCAAACCCCAGGCAAGGGAAGCGTCTCCTTTCTGGATACAAATGCTCCCCTCTGGGTGGCGTTCATATAAACGAAATGGCGGCCACCCAGGGGAGCACTCATTAATTACTTCCCTTGCGGTTTCGCACTTATATTGCAGGTGCGAACGTTTCTTATCAATTGGTGTGAACATTCTAATGGGGCATCGGGGTGGTCCCCGTTCAGGAGACAAAGGGATTCCATTCATATGAACGCTCCCAAACGGGGAAGAGGGCATAATACGTGAAAAACTAGGGGAAACACAATAATACAAAGGGGAAACGAAGAGGGGTTCTGCCACGGGCACCAGGGATGTAGTTTTGTCACAGAGGGAAGTGTTGAAAAGTTTGATTCTGGAAGTATTTTATAAAGTGTTTTAATGAAGTGATACTTATTACAAACACATAATCATTTAAAAAAATGATTATGAACAGTATTATAATGCAATAGCTTTAATAATTCTTCCAAAATATATTCCAGTTTGTTTAAAGAAAAATTGCAAATAAAACTCTTCTTTGGATGTTCTC
>OW240917.1:18340830-18356770 GCA_933207985.1 Pelobates cultripes | reverse complement strand
TTCAATCAAAGTAACCAAAGCTTCCAGCTTCCATCTCAGTCCTGTCTATCTGTATCCCTAAAAAGGACAGGGCTGTGACCATCTTGTCATCCACAAACTGCAAAGAGATCTATAATCTCCCTAGATGTCTTCAACAAATCCACACAGGCAGAACTGCCTCTCAGGACCACAAACACAAATCATCTAAATAATAAAACAATGAGCAATTGCCCACTCCTCCCCAACCCCCCACTTCAGAAAAAATGGAAAGACTTCAAACAGATGATATGAAATAGAACACCCCATAGGTAAACACGTCATACAAATAAAATTGAGTGAATGCACTCTACATTCCATCATTCACCGATGCGCCCTTAGGAAATGACAGGTGGTGTATCGAGCAATAGTTTATTTTTTTTTCCCCAAGAGCCTTCTTTAGTATATTTCCTTAGGGAGAAACCCTAAGGTTATGGAAGGGGAACTGTTCAAAAGCATCCACTATCAAACCTATGGAAACTCTAGACATTTTTTAATTTTTTTCCCCAAACCAGATCCTCCCTTGCCCCAACAGATCTCAGATTAGAAGACCAGGAAGGCAGGGGCAGGGGAGAGAAAGGGAATGTGAAAACTTATTTAGCTATGGTGTCTGGCCCTGGGGGCACTTCTCCCTAGGGACCATCTTACTAGTGAACCAACTAGACTGTTGGGTGGGGACCCTCACACTGAGAACAGTCAAGTTTGAAATGGCATGATGCCACTCACCAGCAACTGAAAAGCCAGTAAACACCCCTTGGAACCACTGGCAGGGCCCTCAACATTCACAAATGGGTTGACATGAAAGGGCTAAAGCCAACTAGGAGTCATAAGAAACAACCATAAACAGCCAACCTGAACATTGAAACGCATATCAGGACACACAGCCATTTCCTGGCAGAAGCACTGATCATATCTATACTAGTACTTCCCTCCGTAAATCTTGTAAGGACAAGGGACAGCACCAAAAGCTCTTGAAGCTTATTTCCTAATGTATGAGTGATCTGCTGACTTTTATCACCCTCAGAACTATCACTATCGTGCATGCTCTATCAGTGGTCTCCCTATCTGGGGACAGCAAGGAAATAACATTGATGAGCTTCTTACTCTCTTTAAGCCTTGGGATACTCTTGCACTAAGAGGAGAGAGCTCACACATGGGTGAAAACTGGAACTTGGACCAGACATCTGGTGCACACACATGCAGCCATGCGCTTTCTCACTGTCGCTGGATGAGACAGGGTGCCATTACCTGCCACAGAAGCACCACTCAGTGGACTCCTGGATCTGGACCTCTTGCAGGCTGGCAGGCTATGCACCTGTATTCATGTGGTGGCCCACTTCAGAAAACAAGGAACAGCTAAGAGGAGAAGACACTTTGCCAGCAGAACCCTCCCCGGCCCTGTGCACCATGGGCCCTGCTGTATTCTGCCAGTGAGAGAAGTCAAGAGCAGCCATTTAAAATCAGTTATTTAGCAGGAGTTGAGCAGCAGATGGAGAGGAGAGATTGACATCCTGCTGCCCAGAGCCAAAAAGGATGAGGGGTGGTAGGTTGCAACAATTTATACTTCCTTTTGAACATAATTAACCAATCTATTAATGCCTTGCAGAAATGTCCCTGGACATTGGGTACATTGGGTTCCTGGCAGAGAAATTTGACACTATTGAAGTTTGCAATCATCTGGGATATAGGAGTAATTAAGTGAGGCTTCACCGACTCAATTTTCTTAATTAAGTGAATTTAAAAACCTGTGCAGGCTTTAGTGAAGGGATTACACCACAATATGTATATTAATATGTTCCGCTAGATTCAGGTGTAGGTGTACCTAATGGGACAATAGAAAAGTACAGTGGAATTAAAGGAACATTATGGGCACCATATCAACTTCATTGAATGGTTTAACCCCAATGTCTGTGTTTTCTAGCGCCAAACCTCCCTGCCTCTCTGTCCTTCGTTTTTTTAAAAATCTGGAAACTGGAAGGCTGTTGCTCTCAGTGTGCAGCAGTGCTTCTGATTGGCATGAAAGAGGTCCGCTGACACTCTCAGCCATTCAGTGAATCCCCATTCATAAAACTTTATTGAGAAGAAACGCATCTTCTTCAAGTTTTCAGAATGGGGAGTCTGAAAGCGTCAGCTGACCTCTCTGCCAATCAGAAGCACTGCTGCCTGATTCTGCTACAGCCTTCCGGTTTCCTGATTTTGAGAAAAAGAAAGAAGGCAAGCAGAGGCAGGGAGATTCAGTGATGGAACACAGACTTTGGAGTTAAACTGTTCAAGAATGGTTTAACCCATAAAGGCGAGCCAGCACCAGGGACATCCTGGCACCATAACAACTCAATTCCGATTAAGTGCTTAAACTGTCCCTTTTACAAATTAATACAGAACAAAAATTTAAAAAAAAATTCTAAAATTTAAACACACATATTTTTGGAAGAGCTTAAGCCATTAGCAAGTTAATCTTCTCCCATACATGAACTTCCACACTGCAGCTTTACTAACAAGATAAAAAGAGTTAAAATATGTTCAACAATTCCTCCTCGCTCTCACAATTAAAGTCCAAAAAAGATCCTAAAACTGGATAACATTGTCAATACAGAGAATATGTTCTGGTACCCAGAGTCTGTGACTTGAGCATCTTCAGCATCTTCATCAAAAACTTTATATTTTCCATAATTTCTTTTTTTTATTAACCCCTTAAGACCGCAGCCAAATGTACAAGTTGTGATCCAAAAAAAATGTAAACAAACCACAGAATTTTACTATATGTCTGTTCAACAATAATTTACCTCTTTCATATTAAATGCACCCACACTTATTATATATCATTTTATTCAGGGGAAACAGGGCTTTCACTTAACATCAAATATTTAGGTATGGAACATAATTTAATATGAATAAAATATAAAAAAATTAGAGAAAATAAGATTTTTTTTAAATTTTCTTAGTTCTACATGACATTTTAACTGTGAATGTCATAATACTGTTTTCTTTTACTTCAATAAAATACACATATTTGTATTCAGCGATGTCTCACGTGTAAAACAGTACCCCCTATGTACAGGTTTTATGGTGTAAAACACTAACACAACACTAGCCAAAGTTAACGTTAATATTTGTTTGTGTGTGAAAAATGCAAAAACTAATTTGAACGCCAATTGTGGCCAGTGTTTGTGACTAAGTGGCTACTAAGAAAGACTGAACACACCCCATTTGCAATAGCTTGGCTTGTCTACTTTTGCAAATGGTATGCCATCATGGGGGTAATTCTCATTCCTGGGCTACCATACGGTCTCAAAGGCAACATAACCAATCTGGCGAGTTTCAATGTGAAAAAAACTGAAACGCAAGCCTTATATTTGACTCTGTAACTTTTGAAAACACCATAAAACCTGTACATGAGGGGTACTGTTATACTCAGGAGACTTTGCTGAACACAAATATTTGTGTTTCAAAACAATAAAAAGTATGACAGCAATAATATCGTCAGTGTTAATGCCGTTTATGTGTGAAAAATGCAAAAAAAGTCACTTCCACTGACGATATCATTGTTGTAATACATTTTACGGTTTTAAAAAACAAATATTTGTGTTCAGCGATGTCTCCCGAGTAGAACAGTACCCCCCATGTACAGGTTTTATGATGTCTTGGAAAGTTATAGGGTTAAATATAGTGCTAGCAAATTAAATTCCCTATACTTTCGGCCTGGGTTGTCAAGGACCTAATTATGTTAAATTATTATATAAATATATATGTAAAAATATTTTATATATGTGTCTATATATATGTATATATATATATGTATTTAATTTTTTTATTTATTTTTTATTTATATATAGGTATACATATAGTGATATATACGTATATACTTATGTATATAGATATATATATATATTATTTTGTTCTACGTGTATTTTGATATCAATATATATATATATATATATTATCAAAATACAGTTAGAATGAAATTACACATATATATATTTTTTTAATATTTTTTTATTATTATTTTTTTTATTTTTCCTTTTTAACGTATTTACATATTTTTTTATATATAAATATATATATATATATATATATAATTATAATTATATATACATTTAATCAATATCCTTCTACGTGTATTTTGATATTAATATATATATAAAATTATATATATATATATTAATATTAAAATACACTTAGTGTATGTGTAAATGTGTGTGTGTATATATATATATATATATATATATACTTATATCATATATATATATATATACATACTTAGATCATATATATATATAATATATATGATCTAAGTATATTTTATTTGTAACTGTAATCTTTTTTTTTTTAACTAATATTTTATTTTTATTACAGGAGAGGGGCAGAGACAGTGTCAGTCAATGTTTTTACATCACTGGCTGACACACAGGATCAGTGATCACAATGACTGGCTGTCACTGTGATCACCTTCTGCAGATCGCGGTAATTGACCACAGGGGGAGTGCCTGGGTGGCCAGGCATGCCCCCCAACCGCGATCTGCAGCGGCCATGTGCCGCCGGCCAGGTGGGAGGCAAGACCACCCAGAGTGTTCTATGCCGCCCTGCGGCGTTTAGAGACCCCCAAATAGGGACGGCATAGAACGCCCTGCGGTCTTAAGGGGTTAAATACTGATGCTGTGCTTGTGCTACTTCTAAGAAGATCTGGCATTGAATTGACAGTTTATAGATTGTAAATTGCTATAAATGTGGAATGTGAACTGACCAGCGCTGTTAAAATGTTCAGGAACGCAGTTTACAATGCGTGCAATTATGTACCGTCTGATAAAAACACACACAAAGACACGGTTCAATCTGCGGTACTAAAATGCCTGTTTTTAGTGTGTTTACTTTTTTTGGAGGGTGGGGGGACAGTTCAAGGAAAGTTTGAGGGCAGATGCCGTGGATTGAAGCTAATTGTTACATCTCTTTCTTCATAAAAAGTATTCTTTTGCCAACTTATAAACTGTAACAAATTCCGAAGGTCCTGCGGCTTTGCCGTGTTAAAAGTTCAGAGTTGACACTCTCTCCGGGAATTGAACACACAGTTAAAAAATAAACTGAATTCACAAATGCTTTTTACTTTTATTTCTTTTATTTTACTTAATACAGTTCAGAGGTAACTCAAAAATCTATATTATAAAAAATGTAAATGTTAAAAAAGTACCCCTAATGCATGTAAAACAAAAAGATTAGCCCTGCGCTCAAAACCCCACAACTCTTGGACAGCTACACTTGCTGTTGTATTTAGCTCCAATGTACAAACACAATTATTTTTTTTAAATACTTGTGGTCTATGCTGAACCTCATACGAGCACATTACATGATTACTTGATTAAAATTAGTAAATTAAACTAAAATAATCTTTTATTTTTTTAAACTCTACCACTACTATCCTAGATGAACCAGTCGATTTCACATATAGATAACTGCTCAAGGATATCTAAAATATAAGCATGGAAGCAGACAGACCACTTGTCACATGCTGTGAATAAAATAAACCTTAAAAATGATAAAGTTCCTTTTTTGGGTGTGTCTGAAGAACGTGACAGCGGTTTGAGGGTTGCAGCTTTATATAACTGTCTGCATTTAATCCATGTGCTGTATTGAGTCACATCAAAGCCTTACCTCATGCCATCCCTGAGATGGCTCTTCAAATTCAGCCTTTCCATTTTTCTTTTAAACCGTGTTTTGTCGTGTGGTGGGATCACAATTTTCATTCTTTTTTTCAGACTTTTGAGCATAGATCAATTGTTCGCGAGCTAGCAGTTTGAACATCATCGAGTCAATAGAAGGTATTGTTAGTTTCTCAAATTTCCTGCTCACCCAATATTTTAGGTAGATGCTTTGTCAAATCCTAACTGCAGTGTTCCTTCATTATTTTATTATGTACTAAGCTCCAAATATTGTATTGCTATTACTTGATTTAAAAGCATCCATTTTTTGAAGTCGACATAAAAGCAAGAAGCTAACCTATTTGCCATCACTCGGTGGTGGTTTTCTAAATCTGCTAAAAATATTTAGAAGTAAATTTACCAAACGAGTTGACCTGCTTCTCATATGATGGAGCACAGTAAATACTAACTGTCCCATTTTTTTAAACAATAAACCACCCACTATGAAAATGAACTGTTGTACAAGGTGTTGACTTATAGAATACGCAATGTGACCTTTTAATGTGCTATGTTATTTATGGTGTGACTGGCGTTTGCCAGAAGAGAAGATGTAAACAAGTTGAGTTGGCCAAGGAAAGCACTTTACCAACAGTAACCCTTTAACAGAAGGTCTGTAGATGGTAAATTAAATGTTTCAAATATTACTGTAACCACCTCTTGTTCTTGGTCTGACTATGTAGACTATGGATCTTACTGGTTTTAAGGAAATTGACTGAAGAATATAGTGCAAGTGCTATGTGGCAATGTGACTAAGTCCGAGACATTTTTATCTGGACAATTCAAAATTTCCACCTGGAAATTTAGTCAGCAAGCCATATTGATTTCTCTCGGCTGGTAATGAATGTGTCCACCCAGATATTGACTACAACAACGAAGTTCATGTCAACTGATGGCTTTCACTATATTAATCACATTTAGCAACACTTCAGATGCTGCTGGACACTTCATTATTCTCACTTCTAGCCTGATAACTCTGATGGACAATGATTGCACCAGATAAGGATTGCCACATCTGCACATGCACACTATGGCATCTCAGTGCACTGATTCAACAGTGAGCTATTGTGATTTCTGACACGATAGCTCATATCGCTTCACACTATAGTGCTATACCACTGTGATGGGATTCCAGCATGGTTAAAATTTAGTAGGCCAAAATCTCCATGTGGCATATGTGTATGTTGTGTCAGTTGGTTAGCTACATGTAGCTAGGATACTGTCATCAGTGTACTGAGCATGTGCAGGAATGCAGGAACTGAAATTGCACTTATTTCCCTTGTCTTGGATGGGCCATGTGGTTTGACTAGATGTACAAGTCTATATTCTGCTCATTGATTGGTTAAAGGTATATGTGGGTGTAGCTATTAATGGTAGGAGTTATAGTGCTATATAAGGAATGTACACTATGTGTTGGTCTCTCAGAATGTTGGAACAGGAGTTCATCTGAGACCCGATCGGTAATGTGAATAAAGACCTGTTACTTCCTGAAGACCTGTGTCCAATATTTCTGTGTTTGGCTTCTGCATGCTTACACTGCAACATTTCTGGTGCATTGGCCGGGAACCTCATCGCACGGAAGCTGGCACAGAGATTTGAGACGGTAAACTTTTACCAAACCTTCTACGCTACAATCCTGGACTTCTACTGCGTGGACCTCCTTTCGTCTCGGTGCTACTGGCCTTTTGTCCAGGAGATCATCGGCCTCTGCGCAGTGAGTCCCGGATTGTTCCGTCTATGAGTGAACCCAGGTCCAGTAATTGACAGGTAAGATTGATACCGTTAGAGCGGTAGACCCACAAGGGGTTTTATATTTGGAACCGGTTATTGGTATTGGCCCCTTCAGTAGAAGGAAGAAGTGAAAAGCGCAACACTTATTGGTTTGGGTCAGACTGAGTTCTGGTGTAAATAGCTCATGTCGGACACCGGTGTCCTATCTTGACTAGCGTATCTAGGGTGTAAATTTTGTTCGCTAGGTCGGGGGGACCGGGAGACTAGCATACTCTGTTGTATATTATAGTTTGCTAGATTTCACCCTATCTTAACTAAGTGTGCTCTGTTGTAAATCCAGCCACTAGCTCATTGATAGTTTAATAGACTAGCTGGGTACTGTGTAAATTCTGCCCTCTAGTTCGCTATACGTGGTGTCTGGGCAGCGAAGAACTTATCGAATCTCTGGTGTATAAATAGATCGAAAGCTCTTGAGGTGCTGGCCAGTTAGAATAGTTGGGATTATTGTAAATGTTGTTAAATATATTGTAGTTGGTGAATTGGTTAACTTGTATGTCCTACTAGAAAGTTAGAGCTCTGCTGTCTAGTGGGGGTGTAAATTGTGTGTATAACTGTAAAATAGCGCACGGTACCATAACTACTGACATGTACCATAACCACTGACATTGTGTAAAAATTACTAACAATTGCTGTTTTATGTTATTTGTATAATACCATAACTGTTACTAACTGATCTGTGACTTTAAAACTGTATTATAACCACTTACTAACTGTACCATAACCACTGACTGTAAAGATGAGGTTACTAGAATGTGATATAGTTGGTTAGTCAAGAGTTGATTTATAGTACAGATAATTGTAGAGATGAAATTTGTTGAAATGTTATGTGATCGGTTAGTTTATATGGATTAATAGAGTGGATAGTTGTATGGTTTGAATAATAGTTACATTGATAAGTGTATAGTCTTTGGTGGGTTTTTGATTTAATTTCGTGTGTGCGACGTCGTGATATTGTTGAACATGTGAGGATCCTGTGTGTGTGTTTGGGCCTAGTGACTGCGCAATGTGTTGCTGGTGATAAGGAGATTGGTGTGACTGTTGAAACTGTGTGTATATTTGTACAGCTTTTTGAATCAGATGCTCTGTTGAAATAATCTTCTGATTCACAAGGCTCTGTCTTGTATGTTAAAAAAAATAAAAAAAAATAAAAAAAAAAAGTAGGGAGTAGCTTGTCCTGGTGGCCGCATGGCCTCCATGTAGCAGTCTTCACTTAAATTTAGTGCAGGGTGTACATGTGGCTGTAACTAGTAGGCTGGAATTCTATGATCAGTTTCTATATATTGACTGTTGAAAAATTGCCTTGGTGAATTAAACTGTGTCATATGGGAAACAATGTAGCCATATGGTGGTCAGAACTAAGGACTTAATTACAACTGCTTTGGATATCCCCTCCCCCCTGGCATCTGATTACCAACCCCCCAAATATCCTCCAGAGCCAGAGTAGCCACGCCCATTTCTTACTCCCAAAACTGGTATATAGTCAGTATTTGCACTCCCCCTGCTCTACTGTCCCCGCCTACCCACATACCTATCTGTTCCTGTGTTTCAAACTCTTGTATTTCTGTACTACCCTTCCCCCTAATCAATGATCAATGGTATCAGATGGTATATGGTCATTATTTTAGTTACTGGATGGGCCCCTCCCAGCTTTGTCCAAAATGTCCCCTTTTACTAAACTACAAACTGAAATGTTTAATTTACCTTAGAACTAAAGATTTAATCAAGCCTAGCTAGCAGGGTGGACATTGATTAAAATAAGTAATAATAAAATAGGACATAATTAATTAAAGTCTATTTGTTTCATTTGACTTTAGGGAGGCACTATAAGCCACCTACTGGCCATCTTCGGGAGTTACATTGATATTACATTGTTTATAACAGATATTAGTAGGATTGCTTACCCTATTTTAATATATTTATTGCTATAAGGTTTTATTTTATGTATAAATATATTAAAAGTTGAGTTTTCTTATTAGACCCATAAAGATTATTTTGATACAATTACCCTCTGGTGACACCTACTGGTAGGTTTTTGGTTTAACACTTTAAAAAAAAACGTTTTTTCATCCACCAAATGCTGACTAATAAAATTAGCTCACCCCCTTGCACCTATCTTACTACCCGTAGACTGGAACCTATTATTGGGCAGCCTTGCCGAAGTCCCATATTAGACACTGCTTGAGTCAAATAGGTTGTATACTCCCTTTAATCCAGAGGCTCCTGAAAACTTCCGAATGATAGACTCAGCATTTGTCAGCCAGGCCCAAGGTGATAGTAAAAGGAAATTACAGAAAATTAGAGGGATTTGTAGGGATGTCCATAATACAGCTAATGGAGATTGCAAATACAGTATATATGAATAGGGAGACGGAGGAAGAACGTGAAATGAGGAAAAAGGCAGATATGCTAGTGGTAGCTATCTTAAGTGTAGAAAGACAGGGAAGTGAATAGAGGAGACGAGAATAGGCTGAGCAAGGGACTTTAAGTAGGAATTAATGTGCGTATTGTAGAAAGGAGGGACATTGGAAGAGTGAGTGTCCACAGAGAGAGTAGTATGAAGGTGATAGACAAGGAGAGAGAAGGGTACGAGGAGGTTATAGTGGTAGTTATAGAAGAAGAGGAAGTTTTAGAGGGAATGATGGGAATAGTAGAGGAAGTGTTCAAGGAGACAGATACTATCCACCCACGCAGAGACCTAGAGAAAGAGAGGATAGAGATTTTGTGGGTCTGGCTGACACTATCATGGAAGACTATTGATACCGACTGGGCTCCATCCCACTTGGTCGAGCGGAGCCTATGGTCGATGTAGCAATAGGGGGAAAGAAGTTCTTTCATGATCGACACAGGTGCTGAACATTCTGTGGTGACTAAGATGGTGGCTCCGCCTTCGGGGAAGACTATAACTGTGATAGGAGCTACTGGGAGAAGTGCAGCTAGACCGGTTCTTAAGAGTCACACTTGTATTCTGGGAGGCCATGTGGTGAAGCATTAGTTCCTATATATGCCAGAGTGTCCGATTCAACTTTTAGGACGAGATCTATTATCGAAGCTTTAAGCTCAGATAACCTTTTACCTAATGGATTAACATCTCTGAAGTTTAAGGGGTTACCAGGCATAATGGCGATATCGGTGCCAAGGGAAGAAGAATGGCGCTTCTATTCCATAGTGACAAGTGTTAACCCTAAGAGTGATGAATCCTTATTTGACATTCCAGGAGTATGGGAAGAAAATAATCCTCCAGGACTTGCTCGTAATATCCCACCAATACATATTGAGTTAAAGCTTGGGGTGTATCCTGTTAGCCTTTGTATGTTGTTCTTTTATCTACCCCAACAGCTGTAAAGGTGGCGGAAGTGACTCCTTGGATTCATCATTCTAAGGTTAAACCAGCAGCAGACTCTTGGCAAACTACTACAGATCCTGAGAATCCTTGCAGGACCCGGTTGAAGCATGCAACTTAGTCGGAGTGACGAGGGAATATCGAGACATTCTAGTTAAAAGTCTACAAAGATCATCAAGTAGGTGTTTTGACGGCCATAATAAAGCCTGACCACCTGCCTACGTGTCATAGCCAGAGTATCTTGAAGGGATCTCTGTGAAGGAAAGTGAGGATCAGAAGAACAACATCCTTGCAGCCCTCACAATCAGGAAGCTGAGAGGCCATCGCACGGTCGAAGAAAAATGAGGATTTTAGGAATAATGTGTTTTATTGTGTCTTAGTATTTTTATGATTTTTCAGGAAGGTAGGAGTACAGACATACCGAATTGCGATAGTTGCATTAAGACTACTAAAACAGGTAACCAAATATCCCAAACTATCATCTGGCACTCACAGTATGAATGTAAGGGATCTGTATCTAAATGTAGATATTTGGATATTGATTATAGTGTGTGCAAGTCTAAATGTTTTGATCCCCATTTCCAACCCCGTACAATTTGGTTGGTAATTCGGAATAGTAACTCCCAGGGGACATTACTAAATAGGACTGTGATAAGCACCATACATTCCACGGGTATTCTACTATTTGATGCATGTAAGGCGATTTCGGGTAGTGGAAGACTTTGGAATGTATGTAGTACTCTTAAATGGGAACGAACTTATGGGTTTAATGATAAATACTTATGTCCCAGTATAAGATCTACTGATCCTGATTGCCCAAATAGAGACTAACTTCTGCCCCTATTTGTCATGTGTAGGTTGGGCAACCTGGGAAAAACAGTGGATCAAGATATGATTATCCAAAGGTTGCCTACCACACCATACTGTAAAACTATGTGTGTAACCCCGTTCACATGACCATTTCCAATCTGCAGTACTTTATTGACGGGTTTGGAGGTCTGTTTGGGTTTCAAATATATGGCACAGGAGTAGATTCAGGAACAATAATATATGTAGGTCTTGAAACTGAGACAGTGGCAACTCAAACTCATCAGGTTTCTCATTCCTTTTATGAGGAGATGAGTACTGAGGATAAAATTCCCCATAATGTTAACAACCTATTTATTGATTTGGCTGAGGGTATTGCAGGTAGTCTTAATGTAACTAATTGCTATGTGTGTGGAGGTACTAATATGGGAGACCAGTGGCCATGGGAGGCAAAAGAAATATGGTACCCTGGCTCTGAGACATATGAACAACAGATACCTTTCCAGTCTGATCATCAAGTAAGTACTAGAAGTAAATTGGAATGGTGGTTAAAAACCTCCATTATAGGTCATGTTTGGATAGCCAGGAAAGGGACAATGTATAACACGTCTGTAGGTGAGCTAACTTGCTTGGGACAAAAAGCCTATAATGTTAATACTAAAAATACTACTTGGTGGTCAGCTTCAAATGTCTCGGAACCTACTAATCCGTTTGCCAATTACACTCATTTAAGGGAGGTATGGTTTGACTTATCGGCTACATCTAGTTGGAAAGCCCCAGCAAATTTATACTGGATTTGTGGTAAGAAAACTTATTCGGAGTTACCACAAGATTGGGAAGGGGCATGTGTATTAGGTATGCCAAAGCCATCCTTCTTCTTGTTGCCAATCGAAACAGGAGAGACCTTGGGAGTTAAGGTTTACGATGTAAATCATAAAAGGGAGAGAGCATCCTTGAATACAGGTAGCTGGGAAGATAATGAGTGGCCCCCTCAACGTATTATTAATTATTATGGACCTACTACTTGGGCAGAAGATGGCACTTATGGATATAGAACTCCGATTATATATGCTCAACCGCATTATTAGACTACAGGCGGTAGTTGAGATTATTACTAATGAGACAGCTCAAGTGCTTAATCTTCTAGCTAAGCAAAATACCAAGATGTGATCAGCCATATACCAGAATAGGCTAGCCCTTGATTACTTACTAGCAGTAGAAGGAGGTGTATGCGGAAAGTTTAATCTAAGTAACTGTTGTCTGCACATAGATGATGAAGGGCAGGCAGTGGCTGAACTTACAAGCCACATGGTTAAATTTGAGCATGTACCTACTCAGGTCTGGAATGGGTATAACCTAAGTAGTTGGTTTGGAAGTTGGTATGAGCAGCTTGGAGGAATTAAGACATTAGTAGGAGGAGTAGAATTTATTATTTTTTTTTGTGCCTCCTCCTGCCCTGTCTAATTCCACTAGTGGTAAGGTCCCTACGTAGCATTATAGAGAGTACTATAGAGAGAAAGACAGCTGCCCATGTAATGGCTGTCTGGAAGATATGATCCCCTAGCCCGAAGAGAATATATTCAGGATGAAGAATGTTGAAGGAGTTTTTAAGATACTTACAAGGTCTACTCTGGTTCAATGGCTACTTGAGAGATGTAGGTAAAACTGTGATTGGTGATGCATCTGGAATAATGTTATATCAGAGGCATCAAAGGGGGGAATGTGATGGGATTCCAGCATGGTCAAAATTTAGTAGGCCAAAATCTCCATGTGGCATATGTGTATGTTGTGTCAGTTGGTTAGCTACACGTAGCTAGGATACTGTCATCAGTGTACTGAGCATGTGCAGGAATGCAGGAACTGAAATTGCACTTATTTCCTTTTGTCTTGGATGAGCCATGTGGTTTGACTAGATGTACAAGTCTATAGTCTGCTCATTGATTGGTTAAAGGTATATGTGGGTGTAGCTATTAATGGGAGGAGTTATAGTGCTATATAAGGAATGTACACTATGTGTTGGTCTCTCAGAATGTTGGAACAGGAGTTCATCTGAGACCCGATCGGTAATGTGAATAAAGGCCTGTTACTTCCTGAAGACCTGTGTCCAATATTTCTGTGTTTGGCTTCTGCATGCTTACACTGCAACAGTAATAGCTATATCCCAGATATACAGGGTTAGCAAATAGCTATATCCCAGATATACAGGGTTAGTAGAGAGCTGTATCCCAGATATACAGGGTTAGTAAATAGCTATATCCCAGATATACAGGGTTAGTAAATAGCTATATCCCGGATATACAGGGTTAGTAAATAGCCGTATCCCAGATATACAGGGTTAGTAAATAGCTGTATCCCAGATATACAGGGTTAGTAAATAGCCGTATCCCAGATATACAGGGTTAGTAAATAGCTATATCCCAGATATACAGGGTTAGTAAATAGCTATATCCCAGATATACAGGGTTAGTAAATAGCTATATCCCAGATATACAGGGTTAGTAATAGCTATATCCCAGATATACAGGGTTAGTAAATAGCTATATCCCAGACATACAGGGTTAGTAAATAGCTATATCCCAGACATACAGGGTTAGTAAATAGCTATATCCCAGACATACAGGGTTAGTAAATAGCTGTATCCCAGATATACAGGGTTAGTAAAGAGCTGTATCCCAGATATACAGGGTTAGTAAAGAGCTGTATCCCAGATATACAGGGTTAGTAAATAGCTGTATCCCAGATATACAGGGTTAGTAAATAGCTGTATGCCAGATATACAGGGTTAGTAAATAGCTGTATCCCAGATATACAGGGTTAGTAAATAGCTATATCCCAGATATACAGGGTTAGCAAATAGCTATATCCCAGATATACAGGGTTAGCAAATAGCTATATCCCAGATATACAGGGTTAGTAAATAGCTATATCCCAGATATACAGGGTTAGTAAAGAGCTATATCCCAGATATACAGGGTTAGTAAATAGCTGTATCCCAGACATGTATTGTATTAGTAAATAGCCATATCCCAGATACATACAGCCAGTAAAGCTGCATCCCAGATATACAGGTTAGCAATAGCTATATCCCAGATATACAGGGTTAGTAAAGCGCCTGTATCCCAGATATACAGGGTTAGTAAATAGCCATCCCAGACATACAGGGTTAGTAAATAGCTGCATCCCAGATACAGGTTAGTATATAGCTGTATCCCAGATACACAGGGTTAGTAAATAGCTGCATCCCAGATATACAGGGTTAGTAAATAGCTGTATCCCAGATATACACAGGGTTAGTAAATAGCCATATCCCAGATATACAGGTTAGTAAATAGCTATATCCCAGATATTATGGTTAGGTAAATAGCTGTATCCCAGATATACAGGGTTAGTAAAGAGCTATATCCCAGATATACAGGGTTAGTAAATAGCTGTATCCCAGATATACAGGGTTAGTAAATAGCTGTATCCCAGATATACAGGGTTAGTAATAGCTATATCCCAGATATACAGGGTTAGTAACTAGCTATATCCCAGATATACAGGGTTAGTAAATAGCTATATCCCAGATATACAAGGTTAGTAATAGCTTTATCCCAGATATACAGGGTTAGTACAGAGCTGTATCCCGATATACAGGGTTAGTAAATAGCTATATCCCAGATATACAGGGTTAGTAAATAGCTGTATCCCAGATATACAGGGTTAGTAAATAGCTGTATCCCAGATATACAAGGTTAGTAATAGCTGTATCCCAGATATACAGGGTTAGTAAATACTATATCCCAGATATACAGGGTTAGTAAATAGCCATATCCCAGATATACAGGGGTTAGTAAATAGCTGCATCCCAGATATACAGGGTTAGTAAATAGCTATATCCCAGATATACAGGGTTAGTAAATAGCCATATCCCAGATATACACAGGTTAGTAAATAGCCATATCCCAGATATACAGGGTTAGTAAACAGCTATATCCCAGATATACAGGGTTATAGTAAAGAGCTGTATCCCAGATATACAGGTTAGTAAATAGCTGTATCCCAGATATACAGGGTTAGTAAATAGCTGTATCCCAGATATACAGGGTTAGTAAATAGCTATATCCCAGATATACAGGGTTAGTAAATAGCTATATCCCAGATATACAGGGTTAGTATATAGCTGTATCCCAGATATACAGGGTTAGTAAACAGCACGTGACAGTCTCTCAGTCCTCTCGTAGTGAGATACTTTCTGTTACATTCAGTTGTCAAGTAAACATAGAAACATAGAATGTGACGGCAGATAAGAACCATTCTT
>OW240917.1:18289011-18340730 GCA_933207985.1 Pelobates cultripes | reverse complement strand
CAATCATCTGGGATATAGGAGTAATTAAGTGAGGCTTCACCGACTCAATTTTCTTAATTAAGTGAATTTAAAAACCTGTGCAGGCTTTAGTGAAGGGATTACACCACAATATGTATATTAATATGTTCCGCTAGATTCAGGTGTAGGTGTACCTAATGGGACAATAGAAAAGTACAGTGGAATTAAAGGAACATTATGGGCACCATATCAACTTCATTGAATGGTTTAACCCCAATGTCTGTGTTTTCTAGCGCCAAACCTCCCTGCCTCTCTGTCCTTCGTTTTTTTAAAAATCTGGAAACTGGAAGGCTGTTGCTCTCAGTGTGCAGCAGTGCTTCTGATTGGCATGAAAGAGGTCCGCTGACACTCTCAGCCATTCAGTGAATCCCCATTCATAAAACTTTATTGAGAAGAAACGCATCTTCTTCAAGTTTTCAGAATGGGGAGTCTGAAAGCGTCAGCTGACCTCTCTGCCAATCAGAAGCACTGCTGCCTGATTCTGCTACAGCCTTCCGGTTTCCTGATTTTGAGAAAAAGAAAGAAGGCAAGCAGAGGCAGGGAGATTCAGTGATGGAACACAGACTTTGGAGTTAAACTGTTCAAGAATGGTTTAACCCATAAAGGCGAGCCAGCACCAGGGACATCCTGGCACCATAACAACTCAATTCCGATTAAGTGCTTAAACTGTCCCTTTTACAAATTAATACAGAACAAAAATTTAAAAAAAAATTCTAAAATTTAAACACACATATTTTTGGAAGAGCTTAAGCCATTAGCAAGTTAATCTTCTCCCATACATGAACTTCCACACTGCAGCTTTACTAACAAGATAAAAAGAGTTAAAATATGTTCAACAATTCCTCCTCGCTCTCACAATTAAAGTCCAAAAAAGATCCTAAAACTGGATAACATTGTCAATACAGAGAATATGTTCTGGTACCCAGAGTCTGTGACTTGAGCATCTTCAGCATCTTCATCAAAAACTTTATATTTTCCATAATTTCTTTTTTTTATTAACCCCTTAAGACCGCAGCCAAATGTACAAGTTGTGATCCAAAAAAAATGTAAACAAACCACAGAATTTTACTATATGTCTGTTCAACAATAATTTACCTCTTTCATATTAAATGCACCCACACTTATTATATATCATTTTATTCAGGGGAAACAGGGCTTTCACTTAACATCAAATATTTAGGTATGGAACATAATTTAATATGAATAAAATATAAAAAAATTAGAGAAAATAAGATTTTTTTTAAATTTTCTTAGTTCTACATGACATTTTAACTGTGAATGTCATAATACTGTTTTCTTTTACTTCAATAAAATACACATATTTGTATTCAGCGATGTCTCACGTGTAAAACAGTACCCCCTATGTACAGGTTTTATGGTGTAAAACACTAACACAACACTAGCCAAAGTTAACGTTAATATTTGTTTGTGTGTGAAAAATGCAAAAACTAATTTGAACGCCAATTGTGGCCAGTGTTTGTGACTAAGTGGCTACTAAGAAAGACTGAACACACCCCATTTGCAATAGCTTGGCTTGTCTACTTTTGCAAATGGTATGCCATCATGGGGGTAATTCTCATTCCTGGGCTACCATACGGTCTCAAAGGCAACATAACCAATCTGGCGAGTTTCAATGTGAAAAAAACTGAAACGCAAGCCTTATATTTGACTCTGTAACTTTTGAAAACACCATAAAACCTGTACATGAGGGGTACTGTTATACTCAGGAGACTTTGCTGAACACAAATATTTGTGTTTCAAAACAATAAAAAGTATGACAGCAATAATATCGTCAGTGTTAATGCCGTTTATGTGTGAAAAATGCAAAAAAAGTCACTTCCACTGACGATATCATTGTTGTAATACATTTTACGGTTTTAAAAAACAAATATTTGTGTTCAGCGATGTCTCCCGAGTAGAACAGTACCCCCCATGTACAGGTTTTATGATGTCTTGGAAAGTTATAGGGTTAAATATAGTGCTAGCAAATTAAATTCCCTATACTTTCGGCCTGGGTTGTCAAGGACCTAATTATGTTAAATTATTATATAAATATATATGTAAAAATATTTTATATATGTGTCTATATATATGTATATATATATATGTATTTAATTTTTTTATTTATTTTTTATTTATATATAGGTATACATATAGTGATATATACGTATATACTTATGTATATAGATATATATATATATTATTTTGTTCTACGTGTATTTTGATATCAATATATATATATATATATATTATCAAAATACAGTTAGAATGAAATTACACATATATATATTTTTTTAATATTTTTTTATTATTATTTTTTTTATTTTTCCTTTTTAACGTATTTACATATTTTTTTATATATAAATATATATATATATATATATATAATTATAATTATATATACATTTAATCAATATCCTTCTACGTGTATTTTGATATTAATATATATATAAAATTATATATATATATATTAATATTAAAATACACTTAGTGTATGTGTAAATGTGTGTGTGTATATATATATATATATATATATATACTTATATCATATATATATATATATACATACTTAGATCATATATATATATAATATATATGATCTAAGTATATTTTATTTGTAACTGTAATCTTTTTTTTTTTAACTAATATTTTATTTTTATTACAGGAGAGGGGCAGAGACAGTGTCAGTCAATGTTTTTACATCACTGGCTGACACACAGGATCAGTGATCACAATGACTGGCTGTCACTGTGATCACCTTCTGCAGATCGCGGTAATTGACCACAGGGGGAGTGCCTGGGTGGCCAGGCATGCCCCCCAACCGCGATCTGCAGCGGCCATGTGCCGCCGGCCAGGTGGGAGGCAAGACCACCCAGAGTGTTCTATGCCGCCCTGCGGCGTTTAGAGACCCCCAAATAGGGACGGCATAGAACGCCCTGCGGTCTTAAGGGGTTAAATACTGATGCTGTGCTTGTGCTACTTCTAAGAAGATCTGGCATTGAATTGACAGTTTATAGATTGTAAATTGCTATAAATGTGGAATGTGAACTGACCAGCGCTGTTAAAATGTTCAGGAACGCAGTTTACAATGCGTGCAATTATGTACCGTCTGATAAAAACACACACAAAGACACGGTTCAATCTGCGGTACTAAAATGCCTGTTTTTAGTGTGTTTACTTTTTTTGGAGGGTGGGGGGACAGTTCAAGGAAAGTTTGAGGGCAGATGCCGTGGATTGAAGCTAATTGTTACATCTCTTTCTTCATAAAAAGTATTCTTTTGCCAACTTATAAACTGTAACAAATTCCGAAGGTCCTGCGGCTTTGCCGTGTTAAAAGTTCAGAGTTGACACTCTCTCCGGGAATTGAACACACAGTTAAAAAATAAACTGAATTCACAAATGCTTTTTACTTTTATTTCTTTTATTTTACTTAATACAGTTCAGAGGTAACTCAAAAATCTATATTATAAAAAATGTAAATGTTAAAAAAGTACCCCTAATGCATGTAAAACAAAAAGATTAGCCCTGCGCTCAAAACCCCACAACTCTTGGACAGCTACACTTGCTGTTGTATTTAGCTCCAATGTACAAACACAATTATTTTTTTTAAATACTTGTGGTCTATGCTGAACCTCATACGAGCACATTACATGATTACTTGATTAAAATTAGTAAATTAAACTAAAATAATCTTTTATTTTTTTAAACTCTACCACTACTATCCTAGATGAACCAGTCGATTTCACATATAGATAACTGCTCAAGGATATCTAAAATATAAGCATGGAAGCAGACAGACCACTTGTCACATGCTGTGAATAAAATAAACCTTAAAAATGATAAAGTTCCTTTTTTGGGTGTGTCTGAAGAACGTGACAGCGGTTTGAGGGTTGCAGCTTTATATAACTGTCTGCATTTAATCCATGTGCTGTATTGAGTCACATCAAAGCCTTACCTCATGCCATCCCTGAGATGGCTCTTCAAATTCAGCCTTTCCATTTTTCTTTTAAACCGTGTTTTGTCGTGTGGTGGGATCACAATTTTCATTCTTTTTTTCAGACTTTTGAGCATAGATCAATTGTTCGCGAGCTAGCAGTTTGAACATCATCGAGTCAATAGAAGGTATTGTTAGTTTCTCAAATTTCCTGCTCACCCAATATTTTAGGTAGATGCTTTGTCAAATCCTAACTGCAGTGTTCCTTCATTATTTTATTATGTACTAAGCTCCAAATATTGTATTGCTATTACTTGATTTAAAAGCATCCATTTTTTGAAGTCGACATAAAAGCAAGAAGCTAACCTATTTGCCATCACTCGGTGGTGGTTTTCTAAATCTGCTAAAAATATTTAGAAGTAAATTTACCAAACGAGTTGACCTGCTTCTCATATGATGGAGCACAGTAAATACTAACTGTCCCATTTTTTTAAACAATAAACCACCCACTATGAAAATGAACTGTTGTACAAGGTGTTGACTTATAGAATACGCAATGTGACCTTTTAATGTGCTATGTTATTTATGGTGTGACTGGCGTTTGCCAGAAGAGAAGATGTAAACAAGTTGAGTTGGCCAAGGAAAGCACTTTACCAACAGTAACCCTTTAACAGAAGGTCTGTAGATGGTAAATTAAATGTTTCAAATATTACTGTAACCACCTCTTGTTCTTGGTCTGACTATGTAGACTATGGATCTTACTGGTTTTAAGGAAATTGACTGAAGAATATAGTGCAAGTGCTATGTGGCAATGTGACTAAGTCCGAGACATTTTTATCTGGACAATTCAAAATTTCCACCTGGAAATTTAGTCAGCAAGCCATATTGATTTCTCTCGGCTGGTAATGAATGTGTCCACCCAGATATTGACTACAACAACGAAGTTCATGTCAACTGATGGCTTTCACTATATTAATCACATTTAGCAACACTTCAGATGCTGCTGGACACTTCATTATTCTCACTTCTAGCCTGATAACTCTGATGGACAATGATTGCACCAGATAAGGATTGCCACATCTGCACATGCACACTATGGCATCTCAGTGCACTGATTCAACAGTGAGCTATTGTGATTTCTGACACGATAGCTCATATCGCTTCACACTATAGTGCTATACCACTGTGATGGGATTCCAGCATGGTTAAAATTTAGTAGGCCAAAATCTCCATGTGGCATATGTGTATGTTGTGTCAGTTGGTTAGCTACATGTAGCTAGGATACTGTCATCAGTGTACTGAGCATGTGCAGGAATGCAGGAACTGAAATTGCACTTATTTCCTTTGTCTTGGATGAGCCATGTGGTTTGACTAGATGTACAAGTCTATATTCTGCTCATTGATTGGTTAAAGGTATATGTGGGTGTAGCTATTAATGGGAGGAGTTATAGTGCTATATAAGGAATGTACACTATGTGTTGGTCTCTCAGAATGTTGGAACAGGAGTTCATCTGAGACCCGATCGGTAATGTGAATAAAGGCCTGTTACTTCCTGAAGACCTGTGTCCAATATTTCTGTGTTTGGCTTCTGCATGCTTACACTGCAACATTTCTGGTGCAATTGGGCCGGGAACCTCATCGCACGGAAGCTGGCACAGAGATTTGAGACGGTAAACTTTTACCAAACCTTCTACGCTACAATCCTGGACTTCTACTGCGTGGACCTCCTTTCGTCTCGGCGCCACTGGCCTTTTGTCCAGGAGATCATCGGCTTCTGCGCAGTGAGTCCCGGATTGTTCCGTCTATGAGTGAACCCAGGTCCAGTAATTGACAGGTAAGATTGATACCGTTAGAGCGGTAGACCCACAAGGGGTTTTATATTTGGAACCGGTTATTGGAATCTGCCCTGTCCTTATGGATGGAAGAAGTGAAAAGCGCAACACTTATTGGTTTGGGTCAGACTGAGTTCTGGTGTAAATAGCTCATGTCGGACACCGGTGTCCTGTCTTGACTAGCGTATCTAGGGTGTAAATTTTGTTCGCTAGGTCGGGGGGACCGGGAGACTAGCATACTCTGTTGTATATTATAGTTTGCTAGATTTCACCCTATCTTAACTAAGTGTGCTCTGTTGTAAATCCAGCCACTAGCTTATTGATAGTTTAATAGACTAGCTGGGTACTGTGTAAATTCTGCCCTCTAGTTCGCTATACGTGGTGTCTGGGCAGCGAAGAACTTATCGAATCTCTGGTGTATAAATAGATCGAAAGCTCTCGAGGTGCTGGCCAGTTAGAATAGTTGGGATTATTGTAAATGTTGTTAAATATATTGTAGTTGGTGAATTGGTTAACTTGTATGTCCTACTAGAAAGTTAGAGCTCTGCTGTCTAGTGGGAGTGTAAATTGTGTGTATAACTGTAAAATAGCGCACGGTACCATAACTACTGACATGTACCATAACCACTGACATTGTGTAAAAATTACTAACAATTGCTGTTTTATGTTATTTGTATAATACCATAACTGTTACTAACTGATCTGTGACTTTAAAACTGTATTATAACCACTTACTAACTGTACCATAACCACTGACTGTAAAGATGAGGTTACTAGAATGTGATATAGTTGGTTAGTCAAGAGTTGATTTATAGTACAGATAATTGTAGAGATGAAATCTGTTGAAATGTTATGTGATCGGTTAGTTTATATGGATTAATAGCGTGGATAGTTGTATGGTTTGAATAATAGTTACATTGATAAGTGTATAGTCTTTGGTGGGTTTTTGATTTAATTTCGTGTGTGCGACGTCGTGATATTGTTGAGCATGTGAGGATCCTGTGTGTGTGTTTGGGCCTAGTGACTGCGCAATGTGTTGCTGGTGATAAGGAGATTGGTGTGACTGTTGAAACTGTGTGTATATTTGTACAGCTTTTTGAATCAGATGCTCTGTTGAAATAATCTTCTGATTCACAAGGCTTTGTCTTGTATGTTTAAAAAAAAAAAAAAAGTAGGGAGTAGCTTGTCCTGGTGGCCGCATGGCCTCCATGTAGCAGTCTTCACTTAAATTTAGTGCAGGGTGTACATGTGGCTGTAACTAGTAGGCTGGAATTCTATGATCAGTTTCTATATATTGACTGTTGGAAACTGATTGTTGAAGAATTGCCTTGGTGAATTAAACTGTGTCATATGGGAAACAATGTAGCCATATGGTGGTCAGAACTAAGGACTTAATTACAACTGCTTTGGATATCCCCTCCCCCCCTGGCATCTGATTACCAACCCCCCAAACATCCTCCAGAGCCAGAGTAGCCACGCCCATTTCTTACTCCCAAAACTGGTATATAGTCAGTATTTGCACTCCCCCTGCTCTACTGTCCCCGCCTACCCACATACCTATCTGTTCCTGTGTTTCAAACTCTTGTATTTCTGTACTACCCCTCCCCCTAATCAATGATCAATGGTATCAGATGGTATATGGTCTTTATTTTAGTTACTGGATGGGCCCCTCCCAGCTTTGTCCAAAATGTCCCCTTTTACTAAACTACAAACTGAAATGTTTAATTTACCTTAGAACTAAAGATTTAATCAAGCCTAGCTAGCAGGGTGGACATTGATTAAAATAAGTAATAATAAAATAGGACATAATTAATTAAAGTCTATTTGTTTCATTTGACTTTAGGGAGGCACTATAAGCCACCTACTGGCCATCTTCGGGAGTTACATTGATATTACATTGTTTATAACAGATATTAGTAGGATTGCTTACCCTATTTTAATATATTTATTGCTATAAGGTTTTATTTTATGTATAAATATATTAAAAGTTGAGTTTTCTTATTAGACCCATAAAGATTATTTTGATACAATTACCCTCTGGTGACACCTACTGGTAGGTTTTTGGTTTAACACTTTAAACAAAAACGTTTTTTTTCATCCACCAAATGCTGACTAATAAAATTAGCTCACCCCCTTGCACCTATCTTACTACCCGTAGACTGGAACCTATTATTGGGCAGCCTTGCCGAAGTCCCATATTAGACACTGCTTGAGTCAAATAGGTTGTATACTCCCTTTAATCCAGAGGCCCCTGAAAACTTCCGAATGATAGACTCAGCATTTGTCAGCCAGGCCCAAGGTGATAGTAAAAGGAAATTACAGAAAATTAGAGGGATTTGTAGGGATGTCCATAATACAGCTAATGGAGATTGCAAATACAGTATATATGAATAGGGAGACGGAGGAAGAACGTAAAATGAGGAAAAAGGCAGATATGCTAGCGGTAGCTATCTTAAGTGTAGAAAGACAGGGAAGTGAATAGAGGAGACGAGAATAGGCTGAGCAAGGGACTTTAAGTAGGAATTAATGTGCGTATTGTAGAAAGGAGGGACATTGGAAGAGTGAGTGTCCACAGAGAGAGTAGTATGAAGGTGATAGACAGGAGAGAGAAGGGTACGAGGAGGTTATAGTGGTAGTTATAGAGGAAGAGGAAGTTTTAGAGGGAATGATGGGAATAGTAGAGGAAGTGTTCAAGGAGACAGATACTATCCACCCACGCAGAGACCTAGAGAAAGAGAGGATAGAGATTTTGTGGGTCTGGCTGACACTATCATGGAAGACTATTGATACCGACTGGGCTCCATCCCACTTGGTCGAGCGGAGCCTATGGTCGATGTAGCAATAGGGGGAAAGAGAAGTTCTTTCATGATCGACACAGGTGCTGAACATTCTGTGGTGACTAAGATGGTGGCTCCGCCTTCGGGGAAGACTATAACTGTGATAGGAGCTACTGGGAGAAGTGCAGCTAGACCGGTTCTTAAGAGTCGCACTTGTATTCTGGGAGGCCATGTGGTGAAGCATTAGTTCCTATATATGCCAGAGTGTCCGATTCAACTTTTAGGATGAGATCTATTATCGAAGCTTTAAGCTCAGATAACCTTTTACCTAATGGATTAACATCTCTGAAGTTTAAGGGATTACCAGGCATAATGGCGATATCGGTGCCAAGGGAAGAAGAATGACGCTTCTATTCCATAGTGACAAGTGTTAACCCTAAGAGTGATGAATCCTTATTTGACATTCCAGGAGTATGGGAAGAAAATAATCCTCCAGGACTTGCTCGTAATATCCCACCAATACATATTGAGTTAAAGCTCGGGGTGTATCCTGTTAGCCTTTGTATGTTGTTCTTTTATCTACCCCAACAGCTGTAAAGGTGGCGGAAGTGACTCCTTGGATTCATCATTCTAAGGTTAAACCAGCAGCAGACTCTTGGCAAACTACTACAGATCCTGAGAATCCTTGCAGGACCCGGTTGAAGCATGCAACTTAGTCGGAGTGACGAGGGGATATCGAGACATTCTAGTTAAAAGTCTACAAAGATCATCAAGTAGGTGTTTTGACGGCCATAATAAAGCCTGACCACCTGCCTACGTGTCATAGCCAGAGTATCTTGAAGGGATCTCTGTGAAGGAAAGTGAGGATCAGAAGAACAACATCCTTGCAGCCCTCACAATCGGGAAGCTGAGAGGCCATCGCACGGTCGAAGAAAAATGAGGATTTCAGGAATAATGTGTTTTATTGTGTCTTAGTATTTTTATGATTTTTCAGGAAGGTAGGAGTACAGACATACCGAATTGCGATAGTTGCATTAAGACTACTAAAACAGGTAACCAAATATCCCAAACTCTCATCTGGCACTCACAGTATGAATGTAAGGGATCTGTATCTAAATGTAGATATTTGGATATTGATTATAGTGTGTGCAAGCCAATATCAGGAGAGTCTAAATGTTTTGATCCCCATTTCCAACCCCGTACAATTTGGTTGGTAATTCGGAATAGTAACTCCCAGGGGACATTACTAAATAGGACTGTGATAAGCACCATACATTCCACGGGTATTCTACTATTTGATGCATGTAAGGCGATTTCGGGTAGTGGAAGACTTTGGAATGTATGTGGTAATCTTAAATGGGAACGAACTTATGGGTTTAATGATAAATACTTATGTCCCAGTAAAAGATCTACTGATCCTGATTGCCCAAATAGAGACTAACTTCTGCCCCTATTGGTCATGTGTAGGTTGGGCAACCTGGGAAAAACAGTGGATCAAGATATGATGATCCAAAGGTTGCCTACCACACCATACTGTAAAACTATGTGTGTAACCCCGTTCACATGACCATTTCCAATCTGCAGTACTTTATTGACAGGTTTGGAGGTCTGTTTGGGTTTCAAATATATGGCACAGGAGTAGATTCAGGAACAATAATATATGTAGGTCTTGAAACTGAGACAGTGGCAACTCAAACTCATCAGGTTTCTCATTCCTTCTATGAGGAGATGAGTATTGAGGATAAAATTCCCCATAATGTTAACAACCTATTTATTGATTTGGCTGAGGGTATTGCAGGTAGTCTTAATGTAACTAATTGCTATGTGTGTGGAGGTACTAATATGGGAGACCAGTGGCCATGGGAGGCAAAGGAAATATGGTACCCTGGCTCTGAGACATATGAACAACAGATACCTTTCCAGTCTGATCATCAAGTAAGTACTAGAAGTAAATTGGAATGGTGGTTAAAAACCTCCATTATAGGTCATGTTTGTATAGCCAGGAAAGGGACAATGTATAACACGTCTGTAGGTGAGCTAACTTGCTTGGGACAAAAAGCCTATAATGTTAATACTAAAAATACTACTTGGTGGTCAGCTTCAAATGTCTCGGAACCTACTAATCCGTTTGCCAATTACACTCATTTAAAGGAGGTATGGTTTGACTTATCGGCTACATCTAGTTGGAAAGCCCCAGCAAATTTATACTGGATTTGTGGTAAGAAAACTTATTCGGAGTTACCACAAGATTGGGAAGGGGCATGTGTATTAGGTATGCCAAAGCCATCCTTCTTCTTGTTGCCAATCGAAACAGGAGAGACCTTGGGAGTTAAGGTTTACGATGTAAATCATAAAAGGGAGAGAGCATCCTTGAATATAGGTAGCTGGGAAGATAATGAGTGGCCCCCTCAACGTATTATTAATTATTATGGACCTACTACTTGGGCAGAAGATGGCACTTATGGATATAGAACTCCGATTATATATGCTCAACCGCATTATTAGACTACGGGCGGTAGTTGAGATTATTACTAATGACACAGCTCAAGTGCTTAATCTTCTAGCTAAGCAAAATACCAAGATGTGATCAGCCATATACCAGAATAGGCTAGCCCTTGATTACTTACTAGCAGTAGAAGGAGGTGTATGCGGAAAGTTTAATCTAAGTAACTGTTGTCTGCACATAGATGATGAAGGGCAGGCAGTGGCTGAACTTACAAGCCACATGGTTAAATTTGAGCATGTACCTACTCAGGTCTGGAATGGGTATAACCTAAGTAGTTGGTTTGGAAGTTGGTATGAGCAGCTTGGAGGAATTAAGACATTAGTAGGAGGAGTAGAATTTATTATATTTTTTTTTTGTGCCTCCTCCTGCCCTGTCTAATTCCACTAGTGGTAAGGTCCCTACGTAGCATTATAGAGAGTACTATAGAGAGAAAGACAGCTGCCCATGTAATGGCTGTCTGGAAGATATGATCCCCTAGCCCGAAGAGAATATATTCAGGATGAAGAATGTTGAAGGAGTTTTTAAGATGCTTACAAGGTCTACTCTGGTTCAATGGCTACTTGAGAGATGTAGGTAAAACTGTGATTGGTGATGCATCTGGAATAATGTTATATCAGAGGCATCAAAAGGGGGGAATGTGATGGGATTCCAGCATGGTTAAAATTTAGTAGGCCAAAATCTCCATGTGGCATATGTGTATGTTGTGTCAGTTGGTTAGCTACATGTAGCTAGGATACTGTCATCAGTGTACTGAGCATGTGCAGGAATGCAGGAACTGAAATTGCACTTATTTCCTTTGTCTTGGATGAGCCATGTGGTTTGACTAGATGTACAAGTCTATATTCTGCTCATTGATTGGTTAAAGGTATATGTGGGTGTAGCTATTAATGGGAGGAGTTATAGTGCTATATAAGGAATGTACACTATGTGTTGGTCTCTCAGAATGTTGGAACAGGAGTTCATCTGAGACCCGATCGGTAATGTGAATAAAGGCCTGTTACTTCCTGAAGACCTGTGTCCAATATTTCTGTGTTTGGCTTCTGCATGCTTACACTGCAACACCACTATAACTACTGTGCCAGGTAGATCGTTCCACTCCATTCACCTAACCTCTACCATATTACTATCCCCCTTTACCATCTTCTATACTCCAGGAATGATTTTCAGCTTGGAGAGAAAAGCAGGACCAAGTCCTACATTGACCATTTTTGAAAAATGTATGGAGATGATTCCCCCACCTACCTCGTAGTAAGGGATGATGAAAGAACAAACCTTGTTGTTCTTTCATCATTCCTAGAGTTAGAGAGGACTGTGATACCACTCAGAGCAATAATACAATGATTAATGCGGGTATCTATAGCACTTGTCAAAACTTTGCATTTCACAAATAGATAATTTATCTGCACTTACTGTAAATTGACTTCATTTTCAAATGCAGATATTATTTTTTGCATTTTGTTGCCAGTTATAAGAAGCTGTTTTGCGTCTATAATAATATTTCAGATATAAGCGAGTCTAAAACTCAAATGAACAAATAAAAAGAAAATTTGTGGGAACTTAAATAACTTACATGTTAGTATCCCTGAGCATTACCTATCCAGAACATTGATGTTTTATGATACATTTATGGATATTCCATGTTTCTAATAAATGTTAGGTTAGTATTTGTTAAACAAAACAACCTTGGTAGCAAAGTGGTTAAATATATGATATCATGGGGGATGTCTTTTTGTATCAACCTTTATGTTAAAAACTGCTGTTGTTTAACCCTTTAAGGACACAACTTCTGGAATAAAAGGGAATCGTGATGGAATATTTCCGTCATGTGTCCTTAAGGGGTTAAAGTAAAATACACCACCCAAACAAGGCCTCCACTCTTCCCGGAGTGTCCGTTTGTTTGTCAATCCATTCGGATGAATTGAAGAGTTAAAGAGCTTGCATAGGCTTGGGAACTGCCCCTCATAACCTCTAAAAGGGTTGTCCTGGTGGTAAAATTGCTATCTTTATATATCTTTTTTTTTTTTAGGTTCATAGAAAATAACACAATGATATATATTACATTGATGCCTATTGTGATATAAAATTCAGCTTTCATTAAACCGGATAATTGAGCTGTACGCAAACAGAACTTCTACTGCACAGAACATGTGCTTCTTGGAACTTGAAGTCTGGATATACTTAGGAAGCGTATTATTTTACTGTTTTGTTTGTTTACGCACAGTTTTCATGTTGTGGGTAGTTCCTGGAGAATAATTGTGATTTATCCATGTCCTGCCATACAGCCATTTTCACCCCCGTTAAAAAAGTTATAATGTTTGCAGAGATTCTGTTTAGATGTATTTATGAAAGAGGCCCGCTTTAAATAATCCAAAGGTTAAGCAAAATGCTACAAATGTCTTTAATAAGTGGACGCAAGATTCCAAAATAGCTTTCCTGGCACACGGAGGAATGCCCATTAAAATTAAGTGGATTTTGTGAATGGGAAGATTTAATATTTTCGGATCCAAAGTTTGGCAGCAATAGATCAAGGACTTAAACTCAGTCTTGGACCCAATTTGGCTTGCAGTTGTTTTAATGTGAACAACAACTTTAAAGTTAAGCATTTCAATTTCCCGTAGTGCTATTAATAGGTAAAAGGTCAGCATAGTGGCAAACGCAGACATTATATAAGCAAATGTCAGGCAAACATATGCCATCAGAGGAAACCAGAAGTTACAGTTAAGTATTTAACAATAAGCTGCAAAATTCATCATAAAGGGAATCTATAGGCTTGATAATAACAAGCATTTATTCAGAACTATAGGTTCCCTTCTATTACTGTGCCCACTATTTATAACCCCCTTTGCAAATAATAAAGAAACTTAAATTAAATTTGCCCACCCGCTCTACCTCCGATAACATCGACATCCCCGTTGACATCTTCCGTAAACTTGCCCAATCCAATAATTCTCATAGCATTGGTAGACAAGATAAGCACGTGTGGCCAAATGCAGTGTTCCTCCAATTAAATGCTTCTACGAGCAGCATTTGATTGCAAGACCGATATTTACTTAGATCTGACAAAGGAATTGTCTCTGGTGGCTGTCTGACAGCTATTAGAGGTGTACTTAAAATGGCACTGTGACCCTCTGTGGTCTTTGCATAATATGCAAAGACTTCCAATAAAGACTGCTCTGCTTGCATTCCGGTTACCACGGGGACCTGAGAAATTTACTTACCTAAACCAGTTCCTCTGGGTCGTTGCCATCTTCTTCTGTGAAGTCCTCCTCAAATCCAGGTACTTCATCTTCTAGGAGCTGATGTCAGCACTCTACTCTCATGCATCCACTGATATCTATTTTCTGGCCAATCATAGTTTCCAAAAGAAACTGAGCTGTTCCTGTGATGGTACAGTAAAAAGTACTACCTATCTTTCTGACTGGCACGTGGCCCCACTGTCAGTGAATAATTTCCTTTCCTTTATCCCCCGAAGGGTGGTGCAGTGCATTAGGAACCATGGATTGTGTGAATGTGGCATTTGAGATTCCCAAGATCAAGAGCACTTTTATGAAAATTGCAAATAATTACACTCGCTCAATGTGCATCTCTTCCCACTTGAATGGCGGCTGGGTAAACAGACACGCTAACATAATGCTAGATATGTAAAGTCTACCCCACAACTAAGTGTCACTACATTTACACCTGAAACTATGGACATCTCCTCTATCAGGAACATAAAGGTTTACATTCTTTGCTTCTTCACCTATACTTATACCACGAATTACTGAATACCCATCTATTGTAGCTGGGCATACTTTTCTTTCTGTTTGTGTTAACAATTTTATTTAGTTTGTACTGGTCGATGTAATCAGAGATTTATCATTCATTTCCCCCAGGTGAAATGATATGAGTTCACTTAGTGCAGTGCCTGGCTGCACACACCCAACGTCAGGAATTGAAGTCCAGCAGAGAGAATGCACTCACTGCAAGTAACGGATATTGATTGCTAGATCCTTTGGCCTCTCAGATCACATTTTCCTTCTCCACTTGATTTGAGCACCTTCAGATTCAGACAAATTGCAATATATTAAGTTTTCTTGTCCTATTCTGAATGTTTCCCGGAATAGTTTTTCATAAACAATGTTCTGCTAAGCCGAACCATTACAACAAATGTCAGACGTCCTGGACCAAATATCAGTTTGGGGAGAAATGATTTGGCCATACAATCCTGTCATGCACACGTTTATGCTCTACGTAACACGGGAGGTGTCCACATAATTGTAGTATCAACCTGATCAGCGACCTTGCAGAGGAATTGCAATGCTGATAGCGAGCCAGGTCTAACTTCCAGTTCCCAAGGTCATCAATACTTGTGGCTGAGTAGAACATCTATAGCATAGACAATTTTAGACCAAAACAACCAAAGTGACTAGAAAAGCATTTTTCACATGCAGTTAGCTATTAAAGGACCAATCCATACCCATAGTGATCCAGTTTGCTGACGTACTGTATGGGTACTAAAAAGGCACTTAATAAACATGCATTTTTCTATAATAATTTGACGCTTTTATAAATAATTAAAGAAACACCCTTGGCCTTCAATCAAACAACCAGGGAGGTTCCTTTCTGCTTATGTTAGCTCCTAACGTATGCCTGTTTTCTCCACATAACTCTTCTCTGACATCAGATCAGAGCATTGTTCATTCTGTATGCCGTGTAGTGTGTGTGTGTGTGTGTAAACAGGCACACACGTACACAGGACATAGCTTCAGAGGCTTCTCAATGAGAAGCAATACAATGTACTGTACATTTGGATACTCGCTATGGCATCAATACAGAGAACTATAGGGACCAGAGTGACTAGAAAAGCTAGTCATGAAGTGGTCTTGGTGTCATGATCCCCCATCTCCCACCCCCGTTTAAACCCTGCAGTTGAAACGTTGTTCCCATTCTGCAGGAATGTTTTAATTGCAGGGTTAATCTGTGTCTAGTCAATGTAAATATTGACTAGGGCACTGCAGCATTAGGAATATTATATTGTTCATTTAATAGATTTTTCAAACAGTTGATTTAACTTCACTACTCTGCATGGTTTAGCCATTAACATCTTCACTACCAAGATTTTTCTTTTCTTTTGTTACAGTGTTATTATGATATTTATTTGAAACATAGAAATAACATAGATAATAAACTTCATATTTAAACAGCTGAGAAATACCACAGATGGGCAAACTAATATTTATTAAAAAACTAATGTCCTCACAAAAAAAAGTCAATACATTTAAGCTGCAATGTCCTTTTTCTTACTTATCATACAGATTCTATGCTAAGCATTATGTTGAAAATAATAAAATATTTCACAATACAAAATACTGAGCAAAACATCTTCATACAAATAAGTGATATGGGTACATTTTTAAATATCAGAACAAAGTAGACCATTCTCTTTTATAATCCAGGGGACTAGGTCTATGTACAATCAAACATACTAGTATACGTCTTCTTTTGATAACAAATCTCTTTATTGTGGAAAGTCATTGTTATCACAACTGGCCAAGAGAAAGATGAAGCTACTGTGTTAATAAGATTGGGGTTTGTATATATTCACACTAATAATCTGTGTGTCCAATATTCTATTGTAGTAAGAACAAATTACCACTGGAGGGAGACCTTGAAGTCATTGACATTAACAATCACAGTACCATGTGTTGGGATAATTAACTGAGAAAGTCATTGTCTGTCTGATAACTAACCATTACTGTCAACTAATACCATCAATTATTGGTCTAAGTTAGGCCTCGATTTGATATTTTTGTATACGCTTTGAAATTATTATATTTGGCTTTTATACATTTGTATTTTTTAATATTATAATATTTTAAACAGCAAGCCCTTTCTCCCCTGCCCATTATAATATACAGTGACACAGTATTCCCATGCCCTGAAAGCAGTCCCCACTTTAGTCCCCCTAATATACAATAGATATAATGTAGCACAATGTAACACAGAGATTGGCTGCAACTGGTCAGTCAATCGCGTTATGCCTTAAGAGATGACGGTGGAGGGTTTCAGTGTGTTGTGTAACCTGTGCTCGTTATACAGTGCATGGAAACATGGCTGTGATCACTGGGTTGTTGCTTAGAGTTTGCTATTTTTCAAGTCATACCTGAATAATTAAGTCAAATTTTAAAAATTGGTCTGAGTGGCTTCATTTGCAATTAGCTTGTCTTTACTTAGGCAATTTGATTTCAACAGATTGCTGGTTGGTTTGAAAGTCGGTAGACCGACCCGTCTGGATTCATTCTACAGAATCATTGAAAGCACACAAGGATAAAATACTGGAGGCCCTCGAAAACAAAACAAGAAAAAATATAATCAAACTTTGTATGGTTTGCAATGTTAGATACATCACATTCTCAGGTCAGTGCAGACAGACACATCTTTCTATTTAATGTCACTCTATTAATCCAAGTTATCATCAACACATCTTCGAACATCATCTGCATGACAGATGGACACCTACTGGTATACAATAGAATGAGTCCAGATAAAATAAATCAGATAATCAGTAAAAACGTGAAATGACAGCATTTTATTGGAACAAGCTAAATCTTTCACTTGAAACAAGAAACCACCCCCACTCTTTTTGGCAAGATATCTATCCTTATCTTATCTTGTATCTACCTACTATCTCTCATCTATATGTTGGAAATGCTGAGCAGGGAACAAAGCAAATCATGAAAAAACAAAGAGTGAAATGAGAGTAGACGGAGCTCAAGGCATTGTGCAAGAACCATTGTTTACATGGACAATGTCTCTTAGGTCTTATACCGTCTAAGCTTAGGACATTCCTTGGCTATGTAGCCTACGTTGATGGGGATTGCCTTTCACTTTCTATCTGTTTCCCCCTTAGGACATAATGGGTAATAAAACGACAGTGGCAGCCCATATAATGCAAGAATGGGTGTGAGGAAGGCCAGTTGCGGAATAACAATGTCGATAACAAAGTATTTAACTAGAAAAAGTACATTTAACCTGTCACTGGTGGCCTAAAGTATTTATTACCTAAATTAAAAGGAGACTCCATTGAATATGTATCAACAATTTAGATATACCCTAATTTAGATAGGTCGTGTTAGTTATGGTAAGTACACTCAAAGGTGACTTGCACTGGGTTATTCAGTAACGAAAGAATTCAAAATTCAAAATTTAAGGTATCCTTTATGTCCCATACAAAATAATAAAATAAAGGTTTTACTTAGGTTTTACTTACCTTTTTTCCTTTGTGCTGCTCACGTTTCCACCTTCTACAACGTTACCAAGGATGTTTGGCCATCTCTGGCGTGGTTCAATCCAATCCTCGTCATATGGGACCTTTAGAACATGTGGGTGCGTGTTCTAGCTTCCCCATGGGAAAGCATCCAAGTACCGTGGAGGCGCCTCTAGTGACTTTAAGCCACTAGATGTGGATTTAACTATTCAACTCTGTGGTGTTAACATAGCAGTTTCTAATTGAGATGAGGTGGTTTGGGTGACTATGGCGTAAAGTCCAAATAACCAAAGTGGAAGAATTCTCATCAGCTATGCTTTCAGTTTTGCTTTTTGTCCTTAAACTTGAAATTCACTTAGATTTCCCTTTGAATTCTCACTTTAGTAAAAAAACTAAACAAAAGAAAACTGTCAGTCTTTTACATAAAAATATACATATTCATCTCTGATCCTCTGGCCACTGCGTTGCACTGTAATCTGGACACAATGGCTGTGGATTCCACCCTGAAGAACATAACACTAGGGAGTAAGAGTTTGTAGATAACCACGGAAATATATGTAGTTACAGAATATATTGACCAGAACATACAGAAACTAAAAAGTATGACGCACACTTAATAGCCTCATTAGCCATAATCGTCTTTTTTAGTACAATGTTTCCTGTCCATTTTCACTGAAAAACAAAATGCAGTTTGATTGTTATGATAGTTAAATAATAGTTAAAAACAGTAAAAGTGAGTTTTGATATTTCACTTCCACCTCTAATAAAATGGAATTGTAAAGATCATATGAATAGATCTCTAAATGCAGAATAGTAATACGTGGAAATAGACAATGATACACTAAGCTTATCTGCCTTTATTTAGGAATAGTGTCGCCTATTTTATTCTATATCTACATTTTATTTTTTTGTATATTCACTAAACACTGAATTGTATCAAATAGATTTAAATACAGTATATATTTATTGCAGACATTGTGCTGATCCATTTTGGCCAGTGACGTTGCTTCCACTAAATAGGGAAAGTTGACAGGTAAACCTCTAATGACCTGTCTCCTGTTGCTTCGGAGGGAAGAGGGATAGCCAGATTACAAAGAGATGGAAACAATTTATGGGCTCTACTCATTTCGCTTCACAAATCTTCTCAGCTTGAGCTGTTTGCTGTGAAAAAGAGTTAAATTGGGATCCATGCAGAGGAACAGCCTAATCAGATCACTAATAGGGGAGACCTGACTTTGAACCATGCTCCTGTCACATTAGGACTTTGTGTTGCATGCAGCTACGCCAACCCAAAATGTAAGCAGGAACTGTGTCTCGCTAGGGAGGAGGCTGGAACACTTGATAGCTGTCAGACGCAGAGATTGTCTACTCATGCCTGACAAGCAAGCTGTGAGCTGAATGAAGCCACTTGCTCTCTGCTGACCTTGTATGGCACGGCTTAGTGGGAAGTTAATGAACTGAGATCAATCCTGATAGATCTCAACACTGTCTAATGACCTTGTAACAAGAAAAGGTTTGAAGTTCAGGTTCAAATCTGCTGCCCTTCTTTATAAGAGCCTGATAGCTCAACCGCTGGTCTGATTCTCACCTGATAAAGGATTTCTAGAGTAAAGAATGAATACCTTTCTATTATCATTCATTGTGTCATACGAGTTCCCAGACAGCAGCAGCCCAAACAATTACAATCCAAGAATTAGCCTCTAATAAAACATATTTTTCAGCAAGGCACGTCTTGATGTGGGTTGTTTATTAAACTGGGAATTTTGGAGAATCGATAGGGAACGATACTTTTTAAGTTAGGCTAAGTGATTTGTAATAAGTCTCCAAATGTGTATTTATCGTGGGCTGAAATCTGGCATTTTCAAATATTTCCTGCATAGGGAATAAACCCTTGCTTTGTTATTGCAATAGTCAGTCTTACCAAAAATCCATTTCTGAAAACTCCACAGAAGATGCAAAATTATTTTGATGGACAAACAAATAAAATGTTGTATTACAGCTGATATGGTGACGGGGTGCATCCCTCCTTTACATTTCGTTAATTAATTGCATACAAAATGACAAAAAACATTTTACAGGCATAAACACAGAAAAGTAATTAAAATGAGTATGCAAAGAAATAAAGAAATAAAAGTCTGGGGATGTTGAAAATTCTGTGGATTGGAAGATAGATAAAAGTCTGGAGATATTTGTTAAACCCCCTTCACTTGTTCTGACATTATTTTTTTTTGTTCTTGTCTCTCCATAGTAGCAGTGACAGAGGATGGCACTTTGTGATGTTGTACTGTCATTATCCTTTACAGTGATTGGCAGAGAACATAAGAGATATGGTGGACCCGCTTAGTTATATTGGAGAAGATAAAAATGGCCTTCAACACCCAGTCAAAGTATTGTAGATCCCAGACGTTGCTTATGCAAAACATATTAAAAATTAAAAAAGCAAAAAGTGGAAATATATTGCCTAAAGTGTAAGGTTAGCAGAACAAGTGCAAAGTCGAGCTATCATGGGCCAAAAAAATACAGTGCCAAAACTAAGTAATTAAAGTGATAGTGAATCTGAAGTTGGGAGGCAGGCCCATTTGGAGGTGACCACAGGAACGTCTAAATATGAGAAGGTTTTGAATACCAATCTCACTTTCATTATAATTTTTATTTGATATAGAGCAGATATATGATATGCATTGTGAGTATATACATAATAGCACTATCACTTTAATTGTTTAGTTTTGACACTTTTTTTAAAAAGATTTTTTTAATTATATTAGGTTTGCATTATACACATGCACTTAAAACAGATACATTAAATACATTTTAGTTCATTTAGCTCTAGCACTATTTAATTTGTCTCCCATTTTTAAATGAGTGTATAACCCACTGGTACTGGGCTGCTGTGACATAGTGGTGGGCTTAACACGATATGGCCATATGGTGTTAAGCACAATTACTACTTCAACCTGTTAAGGACTAGGTGTGGAACATGGCACGGGCACTGCCGGGTAAAACCTCAGAGTGTGACATACTGTGGTAAAATCTTCAGTTTTGTATTATTTTGTTCAATAAAGTGATTGCTGGACATAATTGTAAACGGAAAAGCTATAAGGGTTTTTTTGTCCCATCCTTTTTTTCCTAGCATGAAGAGGGGAGTGTCCATCTCTAATCCCCTATTCAGAGTTTATTCAATCATACATTTTGCTTGACCTTTGGAACATGCTTAATGAGTTAGAAGGCCCCTTTGGTGATAATCCAATGAATTGGTCTGAAGGTTCTGAACTTCCCGGCAGGGACCTAAAGTCAGTGATTTGTTCACTGTGAAGCTTCACCGCTTCATTATAATTTAATCCTCTGGGTAAGAAAACAGAATTCCTCCTTAATTTGATGCCAATGGTTGTATTTTGCACATGGAGCATGGACCAGACGAGAAAGAAAGAAGTAGAGATTTTTCTATAATATTAGACTGGAAAATTCAATTTAACCATTAGATAACTCAATCATGATGATCACCATATTAAATATAAACAATGCATAATCAATCAAACCTATAAATTAAGCTCCAAGTTATACCAAAAAGTTATTTATTAAACTGGTAATTCATTGGAATCGACATGGGTACCAGCTCACATCTTCTCTGCGGTTTAACAGTCACATTTCACATTTTATGAATGTGCTTTTTTCCCCAAATAAAAACTCTTCCATTTATATGTACTATATATCACAGGAGTGTTTATCTACATCCACTCCATGATTTGGTATGCATGCACAAGGTACAGCTCAATCGGAAATACATTCACTGTAGGTGTGTACTGGAAGTGTAGACCTTCAATGGATTGGATATCTTAGTGTGATGTGCTACCTATATTATCTTCGATGGTCTTTAATTAATGTACTTTTTTGTTCATCAAGCACTTACTCATGCATGCTAATACAATTCAACATCCTCACAAGGAATATTCCAGTGTTAGAAAATGTATTAACACTGCTACTGAGCACATTAGTATCACTGACTATATACTGGTCTTGGAAGTGGTGATGGGCATTGCCTTGCCTTTAGAAATGTATCTAGTCATATAAATAAAGTAAGGGATAAACTGCTCTAACACCTGGGAGAATGTAAAGGGTTACTCCAACCACCATGACCACTTCTGCTTTTAATAGTGATCATGGTGGTAGGAGTCTGTAAGTGCAGTGTTTCTGCTTGAGATCTGCATATTTGTGCCGGTAGCTACCTTCACCCCGTGCACATGATTCAGACAGCCCAGTCTTTTATGGAAATAAGGCACGGTGGACCTCACCTGGTGCTGGATTCAAGGTAAGTCTTAATATATGTAATACGATTTTAAATAAAATAAGGGGTGGGCAAAGCCAATAGTGTCCAATAGGGTATTATAAAACTAGTGACATGTTGTTATGGTTATTGTAACCCTTTAACGTCCAAAAGTGAACTTAAATGATGAAAATGAAGACCTAAGCTAAGGTAGGCTTACTGAAAAAGTTAAATTTTTTAGAACATTTTTAGACTTTAATAAAAGGCAATCGTTACTCCTAGAAGCTTGTAATTGGAAAGTCAGCCTAAAAGAGTTTGTATTTATAATTTATTAAGTGTGTGTGTTTTTACATATCTGTATGTTTGAATGCACACAAAAACATATTCTATGAACAGATTTGCGGCTGTTGTGATGTGTGCTGTTAAGAGTTTACGTCATTTGATCCAGTGATGTTTTAGAGTTTTAAGTGGGCATGGCAATTAAGCAGATATTGGTAATGCTCTTCAATTACTGCCCCGATCTAGTTGAGGCTCTTGGGTTTCCAACAGGCACAGCAGTCTCCAATCTCTGGTCTTCAAATTGCCTAGAATTAAAATGAAAACTAAGAAGAAACAAATGATACCATAAATGTGCGGTGAACAGAGCTACCACTGCACCTATTCTCATTCTCTCTTACAAAATCACAGAGGAAAATAGGCCTGCTCTAAAACAAATCTAAAAAGCAGCACAGAACTATGGAGGCAGTGTTCCATTGAAACATAGAATACCTCTCATTATCTACAAAGTGATGTCTCCATTGTCTGTCCTGTCAGCAGTTCCCTGCCCAGCCACTTGGGTCTCAGTATCACAGTCTCCAAAGGGCAGGTAGACCAGTGCAAAGCGCAAAATTAAGTTACCAAGCTTCCCTTCTCACAAACATTGCACAAAGTCAAAGCAAAAAAAAAGAAGATTTTATCAGATTAACATTGTTGAAACAGGGTTATTATAGTTTGGCTTAACTGGTTTTATAGTAAATAGACACTTACAAGAATTTCTTTTTCAACCACCAGTGAGGACCAAAGGAAGGTACTGTACGTGAAAGGGACAAGTGAGTGCTAACGATAGAGACCTTTATCTCAATCTAATGATTCTTTGAAAGGAGTTTTTAACAAAGTAGGTTCGTCCTTTTGCCCTGGGAAGTTCTGTTTCTCAGGAAGCATGGTTTGTTGGTGAACAGAGCTCAGATTCTCTCGTGTATTTCAGGACAGATCAAAAGACAACACTGTTTTTGTGTTTATACGCTAAATTGATCTAACCTTGACTAAATGAGACAGCAAAAGAATTTTCCTTAATGGTACTACTTTCTTTATGTATTGTGTTAATATCTTGCACAGGTAACTGATAGGGCATAAGATAGTTATCTAGGATATTAGGTAAGACTAATATTAAATGTAAATTTAATGCAATGTGCTGACCGGGGCAAAGCAAACAGGCCTTGCTGTGTTTTTGAAGACGAATGACGTCCAGGTTTTATACAAATACAGTTCGAACCTTTGCCGTTTCTTTAAAGGTATGGTTATTTTCATGCCAATTACATTTTTATTGAAATCACATTTAAAAGTAAAAAAGAAAATGAATTAGAAGTTTGTTAGAGCAGTTAAACAGTACCTGCTGTTTTCACAGAGTTCGATCTATGTAAGATTGTGAAATGATTTCAAATGAGAGATGTTCTAAAGGAGGGGTGTCCAGTTGTTGCCAATAGTTGTTGGACTACAGCCCTATGAATTGCTACCCCTCCTCTGTAGCTAGGAAGAGGACTTATTTAATTATCTCTGATGTTGCTAGTTTTTGAGTATCATGTATTAACCCCTTAAGGACACAACTTCAGAAATCAAAGGGAATCACGACAGACTATTTCTGTCATGTGTCATATGGGGTTAAACAGAGTGAGATACAAGCACTCAAGTTCAATTCTATAACTCACATGGACAGTGTTGCTTAAGGTGGAACGGCACTCGACCTAATTATGCCCCTTTTCTACTAAATCTCTCTTCACAAATACTCATCCACTTGGTTTTATAATGCAGAGTACCTCTACTTGATATATGTCACCCGACCAGGGCAAGATCCTTTCAGTCCATCAATATTCCCAGATATGCCAATGAAACGTCTATCAAATAAGCAATGGTAACTATATTGGTTGATCAGGATAATGACACGCGTCCTCTTTACATAAAAATTAGACATTGGGTCAATGTAAGATCAATAGGAATTGTCAGGACTTATGGGGTTATTTACTAAAGAATTCAAAGATAATTTAAATTTAAGGACAGAGTAGCCAATCTGACTTAGACAATTTTTACAGTTAAGCTATTTTGACCTTAAATGTGAAATTCACCTTCCCTCACTTTAGCGAATGACCCTTTAAGTCATATGAGTGTAGACATTGTTAAGGACGTTGGCAGCCAGTGTATAGGACTAATAGAATTGATTGGGCAATTGGCCGATCTTGCAGAATGTTGGCATAGAAGGTGGAACTCTTCCTATGTGTCTCATATGCCTCTTATAATGAGGTGCCAATAAGACTAGATAACAGAGTTTATTTGTAGTTTTAATGATGTATCTTACGCTGACCCTTCAAATAAATTATAAACAGATATGTATTTATGCAGCAAAAACATTTTAATACTCACTCCATCCGAATTTTATCATATTTATTCTTATTTAACTACTTTGGCTCATTTTGAATTGATGGTGAATCTTGTTAGTTTGTATTTGATATTGTCCTCACTGTGTCGACTTGTATAAGTTTGATGATAGTCTAAAGGGTATTGAGGTTTTTTTTACATACCAGCATTGTCAAACGGTATGGGTACCTTATTTAATATATTCACTAATTAGTATTTCTTTGAAAAATGCGTACTTGTGATATTTGGATGCATTGGTTCCTGCATTTCAAATGCCTAATATATAGAAAATATAATACCTGTTGTAAAAATATTTATGATACGAAATGGTATTAAGTATCAATCTCTGTATGTTTTGTGACAATGAACATATAAAGTCATCTTGGACAGCAATAAACATATAATAATAGTAATATATAGCAAGTGCAAACTTACTTAAAGGGACACTATGGTCATCAGAACAGCAATAGCTTAATGTAGTTGTTCTGGTGAGTATAGTATGTCCCTGCAGGCTTTTTGTTGTAAACAGTGCCTTTTCACTGCTTTTCTGGGTCAGTGCTGCACATCGCACTGCATGGAGATGCTGACGTTTCCCCATAGAGATGCACTGAGAGATGCACGCTAGCCGATAGGCTAGCGTGGCAATTGGCTTTGCTCCCTGGCCTGCCTCCATGCCTGAGATCATCAGAGTTGATGATGTCAGCCCACTGAGATTGTTACTTTTCAATTATCTCTGCCAAAGGAGATCTTGCCAAGGAGATTTTGATGTCTGCCAAGCACCACTGGAATAAAGTTAAGATTTTAAACTTTGTAAGGGGGACAAGGATGCTAAATAGTGATTTTAACACTATGGGGTCCGGTTTGTGTTCCTGACCTTATAGTATTCCTTTAAACACCAATATTCAAATAGAGATCCATAACCCACAGAACTCATCATGAGAAAGGAAAATTCATCAGAAGTGAAAAGGTTCTTTATTATCTTTTGTTGGAGAGTAGGATATTAGATATGGCTTATTTAAAATTTATTCAAATTGAAGTAGAATCTGTTTAATGAGAAGTTTCTCAATGCAATACATACACACTGTCACAGCACTCGTCACTTCTGTAGGCTCTATGGAGAGGAAGAAGACCTTCCTGGCTTTTCTAGACTTTTCATTGACATGTCTGGGAGAATCGATGGACTACAAGGAGCTTGCCCCAATTTGGTCTCTGATTGACAGCAGGGAATTGTTTCTGCCCCCAAATATAAAAGTTTCTATTTAAATTTCTATTGACATCAGCACTTTTATATGAAGTGCTTTATGAATGGACTTTCCCTTTATCCTGACCCTAAAGGTTTGGACACCCCTGGCCACAGAGCGTCTTAGACACAGAATAGGAGGAAGTTGTTAATCCGCAAATCACACCTTCCAATGTTGAAAGATATTAAAGCAGGTCAATAAATTGCATGCCGGAGTTCATGATAACCTATTATACATGCACACTTACCTTGCCAGCCAATGGAGCACCCTTACAGAGGCAGAAATAAAGTTCTATTAATCTTGCATTCTGGAGAGGTTTATTTTTTTGTTGTTGCATTCAGAAGTAGGACACTAGAAACATTGAGGAAAAAAAACCCACATCGCATTCCAGATTATTGGGAGATATGTAATGTATCATAACAGATCTTGTTATGAATTTTCCAGGGTTAATGAATGTGTGCAGTCCCCGTAACCTTAGCTTACCAACTCCAGAAATGTTTCCCATGCACAGCGGTGCCAAAGGGGTTAAGTGATTTCTTTTTCACCATACACCTTTCAAAGAACCCTTGAGCAGCGAGGGAGAGAGGTCAATGCCAGTTTAGAGGGGAGAAAAAGTCAAACTCTGAAAGAAACCAAAGAAAGAAAACTTGGTGTAATTGCCAAGTCTTTGAGATGGAGGCATTACTGTATAAAGAACAAAGTTGCTTGAAAGTGTAATTAAGGAAAAGAGACAGTTCATTTGGAGAACATAGGATCTTTTTACCAAGTGGAGACAGTTTTTATCTACTAAGTAACCCTCATGGCTTTGTCCTGCTAGTTTTTTTTTCGGGGCATCTGGTTACTGCCAAATAATAGAAAAGGAGAGTCAGTAAACAATAGGGTGAGTCAGATGTATCTCTCACAAGCCGTGTTTCTTAAAGATGTAATAATGTTTTTGTCTTTGCGTTTAACCAGCTGCGTTATATGTGCATGCTGGCCTAATAATAATGCAACTCTTTTAGACATTGATCGTCTGTTTAACTTTGGGTTTGTTTACTAATTATTCATTGAAAAGTTACATTTGAATTCAAAAATGTAAACAAAGCATTCTCCAATTTGACTACAGCCACAGCATGGAAATATTATTTAAAATTTTGCCGTTTATGTTCCCTTCGTCCTTCTTTAAGGAGTTACTTTCCTCTAATACTAAAACCCAGACATCCTGAAGCCATATAATAATAATAATAATAATAATAATAATAATAATTTAAACAAATAGGACACAAGTAGTGATTTTTGGGGGGAGGAAGAGATTTGTTTCAATATTTTCAGACCTTCGCGCAACTGAAGTACTGAAAAAAAAAACAAGAAAAAAATCACATCACATAAAGAAAGAAAGAATGGACTTTTTTATATTTTTTTTGCCTTCATGGATATTATATGGAGCCATCTTTTAAATGAAAATGCTTTATACCACCACAAGCGATTCATCGCGTTAACCCTTTAACACTTTAACTCTGTCACTTCGCCTGTACCGTTATATCAGCATGTGCTGTCCTACTTATTTCGTTTTGCGAGCTCGCTACGATCGTGTAGACGTGACGTGAATGGGTCATATCATTTCAGAATAAAACCCTAAAGAACAGGTTGTTAAAACTGACTATCATTGGTGTTCAAGGGGCTAAAATATAGACTTTGTAGAGGTAAAGGGAGAGAGTAGTCTAGAAAAACAAAAACAATCAAATCATCTAAAAGTTTGAGTGAAGATGTGATAGGAGCGAAGAGTCTAGAAATACCCCTTCAAATGATCTAAAGCAGGGGTGTCCAACAGGTAGATCCCCAGATGTTTTAAAACTACAACTTCCATGAGGCTTTGTCATTCCAAAGGCATTCTAAAGGCATGCAAAGCATCATGGGAGTTATAGTTCTACAACATCTGGGGATCTACCTTTTGAACACCCCTGATCTAAAGCATTGAATTAAGTCATAATCTTAATATATATATATATATATATATGTTCTCCACTGGATTTAGTTTAAGGTGCCCCACCAGCCCTCACCTCACCCCCCAATGAGTCTAAATGAAAAAATGTAAAAAAGGGTTTCACTTACGTTTTTCCCAGTGCTGTGACATCACACCTACTCTTCTTCTCGTCCAATGCTCTTCATAAAGGAGAACAGGGCATCAAAATCCAGGGCTCCAAAGAAATGGAGGTTAGCTGTAAGTACTGAGTTTGACTCGGTTCTCACAGCACAAGTGTTTTTGGTGCCTGTCAAGCCATGAGAGGCGTATTTAACCCTGCAATATATGCTTTCCTGTATGTACCAAAGGGAAGTGCAGGGTTCAAACTAAAGGACCACTGCACCCGGACCACTTCATTGCGATAAAATGGTCTGGGTGCCTTTAGTGGATCTTGAACACTTGAAGATAATGAGAGAAAACTGGGGATTATGGTAGAAAATACTGATTTACATCAAGCAAAGCCGGTAACGTTTCTGAAAGGTCCCTTCAGCTTTTAACCCCTTTGTGAATCACTCTTGACGTGTTCTGCGAATGCTCTTTATTTATAGTGCTTCCTATAATTTACATTTATTTACGTTGTTGTGAATTTGCATGTTTCTGCATTTATTTTAATTTCAAATTAATTATTTATTTTGATTTCTGCAGAAGCTTAAAGAGAAATTGTAGAAACGTTTTATCTCTTTTTCAATTGTTTTATTCAGTTTGTTTTAATATGATCTACGGTCATTTTTTTAGTTTCTCAAATATATTGTATCCCTTTTAGCTCCCATTTTTTTTTAACAGTTTTGATTGAAAATATAAAAAATCATTGTTTCCTTGTTTAATTTTAATAAAGTAAACATCATGAAAAATGTATCTGTGAGTTGGTTACTAATAAATTAAATCCTTATTATTATGATTATTATTATAATACGTTGGGTTTATAATACATTTTTTAAATTTTTTGAAGTTATAGTACAAAATAAATTAGGAGAATAACTTATTAACACATTTTTTCATATATACCTGAGCACAGAATGCACCTGTCATGAATGAATATATTTACTACCTGTTATGTATTAAATTTATATATGTGTGTATTTATATATAGTTTGTATATTGTATTTTTGTAACGTTGTATCCTATTGTAACTGTTTTGTGGACAAAGGCCCAGGACATACTTGAAAACGATAGAAATCTCAATGTATATATCCTGGAAAAATATTTTATAAATAAATAAATAAATATACAGTTCTAGACTTGCACACTGCAAGAAAATTCGGTTTGGCCAAACCATTTTTCGGGACACCTACATTTCAGCCATATGGCAGTTTGGCTCATGAGAATCTTGGTACAAAAACCCTATTCAGAAATGAATCAGACGAACAAAAAGAGTGCAAAAATGAGCCAATTAGTGCACTGTAAAATATATACCTTATATAATATTAGCATTTTCTGTCATTTGGATCACAGATTAAGTGAGAAAAAGCAAACGATATAGGGAAAAAGAGGAGGCGCAGTAAGAAAAATCGACATTTATATATTATATGTCACTTGAGAATGTCAAAATACAACTGGGATTATTCACTGAAGTGTCAATTAAAGGAACTGCAAAGTGTTAGGAAAGGTGAGGTAATTACCTTAACTCCCTCGTCATACTTGTCTGGCCATGTATCTCATGCTATCTAATGTTTTCTCATAGGGGACTGTGACGAGACCAATCTCGCCACTGGGCATTGGAGAAGACTGATTGCCAGCCTCCTGCCATGTGACTATGGCCCCTGGGATGTATTGCCCTTTAAAGACACGGTTTGGGCATAATGGATTTGTGTTGTGCTGCTGCTGGCCCTTTAAGAACCATCTGGGCACATACTGTGGAGTTACTGGCCATTTTAACTCACAGACACTGTTTGGACTTTTCAACACGGTGCCATCTCGCCAGTATTTGGTGCACAGAGACATCGCGCAGTGGTTTTGGACAATACAACAGGGGACACATTATACAGTAATTGTTTTTCATTTAGCCTGCATATGTTCTGTGGAATCTGCATTAAACTGTATCTTCCAAAGTACTGAACGGATCTGGGTGAATTTTGGATATGTGGTTCACCCAGATCCCCAGATTCCAAGGTTATACTATATTTTTATGGGGTTATTTCATGTTTTGGGGTCCCTGTGATGTGTTTTATGAAACTGTATTTCTCTGTCTGTGATAATTATATTACCCATTGTGTAAGGTAATTGTATCACAAGCAGAGGGGATGATTTTGTGTGGGAGTGTCTGAGTGTATTGTACGTATTGATTGGTTGTTTTCCAAAGCCCTGTGGGTGGTACTAATGTGTATATAAGAACAATAAACCCACAGCTCTGTCAGTTCTGCTTGACCTCAAAACGAAGTGTCGTCTCGTTATTGGGGGAATTGGATTGTATGCTGATTGCCAGGAGTGTAAGCTGATTGTATACTTTTCCTGTTCAGCTGCTTACAGCATTCATATGCTTGAGAGCATTCATATGCTTCTCCAGTTCAGTGGTTGTGGTGTCTGCTGCAGTGCTTGAAGTCCTCAGGAAGCCCTAGGAGCATCCTTCAACAGAGGTACCCAGTCGGGGTGCCAGGTGATCCGTTACAGGGACCATGTGGTTGAATAGCCAAGTTTAACTCGGCTACAGAGGGGGACGCACCTCTAGTGGCTGTCAGATAAAAACATTGCTTTTACTATAAAACAGCAGTATTTTACATTGTATGGTTAAAATTACAGGACCACTGCACCCAGACCACTTCGTTCAGATGGTATTTAATATGATTTTAAAGTGAATTTGAAATTTCTGGCCTAACTAGTCATAAAATATGACATGGACAATTTTTATAATTCAAATGGTGAATTGTTGCAAACTAAAAATAATAAGAAAAAATGTTTCAGTAGTAGAAGTCTTAATTTTACTATTATAGCTTAAATGTAGCATTTTGTTTTTTATAATTCATTGCAATTCTCTTAAACAAATTAAGATTATTTATTAAATAAATAAACCCCTGTTCTCCTATGTGTTTTCTTTTGAATACACAATAAATGAAAGGCCAAGAGTCGCTCACGTATTCAACTAAACCTTTAGATAAATGGATCCACGCACACAACACCATCAGAATAACATGTTTTCAGGCACAAATATTGTGACTATCAGAAACCCGTGTTACGGCTAGGTGAGCTCAGCAAAGAGACCGTAACATTAGTAGGTGTATGGTAAAAGAAGTATTTTGCAGAAGTGGCCAACAGCTAAAGAGCAACATAGACACATGTACAAAGATAAAGAGCCCATTATCTGAAAGACAAAAAACAGAAGGCTTACGTGGAGTAAAAAGGATTGCCAATAGACACTAGGCTGTTCATAGTTCGAACTGCAGAAACACAACATCAAAGGATTTGAGCAAGTCACTGGCAGAAAATGCCATCATTACAAATTATCTGCAATGTTTACTGAATGACTTAAACCAGTTTTTACTGAAGTGTAGCACCCGTGGGAAGTATCAGTTTTATACCGATGATCTCTCTTAACAGCGAAGTAATTAGTTTCAACTTTATGTTGCCTGGGAATGTTTCATGTGATGGTCAGGCTGAAACTGTGCTATAATTTAAAGGTATAACCCATGCTGTACACTTATTGTGGCCACGTGCTAATTTTGCCTTAAACCCATTTTCGCACATTTCTTGTATGCATACAATCAAAGCATTTCTTATTAATTTAAAAAAACTCAAAATACTTATCGGAAACATGAGATGCTTGACTAGAGGTCACATTTAGAATAAAATAACATTTAGTTTTAAGACTGCTGTACAGGGATACCTGAAAGAGTTTAAGAGCTTTCACTTTGTGTAAAAATCTACCAATCACTATTTCTTAGCTACATCATTGGAATGGATTTTAAGGGTAGTATGGTTACACCAGATATGCCAGAATTCTACCCAAATTGGTCAACTATTTAAAGTTGTGACCATCCTGGCTTCATCACAATTAAGAGCAAGTATCACCACATTCTGCCTAAGTTACATAGCTACATTGCTGAAAAGAGACTTGCGTCCATCAAGTTCAGCCTACCTCACATATGTTTTTGCTGTTGATCCAAAAGAAGGCAAAAAACCCAGTTTGAAGCGCTTCCAATTTTGTAACATCTAGGAAAAAAAATCCTTCTTGACCCCAAAATAGCAGTCAGATGTCTCCTTGGATCAAGCAGCTATTACCCCACTAATTAGAAATTATATCCCTGTATGTTATGTTTTTGCAAGTATTTATCCAATTGCAGTTTAAACATCTGTATGGACTCTGATAAAACCACCTCTTCAGGCAGAGAATTCCATATCCTTATTAAGTGTTACAGTCCATATCAAGTAGGACAGAAGGTTACTCCTTAATATCCAAGATGGAAGTTGCACAATGTCACAAAAAGGGTTGTATACAGGAGATATGGCTGAGATTGAACTCTTCTGTGGAGAAGAAAGATACAAAATGTCCAACTGCAGGTACGCCAAGCATGTGACTTCTATTCAAAAAATATATTCTACTGTAATCAAAGTAAACTCGACTTCCTGCAATGCATTCCTTAAAATGTGTGCACATTTATGCAACCATGGCATTAATTCTTTAAAAATATTTCAACTACCTTTCCAATAACGCTTTCATATTCAATTAAACGTTCTTGAGATGCTTCTGGCCTTTATATCCGTATTTCAGTAAGGGTGCGTACAGCTTTAAGATCCACTGTAGACAGATTTAGCAAACGTAAAAACAAGCGATAATGTCAGTCCCGACTTGTATTGTGTGATTCTCTCCTGACACCAGTTAATATCATTAGCATAGAGTCTGGATGTGAACTCCTGAACTCTGCGTGAACTTAGAAGAAACCCCGTTCTGATAAAAAAAAAAAAGAGAGAAAAATTACAAAATTTTACGGCCTTGCATGACACACAGTGTCATTTATGGCACGGTGCCTATTCCTTAAGTGTGGTAAATGATGCTGTGTGCATAGAAAATACCTCAAACTTCATCCATCATGCAAGTCTCTGGCTCCCAGATGGGAGGCCTGGAACTGCGATAAAGTTTTAAAGATTGGCTTGCTTCTTCATAACACTTTATTTATTTAAACAGGTTCAGTTTTGAATCAAATCCCTATCCTCGTGTGAGAGGATTATTTTTACCACATATAAACCACCAGATGTAGACTTAAAAGACATAACTTCTGTGCTGTTGGAGAGGTCTAAAGAACTATCAGTTTCTGGTTGTGTTCGTCTGTGTTTATTTGTGTATCCGTTTATAAATGAAACAGCAGCCGTGTGAATTCATCTGATAATACTCGCCAGCCTGTTTTGCTATGATGAGGAGAGTCGAAGCGTTCTGTGAATTCTCCATACGTTTGACAATTTCCTTATAGTTTTACATTAAAAAGTAACACTGAGTGTGTGTTCTATGAAAGTATATAGAACTAAAGACTCATTGACACACTGTCGCTAACTCATACATCCCACAACACCAATTATGTCGATGTTCCTCTTTTCAAGAGGTTCCAAATGCTGGCGTGTAACAGTAATTACATTTACAATATTCTGTTTTAAAACAAGAACAACGTTATTTAGAATCCAGTCTGTGGATATCAGGATAAGCAACCGTTGAATATCCAGAAATTGTGGACTACCTCTCTCCTGCTGCATTGCCGGCGTTAAAGCACCACTATAGGCACCCAGACCACTTCAGCTTAATGAAGTGGTCTGGGTGCCAGGTCCTTCTAAGGTTAACCCTTTTTTTTATAAACATAGCAGTTTCAGAGAAACTGCTATGTTTACTTTAGGGTTAATCCAGCCTCTAGTGGCTGTCTCATTGACAGCAGCTAGAGGGTTTCCGCGCTTCTCACTGTGATTTTCACAGTGAGAAGACACCAGCGTCCATAGGAAAGCATTGAGAATGCTTTCCTATGGACTGGCTGAATGCGTGCGCAGCTCCTGCCGCACATGCGCATTCAGCCGAAGAGGAGGAGAGGAGGCGGAGAGGAGGAGGGGGACAGCTCCTGCCCGGCGCTGGAGAAAGAGGTAAGTTTAACCCCTTCCTCTCCATCCAGCCCGGCGGGAGGGGGACCCTGAGGGTGGGGGCACCCTCAGGGCACTATAGTGATCCTTTAATGGGAGATGTAGTTCACAACATCTGGAGTGCTGGGGGTTTCCTACCCCTGATATATATGATCTAGAACAGCCCTGCCCTGGTCACACCTCAAACATACTCCTAATATAACATTTTCCATGTTTTGCTGTTAGGATAAAATTGATTAAATATGGATTCCTACATTCTCAGTTCACTCATTTTGATAATCTTGAGATGGAGAGATGCTATTTATCATCTGGAGAACTATCTAGACTGACACTCTAGAAAGTCTATCCATAAATTTGGCAATGTATACAAACAAATGTTCCTGACTTGGGAGAAGCTCTCTAGATTCCAAAAAGTATTTGCCGACAACCCAACAATTTAACACGGTAAAAGTTATCATCAAGAAGGACCTTAAATGAAATAACGATAGTAATGAGTGTGGGGGGTCTTAACCTGTGTCACGCAGAATCAGCTCAGTTTATTACAGGACATGACCTTGGAAATAAATCAACAGGCGGACTAGACATCACATTACTGGACTTTGTGGGAATGCTTAATTAAAACACAACTACGAAAAGTGGAATGAAAAGCAGATGTAAGCATATTCTATAACTTTTGATGTAAATCAAACTCATAAAAAAAAAAATTCACCTTTCCCTTAACTCCTTCACAACCACCAGATTGTGTCTAGGCTTGTAGTTAAAAATCAGGCATTAAACTTCTTTAATACCAACAGTCAGAAGATGTTTGTGGCTTAAAATATAAACAGATATCCCCGATCTAACTCTGTATTTAGAACTTGCAAAAATCGTACATCCATCCCCATTCATACTGACCACCTCTTACTGTTTACAGTTTTGAAAATTGATGATAAATCTAGAGGAAGCTTTGTTCCCCAATTCATTGCAATATCAACTCTACCAGGACAATATAAATGGGTTGGTGCTGCCATAGCAACTCTACCAGGATAATATAAATGGGTTGGTGCTGCCATAGCAACTCTACCAGGACAATACAAATGGGTTGGTGCTGCCATAGAAACTCTACCAGGACAATACAAATGGGTTGGTGCTGCCATAGCAACTCTACCAGGACAATACAAATGGGTTGGTGCTGCCATAGCAACTCTACCAGGACAATACAAATGGGTTGGTGCTGCCATAGCAACTCTACCAGGACAATACAAATGGGTTGGTGCTGCCATAGCAACTCTACCAGGACAATACAAATGGGTTGGTGCTGCCATAGCAACTCTACCAGGACAATACAAATGGGTTGGTGCTGCCATAGCAACTCTACCAGGACAATATAAATGGGTTGGTGCTGCCATAGCAACTCTACCAGGACAATATACATAGATGTCGTAGCATTTTCACCAAGAAACTCTGAGAGGTTTCCTTAAATGGTCTGAAATATAGATTGCATGGTTTTATATATAGCATATACTGAGAGTTATCAGTTGCTACTTTGTCGATTCCAATTTCCAACTAGCTGAACTAGTTAGTGGTAGTTAATGAGTCAACAACGGCATCCAATATGGTAATTTTGCAATTTAACATGGTGGCTTACTTTATCATCCCATTTTAACCTCTTTTGGGGATTTTAAATCTTTCAATGATGTTACTTATTATTTCATAAAAGTGCCGTCTGCATTTTTAGCAGGGAAATAGCCGGTCATTGCTAATGAAACAGACAAATGTTTTGGTGGTTATTTACCGGTTAGTAAATGATTTTGACAAATTTGGTAAGTTCACAATTGATTTGGTTTTGCTTTGCATTTAAATGTGAAATTAAATATATTACAATAACTCCCAAATGCCTCTGCCACAAAACCGACTCTAAAAGACTAAGAATTAAATTTCTGGCTTTTTGCATTTGTCTTCCCCTCCCCCCCCACCCCCATTGCAGCAGGGCCTACACCGATCTACGATGACTCCAACACCTAGACTTAGAAATAACATGACAAAAAATAAACAGTAAAACTCACTGATCAATGTGTGCAGAATTTCTGAACAACATCCAGGATGAGGTGGGGAAGGGCTAACTGTGTGTTTCTTTTAAAGGTGAGAGTTTGATATTCTCTTGCGGGAGTTTTTTCTCGTTTGAATGTTCCCTAGAAGTGGGGCAGACTTCAATAAAAGCCATTAATGATTTAGATTAGGTATCACGATCACTTTAAATTTTTTAGTGTGAAATCTGACAGGCTCTGGGCAATACAGTTGCCTTGTTTGAGCCAATCAGCTTTATTTACTATGCAATATAGTACATTTACAAACATGTATAATACACTCCTGATAGAATTTTGTGAATGTGTATTTAAAAAAAAAAAATGAACAGATTACTCACAACTCATCGGCAAGTTGTTGCTGCATCTGCTGCATATTATAAAGGTGCTAATTCCTTGTATACAATGTTTTTTTTTTTGTTTTTTTTTTAATTGTCAGAATTGTTATTGCAATGTGAGAGAAATTGTACCATCAGATGTGTCGCATAGATTCTAATGCAGTTCTGCACTTAATTTATACTGTTTGGCAGCAGAGAGATTGCATTCCGTAAATTTCCATAATTAAATTAAAACATGTTTTAGGTATCTCTTAACAATAATCAATCATACACGTAAGCTGTTTGGCTTAACACTATTCTAGCTATGTATCCTATATTTTATGGAAATGGAACCTTGTTTGTCGCTTCTACAGAGTATACACTGATCAGCCACAACATTAAAACCACTGACAGGTGACGTGAATACTATTGATTATTATTTTATTATTTATATAGCACCATCAGGTTCTGTAGCGCTGTACAATGGGTGGACTAACAGACATGTAATTGTAACCAGACAACTGGACGTACAGGAACAGAGGGGTGGATGGCCCTGCTCAATGAGCTTACATTCTAGATTATATCATCACAATGTCATCTGTCAAAGAGCAGGATATGTTAGGCAACAAGTGAACAGTCCGTTCTTGGATTATATGTGTTGGAAGCAGGAAAAACGAGCAAGTAAAAAGATCTGAGTGACTTTGACAGGGGCCAAGATACTGATGGCTAGACGACTGGATCAGAGCATCTCCAAAACGGCACCTCTTGTGGGGTGTTCCTGGTATGTAGTGGTTAGTACCTACCAAGTGTGGTGCAAGGAAGGACAAATGCTGTACTAGCATCAGAGTCATGGGTACCCAAGCTCACACAGTGTGGTCTGATCACACAAAAGAGCTACTGTAGCTCACACTGCTGAAAAACATAATGCTGGCAATGATATAAAGGTGTCAGAACACACAGTGCATCCCAGTTTGCCTCATATGGGGTTGCATTGCCGCAGACCGGTCAAAGTGCCCATGATGACCCCTGGAAACTGCCAAAAGCAAATTCAATGGGATTATAGCAGGATGCACTATGGGAGGAAGGCAGGCCGGACCAGGCAGTGTTATGCTCTGGGCAATGTCCTGCTGTAAAGCCTTTTGTCCTGGCAATTTACTTTGACACATACCACGTACATCAATGGGCCTTGCTTGCCCATGACCCTGACCGGTTGTCCTTCTTTGCACCACTTTTGGTAGATACAAACCAATGCATACTCTAAACACCCACAAGACCAATGCTTTGCCCCAGTCGTCTAGCCATAACTATATGAATATAGACTGTTGCTGGCCATGTACACCAATTCATGGCAATGGTGTTACCTACATGCAGTTGACTGTTTCAGCAGGATTAGGCACTATTTCACAATGCAACAATTGTTCAAGAGTTTGGCCTCCAAATTCCCAAGGTCTCAATGCAATTGAACATCTATGGGATATGCTGGAACAACAATTTGTGCAGGCCCCACCTCACAGCTTGCAGAACTTAAAGGATCTGCTGCTAATGTCTTGCTGCCAGATAATATAGGACACATACAGAGGAATTGTGGAGTCCATGCCACAACACATCAGAGCTGCTTTGGCAGCACAAGTGGCACCTACATTATATCGGGCACGTGGTTTAAATGTTGTGACTGATCAGTGTATATTAACAATTCATTTTGCAATTCTCTGCCTTTTGACGATTATTGAATATACCCCAATAGGGTTTGCTCACTTCAAAGTGTAGTTTGGTGGCTTGAAAGCAGAATTGATTTTTTTTTAATGAAAATAGTTGATTAAAAAATTTGTCTATGATGGCATTTCACATTTGTTGTCAAATAAATCAAATCTTATTTTTAAAAAGAAATGGGGAAAAATCATATAATTCAGTTATTTTAGTCTAACATTTTTAATTCCCTACTCTGTTCCTGATAAATCTTGGTTTCATTCAATTTGTCCAAACTGTGATTTCGTTCTCAGATGAAACACTGAAAAACACAAAACTCCATCTTTCACATGTGAATGTGGGACTAAGTAATGTTCCTAACAAAATGTTATTAATCTCTACTCACAAGATTGAATATCTGAACACAGTTTTATGTAATTTTTGTTATGAAACGTGTCGAAAATTACTAAGGGCCTGTGTAACTCAGTCACCATTCCTCAAAAGATGAGAAAAGTGGTCCAAAGACACAAACATGTCTTATATCGTAGATAACTCTAAAACACAATTAACCAAATGTCTGGGAACCTCTGAATTTGAACTTCTGTCCTATAATGTGAGATCAGGAAGATTTGTTAAAATTTAAAATCTGAATCACTATAATTATTTACTTTATTAAGGAGTTGCTCCAAGTATCATGAACACATCAGTGACTTGAAGTGGTCATGGTGACTGCAGTATTGGAATTGCAGTTTAACCCCTCTGCAGCTCCATCACCGGGAGAGTCACTGAGGTGTCATCAGCCTGCCAAGAACTAGAGTTCCAGTCTGGCTAATGTAAATTCTATGAAAATTTCATTACACAGAATGTTGGTGAGTCTGCGGCTTCTGGACCTCTGCCGAAACCAGAGAGCCTCGGAGCTCGGCGGGGACACAGATAAGGGGGTAAACTGTTGCTAAGCAATTTGCCCCATTACCAGGGAACCAGGCCAGTGATTATAATGATTGGAGTAACCTTTTAATCTTTGTTTTGTACACCTACAATCTACTTTATCTGGACATGGACAGTTAAAAATGATTCGGAAACTGTCACAAGAAATTAAACTACTTATAAACTTTGTTGAATGTTTTGGCCTACTTTTGAGCGAGTTATTGTAAATGCACCAGAACTCATTATTATTATTATTATTACGATGTAACCTTGACAATGATCATCTTGTTGGGACTGAATGACAATGAAGATACAAACTATCTTTCGTATCCTGGTGTGTAGGTCTGTGCAGATATCCAGAAATGGATGTAATGGGCCACCTTGTGTTTACTAAGAGAAACTACACAAATATTGCCCTTAAAATCCTTTGGAAGAAAAACAAGAATGTTTCTTTAAAAAAATATATACCTTACCACTGTAATATTACAGAAACAAATGTTGTTTATCCAAAGTTTTACAACTATATTGGACAAACCGAATGTCATGCACATATTGAATCTCTTTGTCTGAAATTGCTTTAAAAGCATTTGTTCCAGTAAAACAACGTAGACAAATTTATTTCAAGTAAGATGCATCCCATCAGGAAACAAAATCAGATCGGCGGGACTGAATCCCGAAATCGGGACTGTTGGGATGTCTGGCATTGTACAACAATTAAATTATTTGGGCAGCACAGAGTGAGCAGTATGGAGGGTACTAGGACCTTGCAGAGAGTGCTTTAGCAGTGCTGTCTGCTTGGTTTTGTATATTGGGGGCTGACCGGGAGGCAATCTGTCAGCCTAGCGTTTTGATCATCATTATGGATATCACCAATGAAATAAGTTGCATCACTGGCACTGCCCCTTCAAGGCCCGCCCACTTTATCCAATCTCATACTTCCCAATGTTGGTAGGTATACATTGCATGATTTAAAGCAACGATAATGCATTAGTTATTTGCCAGTGCCACCATGCATCACATCAAACTCCAGTTCTGAGCAACGGGACTTATTAACTAAACATTGAATTGTAGTTTTTTTATTTGAATTTCATAATGTGAATAATATTTAGCTTTTTGGACTTCATGTCCTATATCTAAAGAGGCCCATTATTAGCAACCATCTGTCCTTTGTTAAGTTAATAATTTAAAAGGCTAATTATTCAGTAGAAAAAACTTCTGAACTGAAAGTGGTTGTGCTAGTTAAAGAAGCAATAATATTGGTCTTCAGTAGACTAGTTGAGTATCTGGAGCATCAGTAATTGTGGATTTGATTACAGGCTCAATATGGCCACAAACAAAGAACTTTCTTCTGAAATTCTGCCTATTCTTGTTCTGAGAAATTAAGGCTATTACATGCATGACATTGCCAAAATACTGAAGATCTTGTCCAATGCTGTGTAGAGAATAGCGCAAACTGACTCTAATCAGAATAGAAAGAGAATAGAGGAGTGGGAGCCTGGTGCACAATTGAGCAAGAGTAAAAATCCAATGGAGTGCCTAGTTTGAGAATCGGACCTCTCACAGATCCTCAACTGGCAGCTTTATTAAATAGTACTCATAAAACACCACTCTAAGCCAATAGTGAAGAGCTGATGCTGGAATGATGGCCTTCTAGGCATAGTTGCAAAGAAAAAGCTATATCTCAGACTGGCCATAAAATATATAAAGATTGAGATGGGCAAAAGAACACAGACACTGGACAGAGGAAGATTGGAATGAAGGTGTTATGGACAGATGAATTTGTGAGATGCAGACCAAATTAAAAGATGCTGGAGACCATCTATCAAGCTAACTTGGTGGATGGTTTGGAGGTGCCTTCTTGAAGAAAAAAGGCTATCACTCCATTTTGCAACATCAACGTCATCAACATCAACCCTGTGGACAGCACTTGATTGGAGCCAGTTTTACCTATACAACAGGACAATGACCCAAAGCACAGATCCAAACTATAAAATAACTAATTAGAGCAGAAGCAGTCAGCTGGTATTCTGTTTTTTTTTCGTTGGCCAGCACAGTCACTAGTTCTTAGCTATATTTAGCTGCTGGGGGAGCAGCTTCACCGTATGGTCCATAAGAAGTGCCCATCAAGCCAATCCAACTTGTTGGAGGTATTTCAGGAAGCTTGGGGGGAAATCTCTATAGATTACCTCGACAAATTGACAACTAGAATGGCAAAGGTCTGCAAGGCTGTGATTGCTGCGCATGGAGGATTATTTGACAAAAGCAAATGAAACACATGATTATTTCACTGAAAATGTATTATTTCTAACCTCGTCAATGACTGTTTTCTGATGACAATGTCTTCATTGCAAATAAGTAAATTTCCGAGTGACCCCAAACTTTTGAATGCCAGTGTATGTACCCCATACTGCAAAAAAAACTCTGAGGCATGGACTCCTCAGGACCCATGAACATGTCCCATGGTATCTGGCACTAAGACATTAGCAGCAGATGTTTTAAGTCTTTAAAGTTGCAAGGTGATGCCTCCATGGATTGGATTTGTTGTCTCAGCACATCCCACAGATGCTCAATCAGAGTGAGATCTGGGGAACTTGGAGGACAAGGCAACACATTGAACCCTTTGTTATGTTCATCAAACTATAATTTTGAACAATTTTGGCAGTGTGGCAGGGTGCATTTTTACTTAATAGAACCTAGATACAAATTTCAAAGTAAATACAACAGTTTATCTTTTTTTAATAAAATAACATCTTTATTAAAAAAATATGTTTTTTTTATAAAAGCTCAGCTAACTATAATTTCTGATACTAAATGACTTTTCCTGTTCATTTTGATTATTTTCTAGACTTTTCCAACATATTTAAACTGCTTAAATTTAGAAACTAAAGGTAACATGCTATGCCAATAATACCTAAAATGATTTCTTCATTCTCTTTACTTTACTTTGAAAGTAAAAGGGCAAAACAGTTCACAGCCGAAAAATAATCTGTTCAATCAATCTCTGTAAGGATCTCACTCATTGGAATTACGGTAGGATTAATTATCCATGTGTATTGAGGTTTCGAGGGCAGCCAAAATCCTCGTGACTCCACGAGAATAAAATGCCTTAATCGCAGTGACCTTTATTCAATGCCTGAATCGATTGGCTCAAAGGGTTTTTGGAAAATATCATTGCATGTACTGCTTCATTCCAAGCACTGCAGCATATATGCTGAATTCCTCCCCTGAGATTAATATAATGGTTCAATTAAACCACTTGGAAAAAAAAATCATATTTCTACTTTTAAAATGGGGCCCATATTTTAAGAAGTAGCTCAAATGCCAAAAAATAAAGAACTTCGCTAGGAAGTCTCTCTACATTTCATTTCTCCATCCTCCAACATTCTGACCCTTTTCCAGTGCTTTTTAAGTCTTTAAAACCCTCCTTAAAATTTGATTTCCAAATCTGCTGTAGTACGGCCATAAATAATTACGGAGAACTGTCTAAAATAGTTCCAAAAACACCTTTGCTATTAAAACTCTTAATTAGAAATAACACCCTTTTGAATGTAGAAGGTTTTTCATACTGGTGAGCGTATTTTGAGAAGGAATAGCCTTAGTCCAGTTGAATTGCTTACCTTTGGGGAGATTTTAAACATTGTGATCCCACCCTTGGAAAATTATACCCATTCTCCAACTGTGCACTGTTCCCAGTCACTATAAAGAAGAAGGAAAAAAAAAGACTGGAAAAAGTTTGGATACGTTGCCAAAACCTAGATGTAGTCTAGCAATTAACAGGTACTTATGAAAAAATGGAAAGGAAATTGGGATTTAAAGGTCTGGAGAAATTGCGTTTTTAAGGTGGTGTTAGAAAGTGTTACTAAATTGAAGGGTAATGAGGTTGGTTTGACTTTATCCAACCGTATAAGCTCACATCATTATATTCTTTTTGAATAACAAGTAAAACACTGAGTATATTAATAAATTTAAGTATAAAAAACAACATTTACATCTGCTTTTACTTCAATACGCATGATGGAATTCTTTAATCCAAAATTAAACATGATAATTTAATACATATATATTAAAGTTAATAAATATGTATAATTATATATATATATATATATATATAGAGAGAGAGAGAGAGAGAGAATGATGGTGATGTTACTGTTACTACTTAAAGGGACACTGTAGGCACTCAGACCACTTCAGCTCATTGAAGTGGTCTGGGTGCAATGTTCCATCATCCTTAACCCTACAGTGGTAATTATTGCAGTTTCTGAGAAATTGCAATAATTACCTCTGAGGGTTAACTCCTCCTCTAGACAACCACTAGAGGGACTTCCGGAATCCAAACCAACGATCCGTTATTTGATGCTGCACATCCTCACGCTATGCATTAGGACCTCCAGCGTCAGTTTTTCCCCATTGGAAAGCATTGAAAAATGCTTTCCTATGGGGAGATACTAATGTGAGCACGGCCATTGCCGCGCATGTGCATTAGGTCTCCTCTGCCAGCTGGTGTCGGCGGGGGAGGAGCATGAGCGAAGCCTGATCCAGCCCTGAGGCAAATCGGCACCCTTCAGCCGTGTGAGGGGAGGAGGGACATGAGGGAGGGGGACACTGTAGGATTCTGGTTTGTTTTCCTGGCACTATAGAATCCCATTAATGCTCCAGGCTCCCGTCCATGTATTTAGCAGCACCCCTGGAGTATTGCTCCTGATACTTCATGGATTATAAAGCCCTACACATTTTCTGTCATACAACAAGATATTTTAGAGTAGGTTAGTAGATTTTGTAAAGAAAAAAACAGACAGACAAGTAAGACAGACAAAACAGATTTTGTTATAGTCTTAACGTTGCAAGTTGTTTTTTTTAAGCTAATGTTTTAGTGATATATTTATATATGTAGCAGCAGGGGCGTACCTGGAGCATTTGGCACCCGGGGCGGATCCTTTATTTGGCACTCCCCAACCCCCTCCCAACTTTGAAATGTAAAAACAACTGCCCCTTTTTTTTTAATGTGTTTGGCACTGAGCAGTGTTTGTATATTTTTAATGTGAGCATGTTTTTGTATGAAGTTTGTGTGAGTGAATGCACGGGTGTGTTTGCACGTATTAGCATTTGAATGCAGACGTGCATTTTGCTGTAGTGTGGTTTTTGAATATGGTGGTGTCTTTTTAAGTAGTGTTGACATTTGGATGCAGGGTTGTATTTGTGTGTAGTGTAGACGAAATGCTGAGATGTATGTACATATAAACATATACTCACATATACACACACTGGCACACATACAGATACACAGACACACAGGTACACACATGCTGTTATATAGAAACACAGTCATACACAGATACAGACACACATACAGATACAAACATATATACAGAGAGAGACACAGGCACACATACAGATAGACACATACATAAAGATACACAGACACACCGAAACAAACACATACACACAAACAGATACACATACAGATACACAGACATACAGATACACATGTATAAGTGTGTGTTTGCGTAGTGGATGCAGTGTGTGCATTTGTATAGTGGATGCAGTCTGTGTAGTGTATGAAGTGTGTGTATAGTGTATGCACTGTGCAGTGTGTGTATAGTGTATGCACTGTGTGTATAGTTTATGCAGATGCAGCGTGTGTATAGTGTATGCAGTGTGTGTATAGTGTATGCAGTGTGTGTATAGTGCATAAAGTGTGCAGTGTGTGTATAGTGCATGTAGTGTATGCAGTGTGTGTATAGTGTGTGCAGTGTGTGGATAGTGTATGCAGTGTGTGTATAGTGTGTGCAGTGTGTGTATAGTGTATTAAGTGTGCAGTGTGTGTATAGTGTGTGCAGTGTGTGGATAGTGTATGAAGTGTGCAGTGTGTATAGTGTATGCAGTGTGTGGATAGTGTATGCAGTGTGTGTATAGTGTGTGCAGTGTGCAGTGTGTGCAGTGTGTGTATAGTGTATAGTCTTAAATTAGAGGGACAAAGGTTTAAAAATAATATCAGGAAGTATTACTTTACTGAGAGGGTAGTGGATGCATGGAATAGCCTTCCAGCTGACGTGGTAGAGATTAACACAGTAAAGGAGTTTAAGCATGCATGGGATAGGCATAAGGCTATCCTAACTATAAGATAAGGCTATAGACTAATCAAAGTATTTAGAAAATTGGGCAGACTAGATGGGCCGAATGGTTCTTATCTGCCGTCACATTCTATGTTTCTATGTTTCTATGTATGTAGTGTGTGTATAGTGTATGCAGTGTGTGCATAGTGTATGCAGTGTGCAGTGTGTGTGCATTGTGTGTGCAGTGTGTGTATAGTGTATGCAGATGCAGTGTGTATGCAGTGTGTGTATAGTGTATGCAGTGTGCAGTGTGTATGCAGTGTGTGTATAGTGTATGCAGTGTGTATAGTGTATGCAGATGCAGTGTGTATTTAGTGTGTGCATAGTGTATGCAGTGTGTGTATAGTTTATGCAGTGTGCAGTGTGTATGCAGAGTGCAGAGTGCATGCAGTGTGTGTGTGTGTGTGTGTAGTGTATGCAGATGCAGTGTGTATGCAGTGTGTATAGTGTGTGCAGTTTGTATAGTGTATGTATAGTGTGTGCAGTGTGTGTATAATGTATGCAGTGTGTGTATAGTGTATGCAGTGTGCAATGTGTATGCAGTGTGTATGCAATGTGTATATAGTGTGTGCAGTGTGTGTATAGTGTATGCAGTGTGTGTATAGTGTATGCAGTATGCAGTGTGTATTGTGTATGCAGATACAGTGTGTATGCAATGTGTGTATAGTGTGTGCAGTGTGTGTATAGTGTATGCAGGTGCAGTGTGTATGCAGTGTGTGTATAGTGTGTGCAGTGTGTGCATAATGTGTGTAGTGTGTGAATAGTGTGAGCAGTGTGTATATAGTATATGCAGTGTGTGTATAGTGTATGCAGATGCCGTGTGTATGCAGTGTGTGCAGATGCCGTGTGTATGCAGTGTGTGCAGTGTGTGTGTGTGTGCAGTGTGTGCAGTGTGTGCATAGTGTATGCAGTGTGTGTATAGTGTGTGCAGATGCAGTGTGTATGCAGTGTGTGTAGTGTGTATAGTGCGTGCAGTGTGTGTATAATGTATGCAGTGTGTATAGTGTATGCAGTGTGCAGTGTGTATAGTGTGTGCAGTGTGTGTATAATGTATGCAGTGTGTATAGTGTATGCAGTGTGCAGTGTGTATAGTGTGTGCAGTGTGTGTATAATGTATGCAGTGTGTGTATAGAGTATGCAGTGTGCAGTGTGTATAGTGTATGCAGTGTGTGTATAGTGTATGCAGATGCAGTGTGTATGTAGTGTGTTTTTTAAGGTCTAATTTTAGTCCTAATTTGTGTATATAATACATTCATAAGTTCCTCAAATAATCAAATATTTTTATATTCTTTGTTTTAATATAAAGTATTTTTCACATATATTTTACATATTTTACACATTCCATCTATTATTATTTTTTTCATATGTTTCTATTTTCCTATGGGCTGTCACTTTCTACATGATATGATATCACTGGCATGGATTTATTGTCACCTATATAAATTTGTTATGTAAAAATAATAATATACTCACCAATTAATATGTATATTTTTGCTATGTATGTATGTAGAATACACTAATAATATGCATAGCTTCGTTTTTGTATATGTATAATACTTTAGAAGCGACAATACATTGAAAAATCATTTAGAGGTGTCTAAATATAAAGAGACTAAATAAATGGCAGAGTTATTTGCAGTGGAACGCATAGATCTGATTCTATGCGTTCCAGTGACATCACAGAAGCGCCCCACGGACTGAAACCGGAAGCGACGTACATGGAGACGCCGGCGCAATGTCAGACCGGAAGTGACACGCAAGAAACCGGCGGTGGAACGCAGGATGCGTTCCAAACACAGAAAACCCGGAAGTAATGAAGACAAGTGCTTTATAAGGACACCAAGAAGCTGCCACTGGATATACAGACTGATGCCAACTGAGGAAGCCCCCACCATAGGGCGAAACGCGTTTTGGACTTATATAGTCTATATATTGGACTTTTAATTGGACTTTTTTATCTACATTTTTAATTTTCATTGGGAATATCTATTTCCATACTTTTTTATATTCACTGTTATTTCACAATAAAGTTCCCTTATTGGAAACACATTGGAATATTGTGATCTTCTACCCAAGGAGGAATACCAAGAGGGATGGGGACATCCAAATAAAAAGTCCCACTGCGCTGCACATAAGAGCCATATGTCCTAATTGGCTCTAGGCTTGTGAGTAATACTGCTCTATCTCTACTGATTACAGTTTATTTTGATATATTACACTATGATGTTTTATCTTGTTTTTTAGAATCTGCAGATGTGTGTCCCACCTATTGTATGTATATATTGTATTTCTATTTAAGTGGTAGAAGGGGTTTCCACTTAGGTGGCCAGTAGTTATTTTTTAACTACCACACACACTTTCTTTCTTACTGTATCTCTATCACTCTACATTTGTATGTAGTGTGTGTATAGTGTGTGCAGATGCAGTGTGTATGCAGTGTGTGTATAGTGTGTGTAGTGTGTGTATACTGTGCGCAGATGCAGTGTGTATGCAGTGTGTATGCAGTGTGTGTATAGTGTGTGCAGTGTGTGAATAGTGTGTGTATAGTGTATGCAGATGCAGTGTGTATGCAGTGTGTGTATAGTGTGTGCAGATGCAGCGTGTATGCAGTGTGTGTATAGTGTGTGCAGATGCAGTGTGTATGCAGTGTGTGTATAGTGTGTGCAGATGCAGTGTGTATGCAGTGTGTGCAGTGTGTGGAGTGTGTGTGGAGTGTGTGTATAGTGTATGCAGTGTGTGTATGGTGTGTGCAGATGCAGTGTGTATAGTGTGTGCATAGTGTGTGCATAGTGTGTGCAGTGTGTGTGCAGTGTGTGCATTGTGTGTGTGCAGATGCATTGTGTGTATAGTGTGTGTATAGTGTGTGCAGTGTGTGTGTAGTGTGTGCAGTGTGTGTATAGTGTGTGCAGATGCAGTTTGTATGCAGCGTGTGTATAGTGTGTGCAGTGTGTGTATAGTGCGTGCAGTGTGTGTATGGTGTGTGCAGTGTGTGTGCAGTGTATGCAGATGCAGTGTGTATGTGTGACAGACCCATCTGTATGAACTAGAATTGCTGTGTTCGTCTGTTTTGCCGTTTGTATGAATTTCCCCATTCGTATGCCTTGTTTAAGGGAATATCTTTTGTTTGTCGAACGGAACTACCGAACGGACGGCCACCCAGAAGAGAAGTGTGCTGCTGGTTAACCTATTGATCCCAATTAGAACGTTGCGGTTAACCACAGACACTTCTCAATTAAAACCGAATACAGGGTGGTCGTCGTTCGTATGTTGACCACGAGGCGGCGGCCATTTTAACTATGCGAAAGACCAGCGGTGTTCGACAGTTATTTTATGGAACTAAAAATTGACACTTTTTCAACCGAACACTGCTGAAGCCGTCGACCTCCCCTTCTCAATCGACAAAAGTAGGCGAATACCGGCCGTTCGAGAGGTTTAAAGGCACGAATGGACTTACCCCAGATAGCCTTCCCATGGAGTCAATCGCATACCGAAGAACTGTAATAGACTTTGACTCCATGGCGATTGAACTATGCGTATGGGATCTGAGCGCTATTCGCCAATAATATGCACTCAGATCCAGGCTATCTGGGGATGTGTTATACGAATGTAATACGTTCAGCAGTTATAAAGTTATGTATTTTAATGTGTTTTGTAACTTGTATTTAAAATGGCGATTTGCCTCTGCTCTGGGAGATAATTGAATTACTTCTCAATTATCTCCCGAGCAGAGGGGAGGAAACTGTGATGCATGCTGGGAATATTGTGGGGTTGTATGTCTAAAATGTCCCCATGTCCATCTGTTATTCCAGTCTCCCATTTGGTCCCGTAGGGGAGTGTCCACCAAGTGGGAGACCTGCATAAATACGGGCAGGTAGCCCACAGTAAACTCAGTTCGTGTTTTACCCTCAAAGCGGAGCTTGGTCTCATTATTGGGGTATTTTATTACCGGCGACTAGAGACTGCTCATTGGAATTATTTGCCGCTTGGAAACTATTGCCGTTCGGCTGCTATTGGCAGTTTGTGTATTTGGAGCTTGTGAAGGGAAGGAGCCGTACAGGTACCGTTCGGGTGTTTGCAGTGTTCCCTGGCTGGCGGTTCGCATGGTTATACTGCATACGCTACCAGACCACATTATTGCGAACGGGGAGCATTCACTAAACGGTGGTTTGGGCACTTATTACTGGAGGTACCGTAACAGTATGCAGTGTGTATATAGTGTGTGCAGATTCAGTGTGCATGCAGTGTGTGTATAGTGTGTGCATTGTGTATATAGTGTATGCAGTGTGTGTGTAGTGTGTGCAAATGCATTGTGTATGCAGTGTGTGTATAGTGTGTGCAGATGCAGTGTGTATGCAGTGTGTGTATAGTGTATGCAGTGTGTGTATAGTGTGTGCAGATGCAGTGTGTGTATAGTGTGTGTAGTGTGTGCAGTGTGATTGTATAGTGTGTGCAGATGCAGTGTGTATGCAGTGTGTGTATAGTGTGTGCAGTGTGTGTATAGTGTATGCAGTGTGCAGTGTGTATGCAGTGTGTATGCGGTGTGTATAGTGTGTGCAGTGTGTGTATAGTGTGTGCAGATGCAGTGTGTGTATAGTGTGTGTAGTGTGTGCAGTGTGATTGTATAGTGTGTGCAGATGCAGTGTGTATGCAGTGTGTGTATAGTGTGTGCAGTGTGTGTATAGTGTATGCAGTGTGCAGTGTGTATGCAGTGTGTATGCGGTGTGTATAGTGTGTGCAGTGTGTGTATAGTGTGTGCAGATGCAGTGTGTGTATAGTGTGTGTAGTGTGTGCAGTGTGATTGTATAGTGTGTGCAGATGCAGTGTGTATGCAGTGTGTGTATAGTGTGTGCAGTGTGTGTATAGTGTATGCAGTGTGCAGTGTGTATGCAGTGTGTATGCGGTGTGTATAGTGTGTGCAGTGTGTGTATAGTGTGTGCAGATGCAGTGTGTATGCAGTGTGTATATAGTGTGTGCAGTGTGTGTATAGTTTGTGCAGTGTGTGTAGCTGTGAGATAGTATACTCCACAGTATCTCCGCTGGTAGACAGAAACAGCATAGAATAATCCAGGTATAACAAGTATAGCAGACAATAATCCCGGTACCGTTAAATAAATCCTTCCTTCCCAATAACTAGACGACACATAGGCTGGGAATCAACTGAGTTTTTAATCACATGTCACAGTATTTATGTGCTTCCCCATGCAAGGGGTTTCCATACTGACTTTACAGGGGTTGTACAGTAGGGGACTACATGGGGGACTTGACAACCAAGACATTTCTCCCACCATGCACTGCTGTACGAGAGGGATACTCCCACTAAAATATCCAGTTAAGTGGATTATCCCTCCGTGCAGCAGAACTGGCTTTTTACACAAAAATACATAACTTTAACATTATTCCTGCTATTATACCGAATGACCGTTCGGCAGATAACTGGGGTCTGAGCGCATACTTTGTGAAAGTACCGCTCAGATCCCAGCACAATTAGCCTAACGCCGCACGAAATACACTTAAACATACATTTTTCAACAAAGGCACGAATAGACCAACATGGGTAAAATATTGAAAGACCGATGCTCCCGAACGGCCTGGAAGTCCAGCGGTATTCGTGCCGTCGAGTAGCCGATTTTTGTTCCAGGCACTCAATGACAAAATACTGCTGGGCTAACAAAGGATCCAAGATGGCCGACCAACGCATGGTCGGTATCCGAACGGCCGCCACCCTGAACATCCATTAACTACCGAAAGATACAATGTTGCGATACTTAATGGGAGCCACACGACCTCCTGTGTGTGGTCTCCCATTCGGTAGTTTGTTCGTTTCACGAACAGTGTTGAAATTCACTGTTCGTGAAACTACTGTATGAATGCTGGTGGCTTTCATGTCGACAGCATACGAATGCTTTCGTTCACATAAAAATACAGACCAGGTAATACACTCAGTTCAGATAGCCTTAAAGCAGCGCCGGTGCAAGGATTTTTCCTCTTCTTCTCCCCCCGTGTTTTCCTCTTATTCCCCCCTCCCTGTGTTCTCCGCTTCTTCTCCCCCCTGTAATCTTGTCTTCTTCTCCCCTCCCC
>OW240917.1:18193902-18261083 GCA_933207985.1 Pelobates cultripes | reverse complement strand
AGGCTGAAAAAACGACTAAGTCCCATCGCGAATGGGACTTAGTCTCTGCAGCTGAAATAAGGCTGAAAAAAACGGCTGAAAAAAAGACTAAGTCCCATCGCCGAATGGGACTTAGTCTCTGCAGCTGAAATAAGGCTGAAAAAAACGGCTGAAAAAAAGACTAAGTCCCATCGCCGAATGGGACTTAGTCTCTGCAGCTGAAATAATTTCCCATTTACTGAACCAAGTGGGAAATAGCAAGGCAGGCACAAAGGGTTTGCACCAGGTCTGGGGACACAGGGGACACCGTCTTAAAGGGGCCGTGTCCCCAACAAGTCTGGGGACACGGCCTTAAAGGGGCAGTGTCCCAATCTTCCTGATGTCCCAAAAAAGGTGTTTAAAGGGCCAGCACCAGTCACATAAAGAGTCCATAAGCCCCAATATGCCCACCGACAGTCTTAAAGGGCCATACACACCAAATAAAAGTGCATACATTTTCACAATCTCCCAGGGGCCATAGTCATGCGGGAGGAGGCTGGCAAAGAGGCTTCTCCACAACCCAGGGAAACAGGGCAATTTGCCATTTAAAGGGCCCGTTACAAATAGCAGTTTGTAACAAGGTGTCAATCCATATCTGCCAAGTGACCCGATGTAGGGGGAACAGTCCCTATTCTGCTCTGTGTCAGTGTGTATCAGGGATCCTTAGGACAGGTGTCAATCCATATCTGCCAAGTGACCCTATGTAGGGGGACCAGCCTCTATTCTGCTCTGTGTCCGTGTGCATCAGGGGCTCTGAGGACAGGTGTCAATCCATATGTCAAGGTGTCAATATGTCATATGTCAGGTGTCAATCCATATTCATTGTGATTTAGGAATGTTAGGTGATTTCTGCCCTTTATGGATTAAAACCAGACTCTGTATCAACTGTGTAATTTTCCATGGGAGTTTTGCCATGGATCCCCCTCCGGCATGCCACAGTCCAGGTGTTAGTCCCCTTGAAACAACTTTTCCATCCCTATTGTGGCCAGAAAGAGTCCCTGTGTGTTTTAAAATTCGCCTCCCCATTGAAGTCAATGGCGTTTCGGGCGGTTCGCCGGTTCGCGAACATTTGCGGAAGTTCGCGTTCGCCGTTCGCGAACCGAAAATTTCGGGTTCGCGACATCACTAGTCTTAAATTTTATATCCCACCCCCTTTTTACATGTTGAAGTCCCAAGGTAGATTCAAGGTAACTCATATTGCAGTTTAAGAGTGAAAGATTCCACGTAGAACGCTCCCGTACTACTGACAAATGCTACATAGGTGGCAAAAATCTGGTGGAGGTTTAAGGTCTTTTTAATTAATTCCCAGGTGAGAATCTCCATCAGACGTAACATGAATAATTATACACTCGCGGCTGTAAACCCAGACTGGCCCAGGTTGCATATCTCTAGCTTAAGTTACTCCTCGGAATCAAGCAAGATCTCTCTTAAAGAGCATCAGTTTAGGTGTTAACAGATGCACGAGTGTTCGCATAATCCCCAATTTAAACCATCCTACCATATGCTTGGCTGGGCTTTGATTTCTGATACCTCATTGTTTAATGGAATGATTTTACATTACCTTAACTCCCTGACAGCAGCACCAAAAAAGACATGAAAGATAGGGTAAGTTTAATATTATTCTTTTTTTATAATACCTTTAACAGGTTGTAAGTTCACCAATACCATGTAGGATCATGTGATTTGGAATATGTGAGCCAGAAACACAACAATCATTTGAAATTCTTTGTACTTTATGTCTGAATTATGTTTTAACATCTCTTCTTAAAGGAACTATATAGCAGTAGGAATATAAATTTATAACTAACACTTTTGTGCCCAAGTCCATATTTATATTCAGCCCTTTTCTGAGCTGTATAAATAGTAACACATTTTATTTACTTACCTTTTTTTAGCACCAAGACTTTCTGTGTGCTGCCGCCCATTCCTCGCCCCACAATGTCATCCTGCAGGCATCATTTCCTCTATGGTCATCTAATCTAACGCTTCTCCTAGTGTGGTAAGTGCAATTCAGTGCTTCTTAGAGGAAAGAATTCAGTCCAAGGCTTCCCGATCAGCTGCATTTAATGCATTGCATGAGGACATCACATGATCGAGTCAAACTTGGTTGTTGCAGAGAAGGTGTGTTTAACCCCTTAAGGACACATGACATGTGTGACATGTCATGATTCCCTTTTATTCCAGATGTTTGGTCCTTAAGGGGTTAAAGGGACACTATAGTCACCAGAACAACTGCAGCTTAATGTAGTTGTTCTGGTGTGTATAATAGCTCCATTCATGCCTTTTAATGTAAACACTACCTTTTCATAGAAAAGGCAGTGTTTACATTGCCCCTAGGGACACCTCTAAGTGGCCACTCCTCAGATGGCCACTGGAGGTGCTTCCTGGCTCAGGGTTGCACAGTAAGCAGCCCTGCCGTTCAGCGTCCCCACGCTCTACATGGAGAAACTGAATTTTCCTCATATAGATGCATTGATTCAAGTGTTTGGCCTCGCCCCTTGTCGATTTTAGCCAATCCAATGCTTTTCCCATGGAATTTTGATGATGTCACCAAGGGGGCTGGGACAGCACTGGCGGACCCATGAAAATAAGGTGAGTTTTAACCCATTCTGAGGGGGCCAAGGGGGGGCTAAGCCACCTAAATGGTTGGTTTTCACTATAGGGTCAGGAATACATGTTTGTGTTCCTGACCCAATAGTGCTCCTTTAAGCATTGCTGTTTTAAGGCTAAATCTAAATGGCTACCACACCCAAAACACTTCAGTAATATGAAGCTGTGTGCTTTTTCTTTTTGTTTTATATCCTCATATGGCATATGTCTGTCAAAACTTTTAACATGAGAGGTTCTCCTGTCATGCTGCATCAGTAGATCATGAGTCGATCTACACCCACTGGTAGAAAAGGTGCAATTGTTTGCATAAATCACCGTCTTTCCATTTTTTCCTGTAAAATATTGAACGTTGAGTAATAAGTGTCTCATTACCATGTTTTATAGAACATACAGAGTAGTAATGGGGTTAACCTTGACTTAAAGGGACTCTCCAGTACCAGGAAAACAAACCCGTTTTCCTGTCATTGCAGGACCCTGCAGTGCCCCCTCGCTCCCACTTCCCATCCCATGTTGCTGAAGGGGTTAAAACCCTTTCAGGGACTTACCTGAATCCATGCCGGTGGGGGAGACCCAATGCGCATGCGCATGATAGACAGCCACTAGAGTAGGACTTATGAAAACTGCAATAATTACACTTGCGGGATTAAAGGTGATGGGAGTTGGCACCCAGACCACTCAATGGGCAGAAGTGATCTGAGTACCTGGAGTGTCCCTTTAAATAGAAAGTTGGTAACTGAGTTTGTAAATATGACAACGTGCTCAATTATTCAAATACTTTGAATATCGCCGTTGATCAAAAGGAAGTAAAAAAAAAGAAAAACATACTCTTTCCATAATTAGAAAAAATATATATATTTGTTTTCCTGACTCCGTAATAGCTACCAGTGTTTGTTTATAATTCTCATATCAACTGGACTTATCTCTTTTCTAAAACAAATGTATACAAATCCAGAAAATATTTATTAGTATTCACTATTTTACTGTAACATAAGGAATATTTTATGTCGGTGACTGTTCAGGTCTCAAGTAGTAACTTTGTGGCACTTTATGTTCTGGTGGTGAGTTCAAGCTCATGGTCATTGTCTTCTTAATTCTTAACGAGTTACTCTTTTATACACTGTAACATGTTGGAGGCAATAAGGTCAACCACAGAGGAAAAGTAAGAGAAGGGATGGAGAAACATGAAGGATATTGTAGAAAAGCACAGGTCCTTGGACAGGGTATTCTTTTTAGAAGGTCAAAGAAGACTGTGGGAAGATGATAAATACACAGGAATTCACCAAACAAAATTGGCAAGGTGATAGAACACATACATTACTAGATAAACTAGGAATATCATCTGCAGGACAGGCATCGGACAAGAGTGTCAGTAGGAGTTACATAAACTAAGCATGAGACCCTGGCCACACATATCCTGGACACCTGTGTATGGCATTGATAAAAGTAAGGGTACCAAGTGAAAGCATTCATAGAAACTAGGGAACAATGCTGTTCTCACAGTGAGTCTGCAAGAGGTCCAAAGAGAAGATTAAGAATATGAGGCCATTTTGTAAGAAATTGGTCTGATAGTAGAGGGGAGACCTTGGGGTACCACCTAAACAAATGGAATACTGTGAGCAAAAAGAGCAATGCTAAAGTTGAAACATCTTTCCCCTAGGAAGGGAGAATGGACTACCAATCACATAGAGGGCATCTAGTGAGTGACATTTCTTTTTTCATATGTACATAATGTATTTATCCCTTACTCTAAACTTGGGATGATGTTCTCCCGTTTAATGACAGTATTGCATTTTCCCATGCTAAATATTTAGCAACATTTTTAATAGGTCCAGTTGTCTTAAAGGGAGACTCTAGGCACTAGAACTACTACAGCTTAATAAATTGGTTCTGGGCCAAAGAGTCTGTCCTGCAGACTTTGCTGTGTAAGTGTTTTCTAAAAAAAGGCAGTGTTTACACTGTTTCATAATGCCAAGAGCCACTAGAGTGACTTCCTGGATGAGGTCCTGCAAAGATTGCAGAAACTACATTCAGCATCTCCACAATCTCTGCATGGAGATACTGAACACACACACACATGCATTAACTCAATGCCTCTCTATAAGGAGATGTTGATTGGTACAGCATGGTAAATTGCCTTGCATGCGCTACTGGCCTGCCAATGCAAACATTGGATTGGACGAGATCATCAATATTGGTGATCTAACCCAGGAGTGACAGGGTAGCCAAAGGGAGATCAGTGTGCCGGCGGGGAAGGAGTTATAAGGGAAGTAAAATGTTTTTTTTTTATTGCTCTGACGGAAGTCCGATAACCCACATAGTTATTATAATACTGTAAACCATGCTAGAGTGTTCCTTTAATAAGTATAATCCTATATTAGTGTGATGGGATGAGGGTATCACCATTACTTTTCTACTTAAAACTGTGATTTATTTCCAAAAACAAGAATTATGGAAAAGTGACAAGACCACTACAGGTCGTAGGCCGATTTAACGGACCTGGAAAAAGGAGAGTGTTTCAATGTCTGCTATTTTGACTCGAACATTGCAATTCCCTTGTCGGTTGTTTACAATTCCCAGTTACTGAATAAACCCCAATGCATATTACTAGTTTTTGTCAAATAAATTCTGCTTCTCCAGCGCCCAGCCAGTCAAACACCTTGCAGTCAGCGAGGCTTACAATGCATGTGTGCATAGGGGTTTGAGGCAAGAAAGTATGTAAGATGAAAGAATTTAAATGTAATAATATTTTTTACTAATTTTTTGTGGAAATAGCTTCTGACCTTTCATAAAGCGATGTGGTTTTTTCCTTTCCTGTATGGTTGCCCCATGTTAATGATTTAGTTGTATTTTTTAATAAATATTTGGCTACGGACCGCCGCTCTTATACATCTGTCATTTGGGACCTATTATTTATGAGTCAGGACTGAACCATTTGATTTGGCAAGCATTGTTTTTTTGTGGCCAATTTGTATTTTTTTCCACTCGGTAGCAGTGAGCGTGTAAATTCTTCTTCAAAGTCCCATTTTTATATATCTCCAAAGAAAGCACCCCCCCAGCTATAAATCTTTTTATTGCTCCTGTTGCTATTGGTGGTCTTCATTATAGAGAAAGGATTTTCTGTGTTCCCCAGATATTTTTGTTTAATAAGTCGTATTTTATGCTCAGTGCTTAAGGTTTAATAATTAGGGAAAAGTTGTTGTTTTTTTTGTACAAAAGAGTTGTAAATGTATAAAGTTAACTTGTTATATCTTCTCTCTACTTCGTAAGAATAGTAGTTTAAAAAGGATAAGGACAATTGATGATAGAAAGCTTTATTTATTTCATAAAATAGTCCTTTTTAAAAACAAAAGCATACAAATGACTTATTATTAAATTATCACAACGTCTGCAAAGTTAGCTTTTATCATGATTATGTTTTTTTTTAAATATTTTTTTGTTTTCATTATTTCACTAATATGAATGTTAATTAAAAAAATTGTTGACAATTCAGTGTAATGTATATTTAACCGAGAATAAGGTGACGTAACAACGATAAATGAACTTACAGAGTAAAATAAATGCAGAAGTCTAACAAGTACCTGCTGTTCATGTTTCCAAATATTGAAATAATTGTTGAGCTACCTTAGTAAGTGTTTAATGAGTCCCATTGTATAACTGGTTGTATTACTAAATTAACAAGAGTAATAGATTGAGAGGTCTACATTTATAAGTCATACTGGAAAGGGAAGCTACATAGCTTAGCAATAGTTAAAATCATGTCACAAGTAAACGTAAGAAAATATACATTTATTGAAAGAATGATATGAAAATGTATAGCTTATAGCAAGCAGTGTGTCCACATGAACCACATCTGGTGAGACAGTCATCTTAAAGAATATCTCCAAGTCCACGATTCACTCATCCCAACTCAGTTGTAAAAAGTTAAAGAAATGGCACCTAGAGTTTGGCTAAACTAGAAAAAGTGTGAATTTGTGAAAGTTTCCCCTTAACTTACAAAATTCACTGGGAGTCAAGGGTAGAGGATGCACAATGTCAGGGTTTACCCAACAGGTAGGCCGTAAGGGATGTTCTGTTAGATGTTTCCACTGCCAAGTACTCTGGTGATATTCAGAAGGAAACCCCAATATTTAGGAGAGGTTGGGGAAGACATTTTGGCAAATACTTTGGAGTTATTCAGGGAGACATCTACAGTTGTAATCAAAATTATTCAACCTCCATTGATAATCAGGTTTATCGTCAAGATTTACAGACTTTCAACTGTTTGTAATTAACAAATGAAACAAAAGCAATCAAAATAGCTTGACACAATGTATGGTTAAAAGGGGCTCCCCAAATTCAACTTATAATGACTTCAATGGAGTTTGAAAATATTTGCTTAGAACTGTAGGCAGGTACATTGAAGAGTAAGTAAAAGACTTAAAGGGAAACTATAGTGGCAGGAAAACAAACTGGCATTATAGCTTCCCCCTCTGTCAAGCCCCTAACCCCTTTTCTCACTTACCTGGGTTCAGCACCAATGTCCCTCGCCGCCCATGCTACGCCCCCGCCAACGTCAGCCGGTGGAGGAGAACTAATGTGCGTGTATGGCAATGCCTGCACTCGTATTAGGATTTATTCAATGCTTTCCTATGGGGATTCCGGTGACTCTGGAGAGTCGTCTAGCTACCCAAAAGTCCCTCTAGTAGTTTTCTGGTAGACAGCCACAAGAGGAGGAGTTAACCCTTTTATATAAAAACTGCAATAATTACATGCTCAGGGTTAAGGGTGATGAAGTGCTGTGGGGGCCTACAATGTCTCTTTAACACAGTCAGTGTTTCAGGGAAATCTGATAAATATACAGTAAATAAAACCTGAAAATAAACACAGAGAAGGGAAAAGGGATTTAGATAAGCTCATGATAACTAGAGACTAAAGAGGAAATTAAAAAAATGTCAGTACAAGGAAGCATCTTCTACCATAACAGTCCTATAAATTGCCTGTATTTTATGTCATTAAATGATTGATGTAAATACACATTTTCACAGTCTAAATGTTAAACAATTTTATGGAATAAGATTCCTCTAATGTAGAAAGGTGTTTTTACGTTTTTTTTTGGAATCCTGCTGAGGATATTGTAAAATGGGGGCATGACGTTCCAAGGATTGATTTTGGCGCAGAGGAATTTTAGGGGGCAGAGTGGCTGTAGGAGGTAAAGAGGATGTAGTAGGTGCAGTTTAGATGCTCTAGGAAGTATATGGGCTGTAGAGGGTACATAGCTTAAATGGGGTAGTGGGGCTGTGGGTGGGGGGAGGTTAGAGGACCTGTATGGGCTAGTAAGGCTGTATTGGATACTTGGCTTTTAGGGAGTAGTGGAGCTGTAGGTGGGTAGAGGGGCTGTAGAGGTAGAGAGCTTGGGTAAAAGTGTATTTTAGCGTATGTTATTATTTACCGTTTCGTTAGATGAAGCAGGTTGGGCTGGGGATCTTTGCTCTAGTTATTAAGTTGCATCCACATACAATATCTACAAATGTAACATTGAGTAGTATTTTATATACACACCAATATGTGTTCAGTGATGCACCAGGCAATGGTCCGTGTCAACTGCAAACCCTATTTCACCCCTTTACACAAGAAGAGTAATTCCTTAAAATGTAAAGCCAGACATACCTGTTTTAGTGTTTTGTTTATTTAATTACAACAATTGTGGTCTAAAATGCAGCATTTTAGTTAATGACCCTGACTATGTGGCTCGTGTTGGCACCCAGATATGTTTAACTAGGGCTGGCTAAGTATTACGTGAAATGGACTTATGGAACATTATTTCTAGAATGATACTACTGTCCCGTTGTATGTGTTTTATACTATGCCAACATTGTGTCCTTTATTGAGCCATATGTCCTGTGATACAGACACAGGGAACCCAGGCAATAAAAGCTAAAAACCAAATTCTGTTTCTTTTCCTGGAAAGCTAAATTAAGGCTAAAATAAAATAAGAAAGAAAAAAAGCAGTTTCTCCATGCAGATCGAGAATGTAGAGAACCTTAACCCTTTCGGGACGGTTTGCCAGTAATGTATTGTATAAAGAGATTTGTCTAACCCTCCCTTGTCACGAAGGAGTTAGATCATTTTCTATAAAAGCCAAGGTCCCTCTGTGTCAAGTCTGAGAATAGTTTGGAAACATTTGGATGGCCACGTGAATGCGATCCTTTCAAAGTTTTAGAGATTCTCATGAAGTGAACTTGATGAGAACCAGTTAATAATTTGACAGAACACAAATTCTCTCAAAGAGCTGACCCAGGTTAATGCCTAAAGCTGCGTTTTCTTAAGGAGTCCCAAAGGCTTTTAGAAGTGTGTAGACATTCAGACGAATACCTGTCTGCTCTCCACAATAGATGCTGTATTCCGAACGGGGAGACAAAGGGCTTTGCTTCATACTTTTTATCATTTAATCCCAAGCTTTTTCGGGGGACCTTTAATTGGATATTTAAGTGTAGGAAATAGATTGGCGATATGTTTCAAATGGACAGCATTGCTTTCAAAGAAAACACCTTTTTTAATTTAACAGAAAACGTTATACTATTACTGCCAACAACAATAAAATACATATCATATCGGCCAACGATACTGTCTGATTCAAGACATAAAGGTAAAATAAATACATTGAGGTTTGCGTATAGGCAGACTGGGGCTCAGGTGACTGGTAGCTGAAAAAAAATACATATCCGAGCTGGATTGTTTATGTTTTTTTTTGTTTGTATTTGTTTTTGTTGTTTTTTTTATCAATTATCACTAATACCATATGGAAATAAAGCTGTATACAACAATGAGTACTGTTTACCACAGAGCTCCACAGCAGCGATAAATTCACCGAAAAAAGCAGTGACCCTGAATATGACAGAGCTCCACAGTAACACAAACCCTCAGCAACTTGCATTGTCACGGTCTGTTCAAAAAACTCTGCAGTAGCCAAATCTCCCAGTACTGTGCAGCAAGCCACAGCAAACCATAGAGGTCCACAGCCACAAAAACCTGGTATCGTACAAACAAATACAACATTGATGCAACTGATAAAATGTGCCGTATGCGTGTCACTCCTCAGCCTTAAAACATACGACTGAAAATAGGCCAAACTTAGGTTGAAAGTACCTAGACACTGTGAATATGTAGCACGAGCGAACGTAGGTCGAACTTAGGACGAAAATACCTAGCCACAGTGACTATGTAGCGTAGCCGAACCCAGACTGAATGAACTTAACCAAAGTGAATATGTAACATGGCCGAACATGGTTAGCACATCCCACCATTCAACTAATCACATCCATCATATGCACAAAGGATAAACCGCAGCACATTTGCCAATATCATAGAGTGCTTATTGTGAACACATAGGTCACATGTATAAAGTAAAAAATAGGAGCACATAAGCCATGTGCAAGTAATGAGTTAACTGTGATTTTAGCAGTTCTAAATCAAGTACTAAGGTACTGTTGATATTTCCCTCAACTTTCCTTACTTAAAGTTGCAATCTAAGCATCATAGCTACAAGAGGCTGCTGTTGTGGTTGTGGTGCTTGCAGACTGGTTCCGTGTCAAATAATTTTGCAAGCTGTTAGACCTAATACCCTGCAAGCCATATTGCATATAAAGTACAATCTACACTCATACTCACAGTGTCTCTAACATCTATATTTGGACAGCGTTGATTGGATTAGCACTAGCACTATAGCTTTGACAAAGGACTGTAGTTGTATTGTGCTTAGACTGTCCCTTTAAGCACAACTTATTATGTAGAACTTTAGTGTTAGAACCTCAGCCATCAATGTACTTACACAATTAGGTGAAACATTAACATTTTCAAGGTGAATGGTACTCGTAACAATTAGAAGAGAAATCCCGAGAGCTTTTTGTGGCAGTAGTTTCCCCCTTGTCTGTATATTTGTGTTCTCTAGAAAACTCTCCAAAAAAGCCAGTGTCTGGAGTTTGATATGGGGAATACCTTGGGAAATGAGATATTTTTATATTGTTTATGTTCTCATAGCCAGTGACTTAATACACCGTATGCTGTGGTCTTCAGAATGTTTTTGTGCATTACAATGGTGGAAATATCTCTCTCTTTATCTTTAGCTAGGAAATAACTCTAAACCTGAGCTACGGCAGAAGTTAGTCTTGTGGGTTTACATCATTTGCGGTGATGTCTCAGACCATGTGTCTGATTTATAAATACAGAGAAAGGGGATAGGAATGGTGGCTTAAGGTCCATAACTGTGGCATTTTCGTGCCCACAAAAAACTAGTGATGTAGCGACTGGTATGTCTGAAAGTCATTTTGGCGCATATCGGCAATTTTGAAGCCACAAAGTAAATCCAGCTGGACAATACTTAATAAAAATGAAAAAGAATAAAAGATTTACCACAGTGTAACAATAACGTTGTTCCATTCCATTTTTAACATTTGCAGTGCTGTAAATTTTTTTCCAGTGTCTTGCTATATAATTATGATATGCTCCATGTTCAGAAAAGAGAAGGACACACAGACTGGGTGAGAAGACTCGTTGCGGAGGACGAGTAGACACTGTTACAACATCAAATAATGAGGGCTACAATTACATCAATCTCATTAGTAGTAGGCTAAAGCTCAATATTCTGCAATAGGGAATTTTTTTATTTTAAGTGTAATATAAATTTTAATGATTTTAAAAAATCTATGAGAAAACGTCTCTCCCACTGACTTGAGAATGTGAAAAAAATAACTTTTTCATGTAAAGATTTTTTAAAAAATGATAAAATTAAGTGTTTGTAATCTATATAAGGAGACCTAAAATAAAAAATAATAATTCTTGGAAACTCTTGCATTCCTTATGGTTAAAATAGATTGTAAGTAGCTCTATAATCCCTTGATTTTAGTCTGTCTACATTGAGGGCACTTTTGTTCTTCTCCACGGAGATAGTGCGGAGATAGTGCGGAGATAGTGCGGAGATAGTGCTCTGTGTTGGTGCAAGATAAAATATTTTATGTAATGTGGTTAATTGCTGGTTACATTGCATTAGCCTTGTGTGCCTCAAGGTTAATTCATGTATAGTTGTATGTTCATGCCAGGCACCATGTATTCAGTTTATACCTAGTGCCCATCGATGACTGGTTCATAGAGGTAGGTAGGGCTGCACCACACACCTCAATTTTTGTTGCTTTAAAAAAAATCAAATATATTGGTGTGCTAAGGTTAACGATTAGTGTGGTGTACTTTTATTTTGCCTTTACTAATGGTTGGCGATGCTGCTGAGAGGTTGAGAAATGAATCACATGATAATTTGTTGGGGTTTTTTTTACAAAAAAATGCTCCATTATCTCAGTATAGACATCTTGGACATGCTTATTCTGCCATAACAGGACTTATGACATAACCCATTGGCCGAGTTCATTGGATAACAGTATGAGGGGTGATGACTGACCCCTTTTTAAGTTAGTTATTGTTTCCCAAATTCATGTATTTATAGGCTTTTGCTAATGATCAGGGTCAGGTGACTCATTGGATCCAATGTTGAGTACACATGGGCAGACTCAACTACTTGGTGTACAGGCTAGCACTCATCCACTTTAAAACTTCACCAACCACCACTGCTGGTATCATGTAGTAATTTCATGCTTGGCATTATGTAGACATAAGAGATATATGACCTTCTCTCAGTCAGCCTGTGGAATGGTTGAGTTTATGCTCAAAATACTATACACAAATGTTTGTTGAAATGTGGTTTAATAATATCACACATTAGAACAAATGCATTTCCACTAATGCCCCATCATATGTGCCATGGGATAGTGTTAGTTAAAAAATGGTCTACAAAATGACCAGCCCTCCAGAGCAGGCCTCAGAATTTCCACTCCCATTTCTAGAAAACCCATTAAGAAAGTAATCCCCTACCCTAGGTATACTATATTTAATCATCTCATTATATATTTTATCATTTCGTTAATCTAGTACCATTTCAGAAAGCCTGTGAAATGGGAATCCATTAAAGAAAAAAAGTCTTAAAGTGAACAAGTTGGAAGACAAGTTTATCTTTGAGTAATAGATGCAATTTATACATTGCTGTTACAAATTTGACATTTTAGCTAACAATATGGGTTGAGCAGTTTAACCATACTCAAGTACTCAAGATGAGATCCCAATTAGTTTTCATACATTTCTCATAGGAGTGGATCTTGATCCCTGATGCACAAGTGACCATAGAGGGGTGTGCACTTACCTGGTTCACACAACTCACCTTGTGTTGTCATGTTATCTGGGATGCTAATAAATTATACAAGGCACAAAGTTAGGACATGAGGTCATGACTGTATGATGTCATGCTTGTATCATGCACCATGGAGATGCATATACCTCCTTCTTCAAACAAACTATGAATTCCACAATCTGCTTGCATTTGGCACTCCCTAGACAGAGATTGCAGCTTCACTTAAAAAAGATGATTGGGATTGATACATAGATGACAAATCAGGTAGAACGATTACATAATTTAAATATAAAACAACTATATTAATATAAGAAAACAGGAGAGAATACCAAGTGACAATTGGGCATGGTGAAGGACAAACCAAGGTCAGACGTGGCTTCCAAACAGTAAAATCTGTGCTGGAACCCGCACACTTTCGTAGCAATATTAATGTGCAAATAACATCTCAAAATAACTGAGCACTTGCATCATCTTAAAACACCTACAAATAGCCAGCATTAGATGTTTTTTAAGGGGATCGGAAATTGCTTGTCAACAGATGGTACTTGTAGGCAATTACATGTCAACAGCAAGCGGTAAGAGTTTATTTATTTGTGGAAAGAGAACTCTTTGCCAAACACAGACTTACCATGTCTGACCCAGGAAGAAAGGCATACAGTTAGGTCCATCGCAGACTCATAGAGTTTCCATTCTAAAGTGACTGCTTTGCCTGATGAACTAGACAGTAGGCCAGTAATAGCCTTTCTGTGCTGGACTGAGTCCATACAATGATCTATTATTTGCTTGCATAGTTCGGACTTAATGTTACTTAATGCGTGCCGGCTGTTAAGTGTTAGATAAATGTAAATTTATTTAAGTGTTAGGATTTGCGCCTATGACTAAGTGCCAGTCCATGAATTGACCAACCATCTCCAGGTTTTTAGACTTCATGCATTAAAAATATTACTTCTTGGGTATTAAGCCAGAGTTAGTTTTATGCATACTTGGGCATGCAATGTTTCTGAAATGCAAACATGTAACTTGGATACAGGCAGGGCCGGACTGGGACACAAATTCAGCCCAGGCAGCTAAAGGCAGAGAAGCCCGCTAAGAGTAGTAGGGCCAGAAAGGGGTGTATGAGTATGTTGGAATGATGCTCCTCCAGTGCATCCAATGCTCTCGGATTGAGAAAATGTCTTAGGTCTTTTTCTGCACACCGTAAGCATGCACTGTATTTGCTAGTGACTTGCCACTGGTATCTCCAAAAGAAAGTAGTACAAAGTTACAGTAAGAACTACAAGGTTGTGGAATTTTCTACTTGCAGAGGTGTTTTTTTAGAGTCTATATAGATGTTTAAACAACTATTAGATACATTTTTGAAAAAAAAATATTATACGGGGATATACATTTTAATTAGTGGGGTAATAGCTTCTTCATCCAAGGAGATATAAGACTGCCATTCTGGGGTCAAGAAGGTATTTTTCCTAGTTTGTTGCACAATTAGAAGTGCTTCAGATTGGAGTTTTTGGCTTAACATGAGATAGGCTGAACTTGATGGATGCATGTTTCTTTTCAGTTATGTAACTATGTAAATAATTTTGAATGGGATGTCTCACAGATCCCTCATGCTCTTTAGCCTATCACAGGATGTGTGGAATTGGGTTCCTGCTAGACGCTACTTCCCATGTGCCGTGGGGTGAGGATTAACCACTTCACTTCCGAAATCAAGCATATGTGTTTTTACCTTCATGTATTTTGCATAATGAAATTTAGTCCATAAAGCCCCACTTATCCTCATGTACACTCTATGAATGCTTACTAGTGTGAATAGGAATCAATTTAAATTTGCTGACTTAATGCCTCCAGTTTGAAGAACAAGTCAGCTCACCACCATTTTTCAAATAGTAAGGGAAGTTTCCATAGGTTATACAATTCCTACAGTTGGGGGGAGGGGGAGTAGACTCAACCATTTTACTGTTTGCATTACATTACCATTCTAGAGAGTGATAACAATTACTATATCAGTTTTAAATACCATTAATTTAGAAATATATGTTTAACTGCATTTACTATATGTGATATTATGCTGAAATGCAGACAGTCATTTTGCATTGTGAAGCAATTTTCTGTAAACTGCTAGTAATGCCAATGGGTCCTTACAAATACCTATAAGCAAGGTATTTGACCTATTTTATTTATATATTTTTGTCACTTCTACTGTATGTGAGAAAATTAGCATTTTTGCTTTTTATCATTGTAAGATAAAGGACAGTGTATATTGTCTAAAGCTTTTCATTTCCCAAATATTTTTATGATGGCTGAGCGAATAAATGAAAAATAAGCATTGTGAACATTTACATAATTTCAATTTTTCTGTTTGTCTTCAAAACAATCCATACTCTGAATTGCTATGCTCTGATATGTTCTATGCTAGCTATGCATCCCTTGCTTCAAATAAATGTTATGCTAATTATAGTATGGAGCCCACTGGGTAAGGAATGTAGTTATTCAGCAAATCACATTTTTAAAGGATCACTTAAAGAACCACATTCACTATAGCACACTGTAGTGGTGCCAGGAGTGCTCCCATCCCCAGTTTAAGGAGTAAAACAGTTTTAGAATGGACTTCTTACCTGGGGTCTGCTGGAGCTGCTCTCTGCATCTCCATTGCTCTCAGCCAATGTGCTAAACCTTGAACCACCAGGTTCAACTCAGAGAAGATTGTGTTCGGCTCACACTGCGCTGTAGTGGAGGTGGGGAGCAGTGCCTGTCATTCCATTCTAAAACGGTTCCACTCATTATGAAAAGAGGGCTCCAGGGCATTTCTGGCACCATACCCACTACAGCTTTGTAGTGGTTATAGTTCTTGTTTTGTTCCGTAAAAGCTAAATATATGGCAAATGTATGTATATAGTAATAAGGCAAAAATATGTCTGATATGTAACTGAAGACCATTCTGGTTTTATGATAACTTACCTCTATATAGAGCGCATGAATGGCAGTGTGTACTCCAAACATGAATAGACATCAAAAAATAAAGTGTTATAAGTGAAGTGACCTACAGCCCATCGAGGGCCAGACTTACTGAGACAAGTTGTTCATTAGAGCAAATATGCTCAATGCCGGATTTAATAAAATGATCATTTGTTGCAAAGTCGTAGTGTTTAGAAAAAGCAACGTTTGATAAGTTGGGACATTTCAACATATTTAATAACAAAAGTAGTTTAGTTTAAAATAGATTGATATTATGTCTATTGTCTCTTCCAGTCTCTGTAGGTGACATCACTTAAAGCAATCATTCATTGGGCTAGTGTCAGTGACCACCTCTAAGCAACAGAAATCGGGCTGCTGTGAGTGTCCCAAACAGTTAGACAGATTGACCGCTGTCTGTAGGATACTCAGGGAACACAGCAGCCAACACTGGAGAGAGCACAATAACCACCTTAAATTACAATAAGGGGAAATTACATTTCCAAAGCAGAATATATTTAGATAGGCAACAACATATCCAAAGTTATATTTTTGATAATTGTTTCAACTATAGACCATAAGCTCGTTTGAGCTCTTCAACCTATTGTTCCTGTAAGTTTTCTTGTAATTGTCCTATTTATAGTTACATTCCCCCATCTCATAATATTGTAAAGCGCTACGGAATCTGTTGGCGCTATATAAATGGCAATAATAATAATAATAATAATAACTTTTACCCCTTCCAAATGTGATATGCCTTACTACAAAAGTAGATCTTTAAAGACATCCTAACAAAGCACATTCTAACGATCTGGCCCTCCATCCCAGGCAGTCGTCCTGCAGCCAATGCCCGTGAACCGTGTCATGTGATTGTGGTTACAGCTCATCATTGTGATCACTGTTACATTGTTACTATTGTATAGCTACACTGTCCCAAAAAGTTAAATATAAAGTGTTAAAAAAGGTAAGTTTTTTTTAACCTTTCCATTGCTGATAAACTTGGAAAATAACATTTGTTAATTTTTCACACTTTTTTTTTTTTTGCTTTTTTCATATTAAATTATGTTCTATATATTAATATATGAAGTGAAAAGAAAGCCATATTTCTTCTGAACAATATGATAAATAATAAGTGTGGGTGCACTTAATATGAAAGAGGTAAATTATAGTTAAACATATAGTTATGTTATGTCGTCCTTAAGGGGTTAAGGTTAGTCATCGTCTGAAAGTTCCATTCTGTGCTACGATGATTCCAAATTCCAGTAAATGGAATCAGGACTCCTAACAGTACCGTCCAATAAAGCTTAGTAGGAACGAGCAAGGTGCTTTACAAATGAGAACAATGTACAACAAGAAGGGGCTATGTACAGATTCAGTGGGTGGCTGTTAAAATTCTCATTCCCAGTTGATTTGTTATAACATTTTCAAAATCTGAAATATGGTTTTGTTTCTTGAAAAGCAACCAAAGCCAATTTCAGAAGAGCTTTCTGCTAAGCGTTTGACATATCGCTGGAAAATGTATTCCCTCAGTGTCCAAGAGAAACAGCATACGCCATTGTGCAATCAGGACAGTAACAATCAAAACAGTGACCTTTTGAGTGGAAGGAGGGAAAAGCGTATTGGACCGACTATGTGCAAAATGCTTTGACAAAGTCTCCACTGAGTTCCCCTCCGCACATTGGAAGCTTCCGTGTGATCGGATTCGTGACCTTATAAAGCACAGTGTATACTGCCAAGCATAACCTCAATGGGATTAGTGGCTGCCAAATTCATCCCATTGAGGGATTTACTTGTCTGGGTTGGTTTCAGTACTTATGGTTTATTGAGTTTTCGATTTCTGTGTTACAGAATATTCCTTCACCCCTACTGTTTGCTTTGATAATGTATCTCCCCAATGCTTCTTTTAAAGCAGGCTTCCCCAAACCCGGCCCTCTAGATCTGGCTGCACTACAACTCCCATGATTCTGTGAATGAAAGGTAGGCTAAGAATCATGGGAGTTGTAGTTCATCAACATCTGGAGGGCCGGAGCTTGGGGAAGCCTGCTTTAAAGGGACACTCAAGCACGGATTTACAGCTTTTATAGAAATAACATATTAAAATGCATTTAAAATTTAAAAAATTAATAAAAATAAAAATATTTATTTCAGTTCTGGATGTCCGTATTTTTAGGCTCCACCAGGGACCTGTTTGATCGGCTTCATCGTTTTCTCATTAAGAAGTAGCCAATCTTTCATTTCCTGTAGCTTTCTACGGGTGAATTAGAGAGAATATGTCGTCCCAAACTTGGATACTGTCTTATGAAAAGCAATTTTCCCTTCCTGATTTACATTATTTTTGTATACTCACACTGTGTGATTTCAGATCATCACACAAAATGTAAAATAAAACAGAAGAGCCGAAAGCTCCCAACCTCCACCTACAAAAAGTCCTTAAATGTTGCTAAAGCCCTCATTCCCGCGAAATGGGGAAAGCCAGATATACCAACAATCAAGGAATGGATGGAATGCGTGGAGGTGATCCACAGCATGGAAAGCCTCATAGTGGATGTCCGGGGGAACCCTGAAAAATGCACTCTACTCTGGACTCCAAGGCTTATGTACAGAGGGGGACACTCAACCACCTTTACAACTAGACACAATGCCCCACCCACTAAAGCTGGATGACCACCTGGCCAACAAAAGTAGACCCACATAGGACTACAAAGGTGACTGGGTTGAACCACCACTCGATGTGAACTACCGTCATCCACCCACGAATGGAGACCCTGAGAACCAACTGAAACATCACAAGAGCTGAATGACCAAAGACATGAAACCATTTACCAACACGAAAGAGGGTGGGGGAGCCGCCATCCACTCTTCTCTCACATCCCTCAACTCTCTCATTCTTCTCTTCTCTCCCTTTTCCCCTTTCCCTCGCCCCTACCTCCCCTCCCCTCCCTTTACTACATTGGTCAGGATCACTTACTAGGCCAGCCTAAATCTACCATCCACATGACTATAAGACATGGGTCAGCACCCTACTTACCATTAATCAGGTAGTACTACTAAATACCCCGAACAAGGCAACCCAGAACCTGGCTCCAGTGATTGGAGCTACTCACACGCACCCCATATAAACCATACAACTGCATAGCAAATGGAGGCTAACATGGAACCCCTAACCAGCAGATATATGCTACCAATTATAGATTGTCAAGGAAAAAAATAGAAGAGATCCCAAATAAACACAAAATATACTTTTTATATTGTATATATATTATTTCATGTTTAAGAAAAGAGGATATCTAACACTAAGCAGCCTCTGTGGATAACACAAATTCCTCCAAGTCACTCGTTCACACAGTTAACCAAATTGAATTATTCACTGGATTAAATCTGTGAAGATCCACTGAGAATTTATAACTGCACTCAGTGTGGAATGTAAAAATGACTTCCATAGAACCTTATTATAAATGTGAAGTAGTCTCAACAAGGAACATGTTGTGAAAATCAAGACAAAAAAGGAGTTTTACCAGTTTGTTAAGGGTTCTAAGTGTTTGTAACTACATCAAGCTAGAAGAAGAGTCATTATCTTCAAAAAGAGAAAAAGTACAAATGTAGTTAATTTTACCAGTCTACTACAGCTCCTATAGGGAGGAGAAACCATTCAGGAAGAATGCTGGACTCGCTAGCCTCCGTTAAAGTGACTAATAGAAACTTTAGAGATTTGCTCACATTTGTAAAAAATAAAAAATCACAATAATGACCCCCAATCCTTTCACCAGTTTGTGATCCAAAGCTGAAACTTAATTGGGTTATGTATGAGAACAGAAATCCATAACAGGTCCATATGACAATGGCTCAAAATAAACCAAGTTGATGTTTTGTAGTGGATTAATCAAAGTCGTGATTCGAACCCCATTGAGGAGCTGTCAGGGCCCTAAACAAGCAGCTCACACTTGAAAACTTCCCAAAGCTGCTGCATTTCCCTGCCTAAGCCCTACAGTAAGGAAATAGATAGTGCAACAAATGCAGGTCATTGATTATGGGGATGTAGTGAATGCACCCGCACTGCAAACCCACCTTAATAAACCTAATAAATTATATAATTTGTTCTGCCCCTTTGTACTAGAATGTAATTACTTTAACCACCACTGTTACATGTTAAAAGAGCTAAACTGGTTGTCGCTGGAATCCCGACGCACTCTTCATCTTTCCAGCCTCGTGCATAAGAGTATTTCTGGGAAGCTCCCACCCTACCTGAGCAGAATGCTCTCCCTGGCTGTTCCCACCTCCTATAACCTCCAATCCAGTACTAGCACGATATTTAGCACACCGCGATACAAAAAAAAATGTCTTGATCCTCCTTTTCCTACCGAGCACCGCAATTATGGAATAACCTCAGGGACACAGTCAAATTTTAATTCAATCTAAAATATTTTAAGAGATCTATGGCAATATAACTTAACACAGAATACACCTGTCATGGTTGAATACGTTAATTACCTGTTATGTATTAAATATTGTATATGTGATGTATATACTGTATATATATATATATACATATATAAATATATATAAATAAATAGTTTGTATATTGTATTTTTGTAATATTGTATCCCATTGTAACAATGCAATGTTTTGTGGACAAAGACCCAGGACATACTTGAAAACGAGAGAAATCTCAATGTATCCATCCTGGTAAAATATTTGATAAATAAATAAATAAATTTCAGGAAGAACGAATATATGTAACATCATAAGAGGTGTCACAGTACCTGGCTCCAAGCTTACCGGAGCTCTGACAATATGGGCCTAGCCCGTTCTTTCCCCATCGCAACTCCAATGGTAATGTGTTACCCCGCAGCCAGTCTGCTTATGTAACTGTAGCTAAGGTTGTATCTGAACCATCACACCTACCTTTTGTAGTCTCACTCATAACTGCTTAGTTTCCAACTCAGGCTGTCCCTTTACTGCAGTAGAATCTTTCTGCATATAAATATTAATGCTTGGTTCTCATGATCCCATATAAATTGCTTTCTTGAATGTTATCTAATGTTATATTCTGCTTCTATGTATGTGGCATACTACTATTTATTGTCTTACTGATCAAGCATTGATAAGAAAAAGAGATTGACAAAAAAGAAACCAGGAGAGAAGGGAAACTGATCCCAATGGTGTATTTCTTAGTTTCTCATATTGATCCCAGTATTACTACTTATGTGTATACATCACAGCCACTCATTGACATCTCTCATTAAAGGAGAATGCCTGAGGACCACTGGTGATCCAGTGGAGGTTTGCTGAGGAGTAGGATTCCTTTTGGTCCGGTGGGAAAGAATTGTGGTCTGTACCTTTATCGATGCAGATCACTTTAAGAACTTCCTCATGATCTGACACTTAGTGAATGACTCAAAGTTCTGGATATGGCTGTCTTAGTCAATGAGAAGTGCAGGGAGACCACAAGGGAGCTCTTAAAGTGATCTCTTCCTTATACAGCTCCAACCCAAGAAGTTATCTTGAGCGAGTGAGGGGCACAGGCATGAACGCAGAGATCTCCCTGCGGGCTTATTGAGGGCCCTCCTGCAGTAGTACCGCAGGAGTAAGGCAACAGGCAGAAATTATACAGGGCTTTTATGAGCACAGCACTGTGTGTATTTCTGAAGGTAAGGGGTTAGTGGCGCTTATTGACAATGTTTTTAAGGCCTGGACTGTCCCATAAGGATATTTCCCAGTGCACTGTAGTATATGTGGGTCACCCAGGCTGCTAGATAAGTATGATAAGTATGCATGATATCCCTGGAGTTGTATGCATGTAGCTGCAGGTGAGGGCAGACAGTGTTTGTGAAAAACATAACACATCCCAGTTGTCAGTGATGTCAGCTGAGTCACTTGAAACATTCTATGTTCTTGCTGCACAGATTTGTATTTCTGTTCCGTTATGCTGTGCAGGTTATAATGATAGAGGTTGCATTGATATATTGTGTCGTTCCTCACAAGTCTTGCAGGGCCATATGTTTATACTGCAGGGTCCGATTAATTTGAACAAATATTTATTATTCTTTTATTTAACTAATGAAATGTGATGACTGTGTTGCTTATTTTCTCATGTATAATTGTAATATCGAGATCACCAATGAGAAATTAAGACGAGTGGTTTCTGGGATACGGACAGCTGACCTGGATCTCTCTGACTATTTTTTTCCCATATTATATTGTATTTTTCACAAAGTGAATATATTTACCATGAACATTAAAGCATAACTAATGTTTTACAATTATTTTAATATTTTTAATGCACAGTGAAAAACTCTTTAAGAAACATTTTCTCACAAAGTTCATTAAAAAAATCCTCAAAGCACGAGAGGCCATTTTGAAGAACTGCAGTAAGTATTACTGTAACATCCAGGGATACAATATCCAGCATAATTAAATCACGTTTATATTTAACGATGCCTCTTCAACTTGATAGAGAGTACTGTCATTTTAAGGAACTCTGGTTTCTGTCATTTCCTGCGCAAGACGGTAAGAGGAAAAAGGAAAAAAAAAGACACATAGATCCAGAAAGAACAGAAAATTAAGTCAAAGTTTAACTTAACTTTAAACTCCCTTCCACATGTTTCTATTGTGTTTAATGTTCTATGGTTAAAATATATAATATATCTTGCAGTATATGGGGGTTTATTCTGGAGCAAGTTTCTAGAAGTGGAATAGTCACTGCGAAAACCAATGGATTGTTCCCATTAACTGTTTCTTTCTATATCTTTTACCTGCAATTGCTCCTTATACAGAAACACCAACACTGGATTATCTATATTACATTCTCTGTAGGTCATTAGCCAATATGAGCTGTCAATTCTACCAGCATCATCATTTATCATCATCCAATGAATATGGACAAATATTCACTAAACTCATAAATGAGGGACTGCATCACTGTGTTTTAATTTGAGAAATATTTTAAGCACACTGCATCACGTTACCATATTAGGTATGCATCTTTCTCATTTTTTGAATGGGAAATCTGTGATAGATTGAGTGTGTCGACTCAGCCTATCACCGGAGTCCAGCCAGAGGCTCCGACAGTGAACCCGGGGACTGCAATGGAGGAAGATAAATCAAATGGACAGGACAACCTGCTCTTAAATTGTATAACTTGAGATTAATGTGTTATGGTGCCCAGAGTCCGTGTGTGTGCACTAAACTTGTGAATTGCATATACATTTTGGGCATATGGGGGTTCAAGCAGAATTGCTATTAAATAATGTAGGTTTTGGTATAAAGACAGACAGACATTAGAAGAAGTATGCTCCTAAAACCCTCAGCTGCACCTTAAAATACAGAATGAATATATAAAGGAATATAATCTCATAGGGCAGGTGGAAATAAACTCCAAGATTCATCACCCAAAACAAAGACAAGTTTAGACCTTGTGTGTTCTCAAATTTCAAATAAAAAGTTCTGCAATATCATAAAAAGAGAGATATTGTATGCTCAAAAAACATGAGAAAACAAGGTCCCAGCAACGTGAATTAGGAGTACTCACTGAGCTTGGTAAAATATCTGCTGATCATTCAAATGTTCGTTTTTTGACCTAGAACTGAACCCTCTTTCATGGCCCCCCCTTATGTTTAATAATTGGTGTAAAGATGAATTAGAGCATATACATTTTTAAGATGTGGGCAAGTACAGGCTAGGATTAGAGAAGCATATATAAATATGCAAGAAGAGGCTATCATAGATGTGGTGGGAGTGAAACGCTTCAGAGAAACTTGTGGTCATTCAAAGTGTATATAAAAGAGTTAAAGTGATAGATGTAAGTTTCTAGAAGCAATAATTAGAAGGACGAGACAGAGAAGGTTCGGTTTTATCAGGCCTTTTAAGTGGTTGGTAAGCTCAAGGAGAGCAGGAAAGGATTGAATTAAATATGAACCAGATGTTCCCCCCCTCAACAAAAATCTATTCCAATAGGCTGAATACTGTAAGACAAAGAGTCAATAAATATTATTCTGGTCAATAGTCTTTTAAAGAAAGCTCTCAAGTATATTATAAAATAACAATTTACTATCTATCTATCTATCTATATATCTATCTTTCTATCTATCTAATTCTCTCTCTCTCTCTCTGTCTGTCTTTCTGTCCACTGACAGGTGAAGTGAATAACATTGATTATATCATTACGATGACATGTGTCAAGGTGTGGGATCTATATAAGGCAGCAAGTGAACCGCCAGTTCTTTATTTTTTTGTGTTGAAAGCAGGAAAAATGGTCAAACGAAAAGATCTAAGTGACTTTAACAAGTGCCAAATGCTGATTGCTAGACGACTGGGTCAAAACGTCTCCAAAACAGAAAGTCTTGTGGTGTGTTCTTGGTATGCAATGGTCAGTACCTACTACAAATGTTGCAAGGAAGGACAACCAGTGAATCTGCGTCAGGCTCATCGATGCACTTGGGGAGCGAAGGCTATCCCGTCGGGTTTAATCCCACAGAAGAGCTACTCTTGCTCAAATTGCATATAATGATGACCATGATAGAAAGGTGTCAAAACACACAGTGCATCACAGTTTGGTGCATATGGGAATGCAGAGCTGAGGACCGGTCAGATTGCCCATGAAGACCACTGGCCACCTCTGTAAGTGCCATCAATGGGGATGTGAGCATCAGAACTGTACTATGGAGCAATGGAAGAAGGTTGCCTGGTCTGATAAATCCCATTTCCTTTTAGAACAGGTAGATGGCTGGGTGTATGTGTGTCATTTCCCTGGGAAGGAAATGGCAACAGGATGCTCTACGGGAAGAATGCAGGCTGGCGGATGCAATGTTATGCTCTAGGCAATGTTTTGCCGGGTAACCTTGGGTCTTGCAATTCATGCGGATGCTACTTTGACATATACTACCTAACTAGAGATTGTTGCAGACCACATACACCCCTTCATGGCAATAGAGTTTTCTTGAATGAAGTGGTCTCTTTCAGCTGAATAATGCACCCCACTACACTGCAAAAGTTGTTCAGGAATGGTTTATGGAATGTGACAAGCATTCAGTGTGTTGCCTTGGCACCCCAACTTTCCAAGATCTCAATCTGATTGAGCATCTGTGGGATGTGCTGGAACAACGAATGCAATCCATGGATATCCCACCTTGCAACTTGCAGGACTCAAGGTCTTCTGCTCATGTCGTGGTGCCAGATACCAGTGGACATGTTCAGAGGTCTTGGGGAATCGATGCCTCAATGCATCAGAGATGTTTTGGCAGCATAAGTGTATTAAGATATTAGGCAGTATAAAAAAATATTATATTTTTTCAAATATAGTGCTGGTTTCTCAATATTTATATGCATAGTCAGAATTTGACTTAAGATTAATTCATTGATCTACCTTACCTTGTGTTAATGGTTCTTAGTGGTGGAGTAATAGGGAATGTATTCTTGGCAGACAATAGGTCCCATAAAACCAACTGAGAATCATTTAAATGTCACATCCCACTCGATTATTGTTACTGACCATATATATCTCTGCATGAATTTACCCATCTTTTATTTGATATATAAAGCAGCATTACACACCATCACATCATCAAGTTGATCATTGCAATAAGTTCAGCATGCTCCAATGGCCACTTTCATCACCAGATCTCGATTCAGTAGAGCATTTTTGGGAAGTGGTGGAAAGGGACATTTGTAGTATATTGTATTTGGAGCCAACAAATCTGCAGCAACAGCATGCTACTATCATATCAACACTATCTTATACTATCGAATAAGTTCCATCTATGGTATGAAGAATTCAGACTGTTCTGGGGGCAAATGAGATTCCAAGCCAGTGTTAGAGCTGTGTACCTATTAAACTGGCTAGTGATATTTATAACTTACATTCCAATTGCCTTGTATTTATGAGATCCCATGTTAACTGTAAATAGAAACTGATTTATTAATCTATCCCCAGTAATAAAATCTTAGAAAGGCATCCTACCGCAATACTGAATTTGTCATCCTCACTTGCCTCGCCACTCCCTTGCGTACTGGCAAAAAAACAGAAACTTGCCGTCTGGTATATTTTAGTTCTTCTGATTCCCACCTCCAATGAAAGCCACATGAAAAGTTTATGAAAAGACAGCAATTTCCTGTGCCGGATTCTGACTTTATTGTTCTCTTTCTTTTTTTAGCAAATACTTTAACCTGAATTTCACTTACAGATATTGTTCCAATTTCGTAGCATTCCAGAAGCGAAATGGCATCGGGACTGCATTACATCACCTTGACCAAAAAAAGCAACATATTTGCTGCTTCTGGGCATAGACATCATCATTAGAGTTTTACCATCTTACCTTTATATGGAATTCTAAGTAAAATTGACTATACATTTTTATACAGATATTTTTAATGTATTGATTTCATATATATATATATTCTGGTAAAACCAATCAGTACATTGATTTTTTGTTAATACATAATTAAATACTGTCATATTGTTCTTGGCTTTAAAGGGTTAAAATAATCACCTATCCAATTGTTTATCTTCCTGGGTTATTCCCATGTGCTCTCTTCTAGTCTTCATATTTATATCCATACCAGAAGGAGGAACTACCAGTCAAGAACCTCTCTGGTTATTCGTATCCCATACACACTTGCTCGGTAGAGATGTCGCGAACTGCTCGCCGAACTGTTCGCGAACTGTCCGCCGGCGAACAATAGCGTGTTCGCGTTGGGCGAACATATGCGATTTCCAGTCCGCCCCCTATTCATCATCATTGAGTACACTTTGACCTGGAACCTCACAGTCAGCAGACACTTCCTGGGAGGGAGGGTCTGCTGCTGATTGGCTGGAATGTGTCTGCTGACTGTCAGGTTCCGGGTCAAAGTGTACGCAATGATGACGAATAGGGGGCGGACCGGAAATCGCATATGTTCGCCCAACGTGAACATGCTATTGTTCGCCAGCGGACAGTTTGCGAACAGTTCGGCGAGCAGTTTGCGACATCTCTATTGCTCGGCAGATAGATGATGTCCAAGCTTCAGGCTTGGACACTCTACAGAGTTCCAAGAAGGATGAGGGAGAGGTTCATGTTTCTTGTGCATATGGCATGTGCACTCACTCCACATGCACAAATGTGAGGAATCGTGATGGGAAAGGACTAAGCAACATTTCTCCTTTGATCCCACAGAGCCAGGGGACAGATTAAAAGCTCCAGTGAATTTTGCAGAATTTTGGAGTTATAAGTCACTTTGAAAGGGAGACTGGTCCAGGGTACTCTTAGTGTGCAATAAAACCAATATTCTATATTGTAACGGACCGTTTTGCATACAAGAGGTTAAAGACCCTTTAGGCAATATTCCCCTTTTCAGATGTACAGGCATCTACTGTAAGCACCAATCTCCCGAACTGCAAACTACACGAATTCACCAACTCCCGAACAGGAAACACACGAATAATGGAAACAGACGAACAGGAAAAGCATACAATCCGCTTACACTCCTGGCAATCAGCATACAATCCAATTCCCCCAATAACGAGACGACACTTTGTTTTGAGGGTCAAGCAGGAACTGATTTACTGGGGCTACCTGCCCGGCTTTTATGCAGGTCTCCCACCTGGTGGACACTCCTCTAGGGGACCAGATGGGAAACTGGGAAACAGACATACACCTTTAAACACTCCCACAATGAATCACAATCCCTCCTCTCTGTCCTGGAGGTGATTGGGAAGTAATCCAATATCTCCAAGGACAGAGGCAAAACTCCATTAGCCACATGGCAGACAAAGGACAATAAAAGACATAAAATTACATACTGTTACATTTATCACATAGAACATAACATTCTACCTATCCCCAGACAGCCTAGATCTGAGCGCACATTATTACCGGATGGCGCTCAGATCACGTACATACAGTTCAATCACCATGGAGCCAAAGTCTTTCATACAGTCTTTCAGTATACGGCTGGGATCCATGGCATATCTATCTGGGGTAGCATGGCTTTAACAGTCTGCAGAAAGGCACGAATACGCTTTTCTGCAGGGAAAATAAAAGGTTTTAACTGCCGGGCCATAGTCTAAAGGGAGCAGGCGAGCAACCCGGCTCCTCCAGTGGACAGTGGCGAGGCTGGTTTAGCCACATATATAGTAAAAGCCTAAGGAATAAAACAAAGCTTTATGAAGATTAACTGAATATGACCCTGTATATATCTCCTCCTAATGCATATGTACTAACTTTTAAAGTTTATCTAAATGCATTCTAAAACAAATTTCGTCCATAAAGCCCAATTTATCTTGCCCTTTTCCAAAGGTAACATTTCTCTGTAAGAGCTAAATTGTGGAGTAGAAGAAAACTCAAACACACCAGAATAAATTTGCACATAAAAAACGTTTTGATTTATACAGTGGATAAGTATAGATGATACAGAAAAGTGCAGATAACAGTACAAGCATGTAAACATCAAATAACATACCAATAACCACTAGATCTGCAATATTAAATGCTCAAAAAAGAAAACCATAAACCCATATTAAAACAGGCATACTGACCAAGATCAGGAGACAATAGAACCCCAACGTTTCGGCGACACAGCCTTCCTTAGGGGGGAATGTCTAACCCAATGGTCTCTGTTCCTACTAATATACCCTGGAAACTACCCAGGGGATAATTGCCCTCATTTAGAACATATGTGCCCCCCCCCCCCCACCATCACTTTAGCCCCCTGAGAAGAGGTTAAAACTCACCTTATTTCCAGCGTCGCGCGAGTCCACCAGTGCTGGTCCTGCCCCCATCCATCTCCTTGGTGACATCATCAGAATTTATGATTTTTAGCCAATCCAATGCTTTCCCATAGATAAATCAATGCATCTCTATGAGGAAAATTCAGCGTCTCCATGTAGAGCGGGAGTTGTTGTACAGCAGTGCTACCTACTGTGCTGTGCAGCACTGCCCCAAGAGGCACTTGAAGTCAACTCGCTCAGCCGGTGGCTAGACATGTCCAAAAGGTGGGACATGCTCTGCCAATACTCAGGGTCATGAGCATTGACTATGTCCCCCAATCAAAATGAGGAGGTGACATGTAAACCTGCTGATAAGAGAATATTCCTGGATCTTCACATTGGACAGCTTGGCTCCTTTAGATTGCTTCCTCAATAGTAGATGGTTCATTAGCTTGCTTCTGTATAACAGCTTTACGTTATACATTTTTATGATGTTTTATTTTGTAACATAGTAGTTGTAAATTTGCATAAGGACTTATGGAACTGTCTTTGTAGTTTCTAGTACTAGTGGCTACAAGTATCCCTTTTGTATTATCCACTTATACATTGTTATATTTGGAATATTTTCTAAAAATTAGTAGCACTCACAGGTCTATATGCCATGGTTTTATTTGGTGAATCACATCAGAAAGTTGCCTTTACAGACGATCAACATTTCGGCCACTATCAGGATCAAAAGTATAATGAAAAATACAAACAGGTATATGCTAGAAGTTACTGCCAATTAATACAAATTCCGCTTACCCGTGAACCTTGTGTGAGTGACCAAGTGAAAAAGTAGATGCCTACTAATGTGAAAACCCAGATGTGCATCCTTAGTGTGATGTAAGGACAAAACAATGTGAAAACAAGAAACAATGTGGTTGCTAAGTGGTATATAAACACATGGTGCCAAGTGTGTTGCCAAATCCGACAATATATGTGTCAATATTGCGCATCATGAATGTGAAAAGGTGAATGTAGCCCCATGTAGCCAAGCGCAGCTAAGCGAAAAAAGGCCTTGACAGGGGTTAGGAGGCGGGCCTAGGAGGAAGTAAGCAAGGGAGTGGAGTTATGGGTAAGTGGGTTTGGTTATTTAAATGGGCAGCCATTTTAGGTAATTCATTCTAACTTCCTACCTGGTTAAGTTTGTGTTCGCTCCTGTGGGCACAGAGTTGGCTTGGTAGGGCTTTTTCCTTTTGTCTCCCTGCAGGGCCGATGGATGAAGTGGAGCGACTGCTGGAGCGGATCCGGTCGGCGGCGAGGCACCAGGGGGCTGACTGGCTGAAGGCCCAGTTAGGCCCGGCCCTGGCGGCGGCGGCGGACCAGGACGGTGGCGGACGACGGCCTGTTCGGGCCAGGAGGCCTCCGGAGCGGCTAAGCCCGGGTGTGGGGCCCGGTGAAGACATCCCTGGTGGTCCGGGAGGCTCCGGTGCGGGCGGCAGCAGGCCCGGCAGCCGCGTGGTAGAGGCCCCGCCTCCCCGCGAGCGGCCGGGGCCTAGGACCAGGGGGACGGTCGGGACGGTCGGGACGGTCGGGACGGGGCCGTCGCGGCTGCCGGGTCGGACGTGGCCGGGCGGTCCCCTGGAGGAGCGGGCAGCATGGAGGTGCGGCCCGGGAGGGCGCACACCCCGTCGGAGGCGGAGATCGGCGGGACCGGGACCGGGAGGACACGTGGCCGGTTCCCGGCCCCAAAGGCAAGTGCAGGGGGCTCCGGCCAGGGCCCCCTTGGCGGGATAAGTGCTGGGGGGGTCCTGACAGGGGGTGGAGGGCGGAGGGCCCAAGTGGGGGGTGGGAAGGCCTCCCAGGGACCGCGGGTGGTGGATGGGGAGGGCATAGGGGTCATAGGTGGGGGGAGTAGTGGTAGGGGTGGGGGGGCTGTGGGTGAGGAGGGACTGCTGGGCTCCCCAGTAGGGGAAAGGGGGCCTCCTTGGGCTCTGGGGCTAGGCCGGTGCGGGTAGGGTCGGGTAGGCCTGGTTTAGGGGTTGGGGGGGCCAGTCTGGTTGAGGGGGGTCTAGGTCCCCTTAGTCTGGGAGCCAGTTCAGGTGGGGGGTCGGGCTCTAGCCGGAGGGGTGAGCGTTTGGGGGTGCAGGGTAGTAGGGGGGGGGGGTCCGGTTCAGGGTCCTGTAGTGGTAGTCCCTCTCCGGTTCGGGAAGTAGAGCCACGGGGGAGGAGGGGGAGGAGGGGGAGGTCCCGGCAGCGCCGCTCCAGGTCAGGGAGCTCAGGAGAGAGCGGGTCTAGCGTTCCCAGGGGTGGTCGGCGGGGACGTATGCCCGGAGAGGACAGGAGGAGCCGTAGCCCTAGGGGCTCCCGCGCGCAGCGCGCGCAGGGGGCGCAGCGGGAGGCTTTGGCAATGGGCAGGCGCTCCCAGGGTCGGGACGGGGGGGATGCGAATACTCAGTGCACCCTACCCAGGACTTCTTCTCCTCTTTCCAGGTCACGGAGCCGTTCCATATCGACACGGGCAAGGCACCGGTTTGGCTCCCCGGTTGGCGAGGTATCGGCGGGAGTCGCTCTCCCTGGACATCGGGCAGTCGACGACGCAGCCCCTGCCGCGTCAGTTGCAGGGGGCTTGGCCGGTGAGTCTTGTGGGTCACTACACTCCAGTTCCTTAGTTAGCACACTGCAAGCACTGCTCCACTCGCTGGGGGCGGGGGGTGACACGGGGGGTGGCGTTGGTCGGGTTTGGGCCCCGGGGACGGAGGTCCCTGGTCCTAGTGGGGTTTCCGTGGGGCTTAGTTCGGGCGGGGACGTGGGGGTGGCGCCCGAGGCGATGGCGGCCGGTGGTGACAAGGCGGAACTGGCCGGGGGTATTCCGGACGCAGCGAGGCAGCACGCATACGTCTCGTTTGCGGGCCCCCTGGGGGTTCATCTGAAACAGGACGTGAAAGAGAAGCTCTGGAAAGGTGAGTTTTGCGAGATCTTCTCCCTGCTCCCCTTGGAGGACTTTATTGACCTCAAGGAGGAGGATAAAAAGGATGAAAAGAAGGAGGAGGAGGAGAAGAGGAAGCAGTATCGCAAGATTCCGAAATCCTTTGGTAACTGGTTACGGGCGTTTTGCGTGCTAGCCAGCGTGCTCGGGGAAAAATCGCCGGGATTATGCTCGTCCCTATTCTGCTACCTGGACGGCATTTGGGAAGCATATCGCACCTATGGGGGGCTGGCATGGTGGCGATACGATGAATAGTTTAGGCAGCGACTGGCGGCTAACCCGGGGATGAGGTGGGATCAGATGGATCTGCCCCTCTGGATGAAGCTAATGATGGCCCAGAAGGCGCAGCCCTTTCCAAACTCGGCCGGCGCGAAGGGGCAGTCCGCCTCGTCGGCCGCTTTGCAAAAGGGCTTCTGCTGGCTCTACAACGAGGGCCAGTGCAAATGGGGAAACGCGTGTCGATTTAAGCATGAGTGCTCCGGTTGTGGGGGTGCTCATGGGCTCAATCGCTGTTTCAAAAAAGGGAGGGCGGGAACAGCCGGAGCGGCTGCCGGGGCCGGAGGGAATGCTTCCCCTGCCCCGGGGCTTCACGCCGGTGAGGCTAGACGCGATGGAGCCGTGTCTAAGCCGCTACGGTAACAGGACTGATGCCTCGGTACTTAGGGAAGGCTTCGGGCGGGGTTTCTTTATTCCCTTCCAGAAGCGGGGGGGATCGGGGGGGGTTGCGCAACCTGAAGTCGGTGGCGGATTTCCCGGGGGTGGTACGGGAGAAACTAGACAAGGAGGTTGCGCTGGGGCGGATGGCGGGCCCGTTTGCGGCGCCCCCATTGGAGGACCTCCGGGTTTCCCCTCTCGGGGTGGTGCCAAAGAAGGAGCCGGGGAAGTTCCGGCTCATTCACCACCTCTCCTACCCAAAAGGGGAGTCGGTGAATGACGGTATTGATAAGGACCTATGCTCGGTCTCTTATGCATCATTCGACCGGGCGGTCGAGCTGGTTAAACGGGCCGGGCATGGGGCACTTATGGCTAAAGTGGATATTGAGGCGGCGTTTCGGCTGCTGCCAGTCCACCCGGACTGTCACCACCTGTTGGGATGTTTTTTCGAGGGGAAATATTTCGTGGACTTGTGCCTCCCTATGGGCTGTTCCATTTCATGCTCCTATTTCGAGAAATTTAGTACTTTTCTCGAATGGGTGGTGCGGGTCGAGGCGGGGAACCGTTCGGTGGTGCACTACCTGGACGATTTCTTTTGCGTGGGGCCGGCTGCCTCCTCGGCATGCCAGCAACTGCTTAGGACCATGGAATGGGTGGCGGGCCACTTTGGGGTGCCGCTGGCAGCGGATAAGACGGAGGGCCCGACGACGTGCCTTAGTTTCTTGGGGTTGGAAATAGATTCTATCTTGGGTGAATGCCGGCTGCCTCGGGACAAGCTGGAGGGGCTCAAGGGGACGGTGGCTGCGGTGACCGTTGCGCGCAAAGTTACGCTGCGGCAACTGCAGTCGCTGATAGGGATGCTGAACTTTGCATGCCGTGTAATTCCTATGGGGAGGGTTTTCAGCCGCAGCCTGGCGGCTGCTACGGCAGGAGTTCGATCCCCACATCATTTCATACGGGTGTCAGCAACCATGAGGGCTGATTTGGGCGTGTGGGATGCCTTCCTGCAGGATTTCAACGGGACGGTGTTTTTCCAGAGGGCGGGTAAGTCGGCGGCGGAGCTGGAGCTCTTCACGGATGCTTCGGGTTGTGTGGGTTTCGGGGCCTACTTTGGCGGGAGATGGTGCGCGGAGCGGTGGCCGGAGGCATGGGAGTCCAGCCCAGTCATGCGCAACCTGGCTTTTCTGGAATTATTCCCGTTGGTCGTTGCATTGGCACTATGGGGCGAGGGGCTCCGGGACCAGAAAGTGGTCTTTTTCTCGGACAACATGGCAGTGGTGCATGCGGTGAATAATCAATCGGCTGCCTCTAAGCCGGTGGTTAGGTTGCTGCGGCGCTTTGTGTTGATGTGTATGTCACGGAATGTCGTGTTTCGCGCGTGTCATGTCCCTGGGTACCTGAATGAGGTGGCTGACGCTCTGTCTCGTTTTCAGTGGTCCCGATTTTGGACGATGGCGCCAGGAGCATTGAAGGAAGGGGAGGCTTGCCCGGACGAGATATGGCAGCTGGGAGCGTCCTGCTTGGGGGACTTGTGAAGGCTTCACTGGCACCGGCCACATGGGCCTCCTACAGTAAGGTCTGGGACTCTTGGGAACGATCATTAGACGGGTTGGAGCATGGCTTATGTGGGGATGCGCTGCGGGACGCTTTTCTGTAGTACACCTGCCAATTGCTGGCAAAGGGGGCGTCCCCGGCAGTGGTCGACAGGTCCATGGCGGCAATGGCTTTCTGGTTCCGATGGCGCGGGTCGGAGGATCTGACTAAGACCTTCCTAGTACGGCAGGCGCTGAAGGGTTATCGAAAGGGCCGCAGGTCCTGTGACTCTAGGCGCCCGGTGTCGGTACGGGTATTGGGGGATCTGGCGGGTCGTTTGCCGGAAATTTGTTTCAACGGGTTTGAGGTCTCTCTGTTCAGAGCGGCTTTTCTCTTGGCATTCTTCGGGGCGTTCCGCGTGGGGGAGCTGGTGAGTGCCAGTAGGGTGGTGCCCGGGGGTCTGCAGGCCTCAGGGGTTCGTGTTTTGGAGGGTAAGGTGGTTGTGCATCTGGGTAGTTCTAAGACGGACGTCCGCGGCGTGGGTAGGGACGTTACGCTATGGGCTCTGCCGGGCGCAGTATTGTGCCCGGTGGCTGCAGTGGCGGAGTACATGGCTCGGAGGCCGGCGGTAGGGGGTTCCTTCTTGGTACATGCGGATGGTTCTTCCCTGTCCCGGTTTCAGTTTACAAAGGTTTTTCGGGCTGGGCTAGGTAAGTTGGGGCTTCCGGCAGGACGTTTTGGTACTCACTCCTTTCGCATTGGGGCGGCCACGGAGGCCGCACGGTTGGGACTAGGAGATGAGGTCGTGAAGCGCATAGGGAGATGGGAGTCGGTGCGGTTCCGCTCATATGTGCGGTTGGGCTTATTGGAATAAAAAAACAAAACAAAAAAAAAGGGTACATGTCTGTGTATGTATATGTTTATATATATATATGTATATGTATAGATATGGTACGGGGGCGGGCATGGACGGGGGAGTCCTCTTTTGCCTTTCCCTCATGCTTGTTTTCTTCTTCTCCCCAGGACGGGTTGCTTGGATTGTGGGACATTCTTTTGTCTTCTGGGCCGAGAGGAGGGCCGCAGCTCGAATGCAGGGCCAGCAGCTGGGCTTTCCGAAGGACCAGTTGACAGTCCGATGGTTTGGGTACAGGGGATTTTGCTGGGGGGAGGTTTGTGGGGCAATGTTTAGGATGGTGGTGGGCGGGAGGACACCGGACATGGTGGTCCTTCATGTTGGGGGTAACGACTTGGGCCTCACGCCACAACGTCGGTTGGTAAAGTGGATGAAGCAGGACATCAACAAATTGAGGGACCTGCTTCCGGGGGTTATGTTAGTGTGGTCGGAGATTGTCCCACGGCGTCGATGGCGGCACGCGCGGGATCCGGTGGCGATTGATCAATGCAGGAAGAAGGTGAACAGCTTAATGGCAAGCTTTGTTAGGAAGGTGGGGGGTGTGGTGGTACGGCACAGCGAGTTGGAGGAGGGGTTGCCGGGGTACTACCGCTCGGACGGGGTTCACCTTTCGGAGGTGGGTTGGGATCTGCTCAACTTGGGTTGGCAGGTTGGTATGCAGCGGGCGCTGTTTCTTCGGGGTGGCGGAGCTCAGACGGCTTAAGGGGTCAAGGTCTGAGCTTATGGCGGGACGGGGAGCTGAAGGAGAGGAAATAGGCTCCCCAGGATGAACGTAATGGAAAACAAACAAGTGGTGGTCATTGGTGGTTGATAGGTTTCGAGTCCTGTCGGTGGCTCAGAACCTGGTGGGGTAGGGGTATCCGGGTATACCCCTGCCGTGGTTAATGGATGGTTGGCACTTTACATCGATTGGAATAATGTTGATGTATGTTATATATATATGTTTATTTATATGGGGGTCATTGCCCTTTATATGTTAATGGAAGGAATAGGATGCGAGGGCGGAGTATGGGGGGCAATGACCCATGTTTACTTGTTAAGTTATTATTATTATTATTATTGTTATTATTATTGTTTGCTAAATAAAGCTGTGGACATATTTCCCCATATCCTCTAGTATGTGCGTTATTGGGTTGGGTTATGGGGTTGTTGTCCTGGATTCCGACTGCCCAAAATGGCGACTATACACCTGTCATGTAGCCCCATGTAGCCAAGCGCAGCTAAGCGAAAAAAGGCCTTGACAGGGGTTAGGAGGCGGGCCTAGGAGGAAGTAAGCAAGGGAGTGGAGTTATGGGTAAGTGGGTTTGGTTATTTAAATGGGCAGCCATTTTAGGTAATTCATTCTAACTTCCTACCTGGTTAAGTTTGTCCCACCCACCCTCCCTGTTTTGTTATGTGTGGTTTTGTCCCGTTTTTTCACAGCGGCGGGACGGGGAGCTGAAGGAGAGGAAATAGGCTCCCCAGGATGAACGTAATGGAAAACAAACAAGTGGTGGTCATTGGTGGTTGATAGGTTTCGAGTCCTGTCGGTGGCTCAGAACCTGGTGGGGTAGGGGTATCCGGGTATACCCCTGCCGTGGTTAATGGATGGTTGGCACTTTACATCGATTGGAATAATGTTGATGTATGTTATATATATATGTTTATTTATATGGGGGTCATTGTCCTTTATATGTTAATGGAAGGAATAGGATGCGAGGGCGGAGTATGGGGGGCAATGACCCATGTTTACTTGTTAAGTTATTATTATTATTATTATTATTATTGTTATTATTATTGTTGGCTAAATAAAGCTGTGGACATATTTCCCCATATCCTCTAGTATGTGCGTTATTGGGTTGGGTTATGGGGTGGTTGTCCTGGATTCCGACTGCCCAAAAATGGCGACTATACACCTGTCATGTAAATCTACATGGGCTACAACACGCCAGTAAGATTAATACTTCTGGTTTTGATGTACCAAAACATAACATTGTCAAGATGTGGCCACAGAACAAGGTGTGGTTGCTAGGCAACATAAGCACAATGAATGCTGGCTTTAATCTAAAAGACGATTATCACCTAAGCAAAGCACAAGTGGTTTCACTCTTTATGTATATAAACCATGCAAAATATATAGATATAGATAGAGCAACGCGCCAGGAGGATAACAAATTATGATATGAGTATGGTATATAGCAGGCACAATAACAACATTATGAATAGAACAGTGAATGAAAAGTTGTGCAGTGAAAAAATGTGCTTTGTGCAAAAACAAAAGTACATACAGATACTGTAGAATTCTTGTGTATGATGTTTCTTGACATAAAAAGAGGAACAGATAATAGTGTAATAACGTTTAATACAACAATGGTGAATATGAGATAACAAGTGAACTTAGCTTAGGGTGAGTGTTCCCTTGGCATCTCATATTCACCATTACAAGTGAACTAAGCTTAGGGTGAGTGTGCCCTTGGCATCTCGTATTCACCATTACAAGTGAATTTAGCTTAGGGTGAGTGTGCCCTTGGCATCTCGTATTCACCATTACAAGTGAACTTAGCTTAGGGTGAGTGTTCCCTTGGCATCTCGTATTCACCATTCTTGTGTTAAACTATATTGTACTATTATCTGTTTCTGGTTTTCTTTTTATATAGAGTGCAAGTGGTTTGAACTCCGTGTAATATTTCTGTTGATTGATACATTTTTTTGCATCAGACCTGATTTTTCTAAATAACCCCTTTGTGTCTTAAGCTCTTTTTTTTTTTATGTTTATTTCCTTGAAGGAGGTACAATGTTATTTTAGGTACCAGGCTGCAACTACAGCTCGACAATGTGTGTCAGGGTCATTGTCTTGGCTTTCAGACAGCTAGTTCTCTAAGGCTTTTCAGAAGAAGGCAGCTTTGCGTCACAGACTCAGTAACAATAGATGCCAGGACATAGCAGGCAGATAACAGGAGCGCATGTAATGCATCAGTAGTCACGTCAAGGTCCCAATGTAGCTGTTTGGATATACGTAAGAAAGATGCCATGGTTTGAGAAACAGAAGTGCCATTGTCTTTAAAATATGCCATCCCTAACAAACAAATCAATGCATGATATTATGAATGCAGCCATCAGACATTGCGATTGGCAGGTACAGCATTATTGGAGATAGACAGGTACCCAGCCATGACTTTAGCTGTAATGAATGTAACTATTCACTAAAAACAAAGCTTTAGAGTTATGCACATTCATTAGCTATACCACCATTAATACCACTGATATTGGTTATGTTTAAAGTGGATCTGTCACCAAAGAATAAACTGTATTTAATCTCCTTCTATATAGCTCCCTGTGTCTGAATCTATTAATAGTTTCTTTCTGAGAACTTAAATCTTCATAAAATACATAAAGAAAATCAATTCCTCACAGAGAAATCAGTGCATCTCTGTGAGCAAAATTCAGCATCTCAATGCAGAGCGTGGTTTCGTTGTACAGCAGTGCTGCCTACTGTGCAGCACTGCCTCAAGAGGCACCTCCAGTGGTCACTCCTCAATATATATATAGCTGTCAAGTTGACATTTGGCAATTTTCTGAGCTTAATGCAAGGTTATGTTTCCGTGATGAATTTAGCTATAATCCATCAATAAAAATCTATCCCACAGGGGGCTGAACAACAAACATTATGGGCCGAGGAGAACTAAATGGCCGCATCCAGGTACTGAGATCCAACACAAGGAAGAAAAAATAAATAAAGACAAGTAGCAAGGGAAGGAGCATAATTAATAAGATACTGGGTGAATAAAGAAAGGGAAAATGAAAACGATTTGTCAGGACCGTTTGAAGAATGTTTTTTTTAGTTATCATGGAAATATCCTCAGCCAACTTTCAAGGGGAAATTCTGAGTTTTGCAGCTACCTCCTGTTTAAAGTTAATTTCTCTAACCAAACCAGAAAACAGATATTGTTGTTGGTCCTTCTCCATTCATGCACCTCTAGTTCTTTAACAGTTTAATGAAGAGGAAAAGAGGACTTGGGAGTCGGGACTCTGACAGGTCAAGCGTCTTCTTATCATCTAAATTAGTGTCTACTGTTCTTTCCTCGTGGTATTTAGGGGTCATACTGGCTTAATATTCATTTGAATTTCAATGTCTCTGCCAAGGGGCAAATGAGGGACTTTCCTCTGGTCTTAAAATGCTAAGAAAATTGTCCAACAAAAAACATGAGGTAAAATGCACTCCAATCATTATAGGTCATATAATATTGAGGTCAGCACAGCAAACAGAACCACATTTTGACCTAGTGATAGACCACTAGGTTGAAACATTCCGTGTTCCATCCCATCTATGTGGTATCTATAAGGATAAAGGTTCACTGCTGAAGGTTAGTCCATTCCTTCATTTCTCCCCAAATCCCCAGGCTTCACAACTATTTGCTGAATTGTCAATAGTTTCTACAAAAGTCTAACAAGCTGAAATACTCACTAACAACAATGGGAATTCTGTTTGACTCCAGGTTTTTGGTTACCGTTTCTGAACAGTTTTTCTCCAAATTCATCTGTGCCTATCAACTATTGACAGTCGTTGTGTTGAACTCAGCAGAATATGAGCAATCGTAGCATTCCACTAAAGTCTGGTCAGGCTCGGGCTATCAAATTTCACCAGCTTTGCAAAAATCACATAAAATAACAGAGAGTTACCATAGAGAAGCTCAGTCAGCATCTATGAATTATGATGCATGTTGATGTTGACTCTCTATGGTATTCTGTTAGAACCTAGCTATTCACACCGGGACAGCAAGTTATAGGAAATGGCAGGAGACAAGAGTAGAAGAACCAACATAATTACTGCCTCTTCAACAGGGCAAAATAATAGACAAGTAATTTTTAATGATAAAGAAATACAACCTGTGCAGACATTATGTTCTTAAATACTACAAAATATATACAAGTAGGATGGCACTTGGGAGTCTATGGTGCTGATATCCAGGAGTAATACATAGGCTCTCAAAACAAAAAGAATCTACAAAGAAGAAATAACTCAGATACTGCACTTACACAAAAGAGAACAAATGTTGAATCTGCAAAATGGTTTATTAATTAAATACTTCTTCAATATAATATGAAAAGCACAGTTCAATTTAAAGACCAGTCTGCTAGCTGCTAAAGGTGCTAATAAACACAATGTCCATGTACGGTAATATAAAGATCAATCTGTAGGTTACACAAAGTGGTGATAGACACAATCTCACTAGAAACAAAAGTTATAATGAAAACAAATGTTTGGGAAAAAAATGGTAAAAAAAACTCACTACATTTTACATATGGTCCCATGTAAAAAAAATGCCTTCTGCAAAAATAACTGTGGTAGGTAGTCTTAAACGATCTACACAAAATACTGCAGCAGACAGTATTAAATAGTTTGTATCAGATCCTTATGACAAACACTAAAAAAACACACCACCTGGAATGTCTAGGTCTCTGTGTGACAGTCAAAAACCATTTTGAGTTGTTACTGAGTGAAACAGTTATGTGCTTGCGGCTGAATAGAATGTTGACTGAAATCCATGTTCCGGAGTCTCAGTGGTATTTGGGGACATGGTAACAAGACTGCACTGAATGTCATAATGCTGACTGTATATGAAACATAACAGTTACAACGAAGCTGAAATACATTGTGTGATCACCGATGTTGTAGTACCCACCATCAAATCAGCACTACATCTAAACAATGAGGAGTTGTGAGTTGTGGGTTGCATTCGGAATTGGGAAGAAGTTTCTTTGCCACTCATGAGTAAGCAAAATCTTTGGGTCCAGATCATTGTACTGCCTTAACAATGTTTCACGCAATAACTATGTCCTTTTTTTGGAGGCTAAAGGGCTGCATGGAACATGTGAAATGCACATGGCTATGGAGATGTCACATTGACTTTTTGTAGATAAGATGACATATTCATCCTGTTACATGGGGTCACAACAAATTATTCATGTTCATTAGCTTAGCCTCATTAGCTTCATTAGATTTTGCTGCCTTGTTGGATTCAACCATCTAAATCATACACCCATACCCCCACCAACTAACATGTTCCTACGCACCCAACCTTTCACATTTTCCAATCCAATCACTTGCTCAATCTTAAAGGGTTATTTACTAAGTTTGAAAATCACCAGAACATGTCATGTTTAAGGCCATAATAGCAAAACTAAATACTGAGCACAGATATTCAGCTATATTTCCAGCTTGGTTATTCTACCTAAAATGTACAATACACCAGAAGTCCTGATTAACATAACAACCCTGCTAGTCACTCATCCATCTAATCACATACTGGGACATATTCATATCCATCCATCTCACAGGTACCTAAAGAACGTATTCTCCCAGGCATCCCCGGAAAGCAGACATCACATTCAATAGCAATTTACATACACAGACAATAATATTTTGTTGACATGAAGGAGTCCCATCTTAGATCTCCCATTGATCTCCTATTGAGCATGATTCTATAGACTTGTGCATTCTGTTGGTCCAAATTATGGGCACTTGGTGATTTATCTAAATGCTACAAATCACCATATGGATGAATCACAAGCAAACAAAACAGACATTGTATTTGTTTCGTGAATCAGAGTTTTGTTCATGGCACCAAAAATAAAAGCTGATTGATGGGGAAAAAGATCATTGACAGATACTAAATGTTGGTTTTATTCATAGATTAAGTGAGAACTAATCAATGAATCTGAATAAAATTAACATGTCCCCTAACCATCAAACATCTTTTGGTGATTGAGAAATGATCTATATTATGTTGCAGTTCACTTGTAGGCGGATTTACAAGAAAGGTAATAGGGAGGAGTCGGGCAACTATAGGCCAGTAAGCCTTACTTCAGTAGTGGGGAAAGTGATGGAAACCATGTTAAAGGATAGGATAGTTGAACATCTAAAAACACATGGATTTCAAGATCAGAGACAACATGGGTTTACTTCAGGGAATTAATGCCAAACTAATCTTATTGATTTTTTTGATTGGGTAACTAAAATTATAGATCAGGGTGGTGCAGTAGACATTGCTTACCTAGATTTCAGTAAGGCTTTTGACACTGTTGCTCATTGAAGACTTATCAATAAACTGCAATCTTTAAGTTTGGATTCCAATATTGTTGAATGGGTAAGGCAGTGGCTGAGTGACAGGCAACAGAGGGTTGTAGTTAATGGAATATATTCGAAGCTTGGACTTGTCACCAGTGGGGTACCTCAGGGATCTGTACTTGGACCCATTCTCTTTAATATTTTTATTAGTGATATTGCAGAAGGTCTTGATGGTAAGGTATGTCTTTTTGCTGATGATACTAAGATATGTAACAGGGTTGATGTTCCAGGAGGGATAAGCCAAATGGCAAATGATTTAGGTAAACTAGAAAAATGGTCAGAATTGTGGCAACTGACATTTAATGTAGATAAGTGCAAGATAATGCATCTTGGACGTAAAAACCCAAGGGCAGAGTACAGAATATTTGATAGAGTCCTAACCTCAACATATGAGGAAAGGGATTTAGGGGTGATTATTTCTGATGACTTAAAGGTAGGCAGACAATGTAATAGAGCAGCAGGAAATGCTAGCAGAATGCTTGGTTGTATAGGGAGAGGTATTAGCAGTAGAAAGAGGGAAGTGCTCATGCCATTGTACAGAACACTGGTGAGACCTCACTTGGAGTATTGTACATAGTACTGGAGACCATATCTTCAGAAGGATATTGATACCTTAGAGAGGATTCAGAAAAGGGCTACTAAACTGGTTCATGGATTGCGGGATAAAACTTACCAGGAAAGGTTAAAGGATCTTAACATGTATAGCTTGGAGGAAAGACGAGACAGGGGGGATATGATAGAAACATTTAAATATATAAAAGGAATCAACACAGTAAAGGAGGAGACTATATTTAAAAGAAGAAAAACTACCACAACAAGAGGACATAGTCTTAAATTAGAGGGACAAAGGTTTAAAAATAATATCAGGAAGTATTACTTTACTGAGAGGGTAGTGGATGCATGGAATACCCTTCCAGCTGAAGTGGTAGAGGTTAACACGGTAAAGGAGTTTAAGCATGCGTGGGATAGGCATAAGGCTATCCTAACTATAAGATAAGGCCAGGGACTAATTAAAGTATTTAGAAAATTGGGCAGACTAGATGGGCCGAATGGTTCTTATCTGCCGTCACATTCTATGTTTCTATGTTTCTATGATTTTTTTCGTTCACCCAATGTGTTTTTCCAGAAACAATCACAAATACAAAATGTGTCTTAAGGGAAACACCACATTGGCAAAAACTAAACAACTAAACCTAAATATATATATATATATATATATATATATATATTTTTTTTTATTCATACAAATTGATTTGGACGAACCAAGTTTTTTTTGCTGTACACAAATCAATATTGTATTGATAAATATTGATCAATATTGTATAATCTTCAGCAGTAATACACGGGAGACATGTGCATTGATACAACTGGCATGCTATATCTTCAAATCTTCCATGAGCAACATAGTTCTGCCAAAACGGAGAGTTCAGAGCTGAGTTTTGGGAGAATATAAATGTACTCTGTCTTTTGCCCACAACATATTTTTGTGGAAAGTGCAAAAAAAAAAAAACACTTACTAGATTTCTTATTATTTATTAATATCCTACAGAGGCAATTCTATAATGGCCTCTCAAATATTTCTTTACTCTGTAATATTTTCCAGACATTCTAATTAGCAAACTACCGATAAGAATGCCTTAACTTTTCTTTGAATGGGATCACCCTCAACCAATACACTTACATGATCATTCTATTCAGTAAGGTCTAAGACATTTATCCCAACTAAAAGGATAAGGTCTGAACATTTATTGTATACTTAAAAGTACAAATTAGAAATGACCCGAATCAAGGACCTAGTGTGCTTTTGACCTGACAAACTATTTAGCCAATTAACATTCCAGTCTTACTAGGTTACCTATGTGTGTTCGTGTGTACACTGTAATTCACTGTAAAGCACTGAAACATAAATGATATTCTTACAGACATTAGAATGAATATATTTCAAGGTTGTTTTGACAAGATGGTTAATAAAAACTGATAAGTAAAGTCATAACAATGTCATAAATATTCCTCCAAATTACCATCTGTTGAACTAATAACATATTCGTGTCTCGCTACTGTGCTAGGATTCTGGCGAATGGGGTGGGGGTGGAGGAATACCATGTTAATGGAACTAAAAGTGTTTTGTTTTTTTAAGCAGTTTGAGATGTAGGAAATATGCTAAATAAAGATATGCATCTTTGCCAAAATTATTCCTGTGTGATAATTACATGATTTTGCTATTACATGACGAAAAGTCATGATTTTATTAAAGACACGGAGGAGAGTATTGCTTATCCCTTTCTTTACTGTCCACCAATAGTAGCAAAGAATACAAACAGTAAGAAAAAATGGTAAACATTATGATAAGCCACTCCCATACCATGTCCCAGTATAATAGTCAGCACCTCCCCTCAGATTTTCTCTTTCGTTGGAGATGCGACACAATAACAAACATCAAACAGGAACCGATGAATCAGTCCAACCGCATAAGAACAACTTATTAGCCACTCATAAACCCAAAAACCATCATTCCAAATGTATAAATCATAATCTAATGCAATAAAACCCCACTTACCGTAATACCAACCTTATCCAATAAATATACCAGGGTGGGAAAATATAAACCAATTCAGCAGTGTATCCAGGGTGGGATAATACTCGAATGCTAGACCCATTTTTCTGAGCCGTACTCATCCTGTGCTCTTGCACATTTCCATCGCTGCATGGTGCGAAAAGGCTCTCTTGCATGAATTGGACATGCTATCAGGGGTGCCCAGAGACAAAAAGATGGTACTTAACTGACTGTGGAGCAGCAAAGAAAGAGGAGATATGAGGGGACTTGGTATGGGAGTGGCTTATCATTATGTATACCATTTTTTCTTACTGTTTGTATTTTTTGCTGATATTGTTGGACAGTAAAGAAAGGGATAAGCAATACTCGCTTCCGTGTCTAGTTATAAAATTACTAATATTCTAATTACACAGCAGAATGTAGCAATTTAACAATTTTGGAGGGCTCTTCAATATAGTGAGAATTTGAAGCGAATATAAAGTGAGTTTCAAATTTAAGGCCAGATTAGCTGAGTGAAAATCATAGCTGATTTAGTGAAATTTTCAAATTTGAATATTTTGACCTTAATTTTAAAATTCACTTTGAGTTTACCTTGAATTCTCATGTTAGTAAATAGCCTGATAATTAAAAATACTGAAATGCAAAAATAAAAATCAAAAAATAGATCATATACTCCAAGCAATTTAACCACTACAGCTCAATGTAATTTCATACACCTGGTGTCTATAGAAGACGTGCAATTTGTTTCATTCCAAATAGTAGTTTGGTCTATATTTGGCTGATTTGGCGAATCAGAAGTGTCCAAAGATGACAGAAACTGAAACAAAAATGAACAAGTCTGTAACAAATTGAATTTCTTAATTTTGGATCCGTTTTGATAAGGACAGTAAATTACAGTTATCTACTAAACTACTAAAAGATTGAAATTAAGTTAAACGTATTTCTCATTTTGAGTATTATATAAATATATACATTTCATTTATTTATTTATTTTACCTCTCACTGTGAAATGACACGTGGACTAAAATTAGAAACACACATAGAGTAAAATTATAACGTTCACATGAGCTGAAACTATAGTGGCACATAGGATAAAAATAATAAAAAATGGGTTAAAACATAGGATTATCCCATTAGGTATTAGCATCTGCAATAATACAGTTAATCAGCATTGCATCTCTCTGTAGAAATCTGAATACTGGGGATTAAAAACACAAAATATAAAGTAACCCAGAATGCCACAGCTAGGAATATCCATATTCTATCAAGTTGAATTTCCATCCAAAATGATACCAAAGTAAGACCACAGTTGACCCAAAAAAGAGCTAAGAACTGAGACGGTTCAGTCAGTATTATCCTACATATCTGCCCATCACGTGTTATGACGACTGTATCTTCTAGTTCTTGTCTTGTGATTATTGAATTGATTCCAGTCTTCTCTTTAGTTAATATACACATATTAACTATCATTTAACTATCAAGAAAAAGAAAACAAACATTTTGTCTCTTTTATTTCTGTCGTATTCATTTTTTTCCAGTAGGAGAGGAAAAGGGAATTACTTTCCATGCAGAGGGGACAATCCTTAAATTAGTGTTAACAAACCACGAATCTTCAAGGGTCATAGGAATAAAGAGAGCTGAGGAGGATACGTAGCTTGTGATACACAATCCTTCAGCATGAAGGGCATGTTCCGTTCACTCAACAAGCAATAATTTACAGCTAATTTAAAGAAAGATAATCTATGGACTAATTTGAAGGAGCTAAGAATTGTAGGAGCAAAGCAAATTTTAGGCCAAAATAATTAAGCTGGAAAAAAATGACTAAATTGGAAATTTATTCCAATTTTGTTATTTTGAATTAAAATGCATGATTCCTTGACAAATCTGCACATTTCCCAGTGTATTTATTGTGTAGTTCTTGATGATAAAGTGAACCTTTTCTTCATCTCTTAGAGGGACTCCAAAGATCAGAGGGTGGTAGAGGTGGAACTACTGCCCGTACGACCACAGCGTGACTCGCACCCCCAGGAGGCACCTCAGGTGGTTAATGCACTTGAGGCCACCCGATGGGCAATAGTGAACAGTGGCCCGGTCATGCACCGCGGTCCTTTAACAGCATGACTGGACCACTGTAATACACTGGGAGGAAGGGAGAGTACGTCACTTCCTCCCAGCTATATAAAGAGCCATGGGGAGGGAGGGGAGGCACAGGAAAATAGGAAGAAGCAAAAAGAGAGAGAGTTGCCTCTGCCAGCCCCACACTCCCATCAGCTACAGACACCAGCTGAACCCGGGGAAGCCATCCTCCTGCATATAACAGGTATGTTAACAGGAGGATGGCTAACTATGAACATTATTACATGAATGTAAGTATGTATTTGTCAGTGTGTGCATCTATGTGTTTGTGTCGGTATATATGTATCTGTCAGCGAGTATATTTGTGCCTCTATGTGTCTGTGTCTGTATATGTGTGTATCTGTGTGTGTGTGTGTGTGTCAGTGTGTATGTGCATCTTCATAAGTATGTATATATGTGGCAGTGTATGTGTAAATGTGCATACATCCTAGCAACCAAATGCCAAAACTAAATGAAAACATACCCTTGCAATCAAACGCAAACATTACATAAAATAACACCCTTGCAGTCAAACACCAACATTATATACAAACACACCCCTTCATTCAAGCATCAACAAAACACACAACACTACACCTGCATTTAAAAGCCAACACTACATACAAACATACCGATGCATTCACATGCAAACATTACATAAATACACCATTTCTTTCTAATGGCAACAGTGAGTGTAAATACACCCCTACATGCACACACACACACACACACACTTCATACAAACATGATTACATTTGTAGCGGATGGCATTGGGCTGTCCTGAAAATTGCATGTGTATAACTGTATTCAGGTAAATTGCTGGTTTTTATGTGTTCAAATAACGTATATTCGTCTGATTGTTCGGTAGAATCATTCGAACAAACTATGGGAATGAAACTACCGAACAGTCAGACCTCCCCTGTGTGAAGTGTGCCTTCAATTACCCATTGCAACAATGTTGCAAGTGGGTAATTAACAAGCTATGCAGTAGGTCCTTTGTTCTCGGGGTGGCTGCCATTTTAAAACTCCCGAACAGCGGTGTTTTGCCATCGAGTGTCTGGAACCCAAATCGGACACTCGACTAGGCGAACACCGCTGAGACCTCCACAAGCCCGGTCTGTTTGGTTCCAAACTACCGAACAGCCCCTCGTTCGGTAGACAGAAACAACCGAACGAGGGGATTCATGCGAACCCTACCTGATCTCTGTAACCTTAGCCTTTCGTGCCATTTATTCCCTTATACTGTGACCGACCGCAGGGCCCCATTGCATGGAGCCCAATTTCGGCTGTTCTCTCCAGCGCGGTCGGTCTTTTTAGTACCTCCATGAATTTCCCGAACCCCTGGTCCGATCTGGGTGATTTTTTGGATATGTCGCTCACCCAGATCAGGGCTACCAGGGGATGTGCCATTTAAAGGGGTACCCCTAGGTTTAGGGGTACATCCAGAATCTGGGGGAATTTGTGTACAGTATAAGGGGATTATGAGTCAGGCTGAGGGGAGGAGATCTGTGGGAGGTTACTACTCCCGGATTGGATACTGTATTAATTAATGGAAATCCCTCTCTTGCATGGGAGCATGCTTTATAAGGCCACTGTGAAATAAAGGTTTTTAGTTCTGCTCCTGATGCTGTGTGTCGTCCAGTTATTGGGATTGCTGTTGGGATATTGCTGGATTATTTTACCTGCTGGAAACCTTCCTTCAGGCTGTTTTTATTTATTTTTAGTGCCGGTTTATGTATATCCCAAATATTTTGTAATTCCTTTACTTCGTTAGTCTTTATTTTTTTCACTTGGGAGGTTATTCCAGGCATGTACTACTCCTTCTGCAAAGTAGACATATCTTGTAGTACCCTGTGGGATTCTAACTACAACTTCAAGTCATGATCTTTTGTTCTAAATATGTTAATGAAAGGTATAAAATGAATGCTAAACTAATTTCTTTGAAACAAAAGGAACTCGGCATTGGAGAGGTTAACGCTTTCGAACCTTTGCACTTTGGTTCCCATTAGACAGGTTCTGTTCTAGCTCGGAACAGAATGGAAGTGAGTAAAACAGATGTAGCATGTATAATGAGAGTAATGTGGTAAAGATCGAACCTAACTACACAAGGTATAGATTTACAGTATCTGCTGCGCATTTATTGAAATGTCAAGAGTGATGACATCAAAGTTATTCCGGCCATTCACGTTGGTGGCTAAAATATGAGACTTTGTCTTAATTCCGTGCATGCAAAGTTATTAGGAGGACAATATTAACCGGTTGAAGGATGACTATTTACGAAGTAACATCTGTTTGTATCACATTAGCTATAACAAAACGCCATCTAGTGTTAGACTGTGTATTGCAGCCTCGACACGATGATTGTCAGCTAATTTTCTTATCCCAGCTTTCTGATATTCCAAGGTAACAAGTTATGAAATTGTTTCTTTCAGTGTTTGAAACTGTAGGGAAACTCGTGTTTATCTAAGGCACAGTAAATGGCATGTTGCATTGCTCCATCCTAGAATATATTTTAGACATTAAATAATGCTCTGATTGTAGAATGATATGATATAGTAGCTCTGGAGAGGTTTTAGTGGGGTGTATTATATTTTATTATCCCATCATACATCAGATCTAGAGATCGGTTTTAGGAAAATAAATAAATGGACGTATTGCCTATGGGAAGTTGCCAAAAAAATAGTTCCATAATGGCTTCTGTTGCAGGAGTTTGGTATATGTGACCTTTCACCTCCACTACAGCAGATGAAACCATGTGTTTTCCATGCTGGTTTGGGTTATAAGTTATTCTGTTTTTGATTTTCCGCACTGGCTGGAGGAAAATTTGTCTCCCTGCCAAGAAGCCTCATACAGTGGTAGAAGGTAGGAAAACACAAATTTCTACACACAGTTTGACACTGTTCCTTTTCTGGTGGGGTACTGACAACTGATGATTTATTGAGACGTATTGTATCATTCAATTTCCTTTTATTTTCATGATTGGACTCTGTTTGGAGCCAAAATAGAAATTTCATACAATGACTACCTGTATGGTGGTACTGCATGCATGCCAAAAAAATACCAAATATTTTCTTTCCTAGAAATTAAATTCTCCGCTGTATGCTTCCCAAATTATCACCAATTTAAATTAGAACTTGAGTACGTCCTAAGCCGAATGTATTAAAACAAAAATTTAATTCAGGGACACATTTGGAAATGAGGGATACATTCCCTTCTGACACATGTTTGGAAGGTACGAGAGTTACTAATTTAAGAATGTGTGCAGAAGAAGATAATTTTGCACTTAACACCAGGAAATGCGGGGAATGGACGCAAACCATCCTGGATCGCTTGTGAAATTTGAGTTAAACAGGGACATTTACTAAATGCTGAACATTGAAAATGAACAAGGGGATTTCAAAATATATGACAAAACAAGAGAATTGGAAAAAGAGTAACGATTCTTCATCTCAACTAGTTGGTCTAATATTTTGCAATGTCCATTTCAATTACTCACAATATGCAATTTAGTGAGTACACTTAGTAGAACAAAATGGACTTTGAGCTGTGCACAATTTTATTACGCAATATTTTTACCACAGTACCACAATAGGCACCCAGGTCACTGCACCCCATTTAAATGGATGTACGACCCTGCAATCTAAAACATTGCCATTCTGTAGTATAAGCAGTGTTTACATTGTAGGGTTAAACACGCCGCTAGTGGTTGTCTTCCTGGTAGCCACTAGAGGGTGCTTCCACTCATGCAACCAAGTCACACTGTGAGTTGAACGTCCTCTGATGATTATCATTGGGAGGCACAGGATTTAATAATTCTCTATGAGAAGCATTTGATTGGAGGAATGGTGCTATCCATGCATGTGCTTCTCGTTCCCAGTGATTCTCTGTGAGACGCATTGGATTTGAGTAATGGTGCTAGCCAGGCATGTGCTTCTCATTCCCAGTCATTCTCTGTGAGAAGCATTGGGTTGGAGGAATGGTGATAGCCATGCATGTGCTTCTTGTTCCCTGTCATTCTCTATGAGAAGCATTGGATTGGAGCAATGCTGCTAGCCATGCACGTGCTTCTTGTTCCCAGTCATTTTCTGTGAGAAGCATTTGATTGGAGGAATGGTGCTAGCCATGCATGTGCTTCTTGTTCCCAGTCATTCTCTGTGAGAAGCATTATATTGGAGGAATGGTGCTAGCCATGCATGTGCTTCTTGTTCCCAGTCATTCTCTGTGAGAAGCATTGGATTGGAGGAATGGTGCTAGCCATGTACGTGCTTCTCGTTCCCAGTCATTATCTGTGAGAAGCATTGGATTGGAGGAATGGTGCTAGCCATGTACGTGCTTCTCGTTCCCAGTCATTCTCTGTGAGAAGCATAGGATTGGACAAGAAGACAAAGAGAAGACTGCCTGAAGAAAGACAACATAGGAGGCTAATAGAGAGGCTTCCCTAGTAAATGCAAAGTAAAACACTTTTTAAAAAAATTTTATGTAGGCCCTGAATCAAAGTAATTAGTACTGTAGAACACTATAGCATTACGAATACAAGTTTGAATTTTTAATGCTATATTGTCCCTTTAAAGTATATGTTACAGCAAAGAGTAATTAACTAAGATCTTTTGCAATGCTAGCCTTTTTTGGGACTGAACATAAGAAGAATTTGGATATATAATTCTGAAGTATAATTTATTTTCAACATATAACTGCCCCCCCCCCCAACTATTGTTAGGATTACGGGGGAAGGGAGGTTCATTTATTTTTAATGGTGTATGGCTTTACCTTGGGATTCCTCTTCAATCCAGTTCAATTAAAACACATAGGCTAATTTAGATTAACAGAGCATCAGAGTCGGTTTATCAAAAGAAATCAAAGCATGAAGAATGGTCTTTCTGACAGCTCACAGCTGCCAGTGTGATTTAGATGAACCGAGGATATTTGGGGCTTTCTCAGAGAAAATACCAAATATAGACAGCTCCAGGGACAGATGTGCTGGGACGTGTAAGGTGGTTTCTGGATAAGTTTGCGACTGATATTTGCGATCATTTGTTATTGATTTATTAAGCTGAGCATTTTTTTTCCACCTCCATATGAGATGACATATGATATGCTGAGTGGTGGCCTTATATATCAGGAGTGATAAAATCTGTTTACACCAATTAGAATCAAGTCCTTACTGTTTACTTTGATGTAAATGGAAAAATAATAATTTATTATTTTTTTGTCATAATGATTTTTTTGAAGATACATTCCCTGAAATTTAAAACCTTTTACTTGCAATGTTATATACAGATGTTACACACATAACCACTTCAAACTTTGGGTGATCCCACTTATGTATTTTTTCCTTATTCTACTGGGAGATTTTGGCTAAAAATTGGACTTCCAAGGTTATAATTAATTATGAAATAATATGTCTGATCAACAGTCACAAGAATAAGTGAAAGCTATTGAATTATAAAAAGAATGTTATAGTTATTTTACAATAGTAATAATTTCAAAATAATTAATGGTGCATTTAGATTGTCACATGTTTCCAAGTTCATCCTGGGGTCTAGATAATATTATTACACCACGCAAATTTATACTATGCCTTAGCGTAATGTGGCTATATTCAGGGATATAAACGGCAAACTTTATAACTACATTGTGGAAGTATTGAAGAGATTATAGAAACAAACCATTTTTTTCTGAAGAATACATAAATATGACATTTTAAAAATAAAATGTGAATTTCAGGTTAAAAGCTAACCTACAAAATATAAGCTGAATACAAATAATACTGCATGTTGCATAAAAATGCACCCCAGTAGGATGACGTGGGGCTTTTCACCATTTGAATTGCACAAGTTACCTAAAATATTGAAGGTACAAAATATTCTTTGATTTAAAAAAAAAGTAAATACAATGAAAATGTTAAATAAATTAAGTCCAGGAACTCAGGATTGCTGCAGGAAGGCCGGTTTATTGGAACAAAAAGTGCAATGTTTCAGCATACACAGAGGTCTTTATCAAGTTTGATAAAGGCCTCTGTGTAGGCCAAAACATTGCACTTTTTGTTCCAATAAACCAGCTTTCTTGCAGCAATCCTGAGTGCCTAGACCTAATTTATTGTATCTACTAAACTGGGTTTTGCCAACCTTGGCCCTGATAAGCACCTGTATTCCTAAGTTTGAGTGTGGTATCCTCCGTTTGTGAATTACTACACTAAAATAAAAAGGGACATTTATTGGTTATGTATGTATTTACGCTTTGTGGCATAAAATACCTAAATAAGTTATGATGTAACCAACTTAGAAGTCACATATTTAGTTGATAGGAGTTTACTTTGTAACTGAAGTGATTCCTTATATCTAAATAAGAAGAATATAGATAAGCTTGTTCGATAAATTTCAATGGGCATGTAAGTAGAGCATCGAGAGATCGATAGTAACTATGAACAAAATTGAAAAATCCACAGCTGAGATGTGAGAAACTGTCCATGGGACATCTATAACCCAGCAGCTTCTCACAGCTTAGAATCATAGACACATTGTTAGAAGAATGCATTACTAAAAATCATTTTTCATTCCTATATCTAATAGAAAGGTCAAAGATTGAAGAAAAGCATCTTCAATTTCATTTTGAGTTTAATTTGATTCTCCTCTATTTCAGAGTAATTGCTAACTCTATTCTCGATTTATTTTCCAGTTCTGTTGGCCACTGCTGAAGCACCTTGGATACAGAAGAGTGACTGAGGGACGAAGAAATGCTCATAGAGAGGGATAGGATTTATTCAGGTTAGAATCTGATCCATTGACTCCTTGAGAGAACCAGAGTTTCTTACCACCACAGCTGCTACATCTATCTTAAAAAGCCTTGACCCAGGATTCAGAGTCATGAGTTTTCAATGAGCTTGACATAAAACCCTACCTTGGATAGTCACTCTATGTTCTACCTTCTGTCCTCTTCATTGATAAGACCTTAAATACTAGGAAAGTAGCACATTTTTATCAATATATGCAAAATACCCGCCACTGAACGACCCACACGTTTTTTCTTTCAACAGGCTACGAGAGCTAAATTCACCATTAAAAGAACATTCCAAGCACCACAGTCACTACAGCTCCTGTAGTGGCTGTGGTGTCAGGAGGGCTTTGGTGAACTCTCAATGTAAGTAGTCCTGCTGTGTGAGAAATGACAAGTGGCAGCAGGCATCCAGCAGGACCATATTAAGGTGTCAACCATTATTAAAAAGCTTGACTATTTAAAATGGGAAGCTAACAGGGCAAACCTGGAACTATAACCAATGCAGTGTGCTGTAGTTGTTTTGGTGCTTGGAGGTTTTAGATGTTTTTTGTCTAATTTCACAGGAATGGAAAGTTCTTCCTGTGCGGATCACTTTCCTTCCCTCTTTGGTACAGGATCATCTTCTTCCCTGCTCCCTGCATCCTCAACTTCTGCAGGCCATGGGATTAACTCCCAGCATCCCAAAACTGTTACCATGAGGTCAATACCCCTTGTCATTAATTAGGCTCCTCTAGGGGTCACTCTTGGGGAAATACCACATACACTAGCTCCTGTGTGAGAGAGCTCTGCTCACCTGGCCAGGGGAAAGACAACATAAAAAGTATAAAAACAACATTCAACATGCTGTGTGGACAGGAAAAAACCTGGTGTTATGACGAGAAACATTTGTGTGTTTACTTAGGTTCTCTTTGCCTTCTATTATATTTGAAGATGTACAAACAAACCAAAAAAGAGAATTGGGAAGGGGATAATGCTTTTTCTCATAACACCCTTGCAGCCCACTTTCTCAACCTCTAGTGACTCCTCGAAAATTCATATCATGTAATGTTTTACATTTTTACAATTGAAGCCCACAATTGCAACACAATTTCCAGAAACCATTTCTGTGTCCATAATCTTGTTTTGCACAGCCTGAAATTTTGAAGCAAATATATATTATTTATTATCATTTTAATTCATTTTCTTTATACATTATCTATAGAAGACAATAAAAATTATCAAATCCAGATTGGAGTGGTCATATATATGTGCCATTTTCATTTTAAATGAATCTAGAACTCTATATTCTAAGATTTACTATTGTTAAGGCAAAAATATTGATTTCTGTGTGTAATGGGTTTCTTCGTCAACAGCAGCTTTATAACCAGATATTGTCTATCCCAGCATTGGTTAACTTTGTTGGGACCTTAAAGCATTAAGCAATATGTATAGATTAAACTAGGCAATAATTTGTGTGTGTGTGTGTGTGTGTGTGCGTGTGTGTGTGTGTGTGTGTGTGTTTAATTGAACAGCAATAAAACTGTCCAAAAGAAAAGTAGCACTCTATATTTATAGCAACATCATTTTAACTATTCCCTTCTTAACACGTCCCTTTTTTATAAAGCAAATAATTTCCAACAAAAAATGTTTAATGAAAATTGCAGACGACATGCCCAAGACTTTAAATAAAGATGTCCTTCAACAATTTAGTGGTGCTTAGACATTTTCCTTCCTTTATAATGTCAAACACTGAATTTAAATTCTTCTCTGGAATCTCGAGTCCTGTAATATTTTGATTTATATTTCTTGGCCAGGACTTTTAGGAAGAGGAAATGCATGAGCCTTAAACATCTCTATACGGTTCCTGTGGGCTTGGTAGACATTGTTGACTCAGGCGGAACATGCAACCCCTTAAAACGGAGAGTTTATTCTGAAGGAAATGACAGTTGTTCCAGCACCAAGTCTAGAAGTCTAGAGAAGTGTTGAAGACAAACTACACAACCTAGCCAACCACACAGAAATATCTAATAAAAAATATACGTATATAAAAATCACATCTGCCAATGTGTCGATCTTTGAGAGGATCTTATTTTAATTCCACATCTTGAATTAAAAAGAAACCTCATGATAACATTACTTTGAGTATCCACGATATATATTACCTAGTCAATAACACACATCATATGCACATTGAATGGAGCACATTTTAAATGGTAATATATGGTACATATGCTGATTGATAGATAATTGCTAGGTCCAAGCTTGAACATCTAGGATGAGTATATGTACATGTACATGGTGCAGCAGAATCGATAAAGCAGTTTTGAGGGGTCAATGCTCCGGCTGTGATGGGGGCAGGTGCACCTGGTCTCATTGTGTTCTGTCCGTCACCCCATTTCAGTAGCCAATTTGGTTTGGACCGGAGTACATCGAGGTTTTGTCGTGCAGGTGCATTTCGAAAAACAACCAATCTGTGATCGCGACGCAAAAAGCTTTTTGACGACGGTTCAACATTCTGCGCAACAACGCCGTTCCTAATGCGAACACAATTAGGTCACGGTTAGACAGTTGGAGGAAACTGGTACCACGCTTAGAAGAGGTACACATGGCCGACACAGGTCCATAAGAACACTGGAAAATGTGCAGCTGGTGAGAGCAGCAATTGAGCAGTCGCCAGGACGTTCTGCTTGAAAGCATGCTGTTGCTTTGGGAATGTCAGATTGCAGTCTGAGGAGGACTCTTCATTTAGATTTGCAATTTCATCCCTACAAGATGATGTTAGCTTGGGAATTGAGTGTAGCAGATTATGCCAACTGCAGAAATCTGTGAGCAAATGCTTGTTTGAACACTTTTTCCTTCAGATATCCCCAAAGAAAAAGATTGCAAATGCTCAAATCTGGTGACAGCGCCGGCCACCCCACATCACCTCTCAGAGAGCCCAGATGACCGGGAAACATTTATTTTAAAACATGAATGAATTTCGGGCTGTGTGGGCTGCAGCCCCATTCCGTTGGAACCAGAACTCCCCCAATTCCTCTTCTTCAAAAATCTCTTCCATTCTGGGATGCAGAAAATTTTCCAACATTGAGACATAAAGTTAAAGGACCACTCTAGGCACCCAGACCACTTCAGCTTAATGACGTGGTCTGGGTGCCAGGTCCAGCTAGGATTAACCCTTTTTTTATAAACATAGCAGTTTCATAGAAACTGCTATGTTTACAAATGGGTTAATCCTTCCTCCAATTCCTCTAGCGCCTGTCTCACTGACAGCCGCTAGAGGCGCTTGCGTGATTCTCACTGTGAAAATCACAGTGAGAGCATGCAAGCATCCATGCTTGTAAATGCTTTCCTTTGCGACCGGCTGAATGCGCGCGCATCTCTTGCCGCGCGTGCGCATTCAGCCAAATGGGAGGAACGGAGGAGGATCAGAGGAGGAGAGCTCCCCGCCCAGCGCTGGAAAAAGGTAAGTTTTTACCCCTTTCCTCTCCCCAGAGCCGGGCGGGAGAGGGGCCCTAAGGGTGGAGGCACCCTCAGGGCACTATAGTGCCAGGAAAATTAGTATGTTTTCCTGGCACTATGGTGGTCCTTTAAGAATTCACGGTGGGCTCAAAATAACTCCCGAATGATTAATCGAAGACCGTATCGTCTCACCATTCGGAGTGAGAGTCCTGTACTTTTTTGAGGAGGTAGGCGTGACCTTGACCGCGAATTCTGAACATTGCGTCTCAATGTTGGAAAATATTCTGCAGCCCAGAATGGAAGAGATTGTTGAAGAAGAGGAATTGGGGGAGTTCAGGTTCCAACAGGATGGGGCTACAGCCCACACGCGTACTGCTAACTCGTGCTTGCAGGACTTCTCGCAGGCGGCTCCCTTCCTTTGGAACAGCCTGCCTACCCCCATCAGACTCTCCCCTAGTCTTCAATTGTTTCAAAAGTCCCTCAAAACACATATGTTCAGAAATGCTTATGGACTCCCAGAGTAACTAATCTATACTTATGCAAATCTGTCTCTTGCTCTCCTAAAAGAGCCACACTCCACTCTCACCTGCAGTTATGCTACTTTTCCACCCTGTTTGGTGACTGTCACCCTTGCTGCCCTGTTGTGTTTTTGTACCCCACCTCCTCTAGACTGTAAGTTCATATGAGCAGGGCCCTCATATTGTTCCTTCATCACTGTGTACTTGTCTCATTTATTGTAAATGTCCCACCCTTTCCTAATATTGTAAAGCGCTGCAGTATTATTTGGCGCTATAAAAAAATACCAAGAATAATATTAATAGATGAAAAAGGTAGCAACTATATTTTGCATTTAAGCCATAGAGCAAGCAAAAAATAAAAACAAAATCCTTTAGTCCACTTCTCCGGAACAAGATGGTTCAAATAAATAAGCGTCCTTTTTCAGAGCACGGAGGACATATTAGCAGCTGCATAGCTGAAACCAATCAACAGTGATTGCTTTGGACGGATCTTGTGATTGTCTATTAAGATAATGTACAAAAGTATTTGTGACGGCATTTGAGCACACAGGGATATGTTGGAGAGATGTAACTCCAAATTCTAACATCTGTTGGAGCCTGACCACATCCATGTCAGTAAATACTGTGGAGACTTTAATTATCGCACTCAGTTCCCCATGCTGAGTCTAGCATTTATGTTCATTATCTTCTTTTATTCTATTTACTTCTGTAAGGCCAGAAAACTGTTATTATGAGAAGATCAGAGGCAGATCATCTTTGACATTTTAATCTTATTACAGAAGAGGCCACCACAAGGTCACTTGGGGGTCACTTCCATGAACTATGAAATCCACAGTTTTTTGTCCCGATTTATCGTACAAGGCATTGCATCCCTATAAATATAGAAAAAATAGTCTAACTTAGCAAAGGTTGTAACGGAAAACAAACCTAGCTAAACGTACTGCTTTCCAACTTTACTCAAGTGACCTATAAGAAAAAAAAAACGCAGAGTACGCTGATATTTATTGGTGTAGTTTGGGATATTTCTTGCACCCTATGCAAACACGACTTATATTTTTTTGTTTTTCTAACTTACTCAACTCCTCTGTTCCTCCCGGATGCTAATGTTTTTCAGATGCCGTCCATGTGTAATGATTTTACTCAGAGATCAGTACTAGTAATTTTACGTTCCAGACAATTATCTATACAGACATGAAATCTGACGTTCTGCTATCTTCTGGGATTCTTCAACTTTGCTTGTCCCTGATATATGTTATGATCCTGTAACTTCTACTGGGGAGTAAGCTCTGACGGACATGAGGTCGGAAGTGCAGGCACTACCTTGTAGGCATTATGTGAATTTAAAGAATACTGTGGAGACTTTAATTATCGCACTCAGTTCCCCATGCTGAGTCTAGCATTTATGTTCATTATCTTCTTTTATTCTATTTACTTCTGTAAGGCCAGAAAACTGTTATTATGAGAAGATCAGAGGCAGATCATCTTTGACATTTTAATCTTATTACAGAAGAGGCCACCACAAGGTCACTTGGGGGTCACTTCCATGAACTATGAAATCCACTGTTTTTTGTCCCAATTTATCGTACAAGGCATTGCATCCCTATAAATATAGAAAAAATAGTCTAACTTAGCAAAGGTTGTAACGGAAAACAAACCTAGCTAAACGTACTGCTTTCCAACTTTACTCAAGTGACCTATAAGAAAAAAAAACGCAGAGTACGCTGATATTTATTGGTGTAGTTTGGGATATTTCTTGCACCCTATGCAAACACGACTTATATTTTTTGTTTTTCTAACTTACTCAACTCCTCTGTTCCTCCCGGATGCTAATGTTTTTCAGATGCCGTCCATGTGTAATGATTTTACTCAGAGATCAGTACTAGTAATTTTACGTTCCAGACAATTATCTATACAGACATGAAATCTGACGTTCTGCTATCTTCTGGGATTCTTCAACTTTGCTTGTCCCTGATATATGTTATGATCCTGTAACTTCTACTGGGGAGTAAGCTCTGACGGACATGAGGTCGGAAGTGCAGGCACTACCTTGTAGGCATTATGTGAATTTAAAGAATACTGTGGAGACTTTAATTATCGCACTCAGTTCCCCATGCTGAGTCTAGCATTTATGTTCATTATCTTCTTTTATTCTATTTACTTCTGTAAGGCCAGAAAACTGTTATTATGAGAAGATCAGAGGCAGATCATCTTTGACATTTTAATCTTATTACAGAAGAGGCCACCACAAGGTCACTTGGGGGTCACTTCCATGAACTATGAAATCCACTGTTTTTTGTCCCAATTTATCGTACAAGGCATTGCATCCCTATAAATATAGAAAAAATAGTCTAACTTAGCAAAGGTTGTAACGGAAAACAAACCTAGCTAAACGTACTGCTTTCCAACTTTACTCAAGTGACCTATAAGAAAAAAAAAACGCAGAGTACGCTGATATTTATTGGTGTAGTTTGGGATATTTCTTGCACCCTATGCAAACACGACTTATATTTTTTGTTTTTCTAACTTACTCAACTCCTCTGTTCCTCCCGGATGCTAATGTTTTTCAGATGCCGTCCATGTGTAATGATTTTACTCAGAGATCAGTACTAGTAATTTTACGTTCCAGACAATTATCTATACAGACATGAAATCGGACGTTCTGCTATCTTCTGGGATTCTTCAACTTTGCTTGTCCCTGATATATGTTATGATCCTGTAACTTCTACTGGGGAGTAAGCTCTGACGGACATGAGGTCGGAAGTGCAGGCACTACCTTGTAGGCATTATGTGAATTTAAAGAAATTGAATATGCTTAGTTTACATTCCACAGTGAACATTACCTCCTGGTCTGTACAATGTTTCTTAGAAATATGCTAAATTTATAGGCTTGACTCTCAATGACCTTTGACTTAAGCGAATACCTTTTTAAGCTGCAGATTTTTTGGAATGATGTGGATCAGTGTTTTGAAAGTCAATTTAAGAGCAATGACTCCAGTAATATGTATATGCCTATTTATTCAAATGTAACAATCATGTAAGGTAAGCACCCTAAAGCATTTTGAACCAGGAGGACATATTGAGGTCATCAAATAGAATGCCTCAGCAATATTAAGACTAAATCCTGGAAACACTTATTAAAACTTTTAGAATTAATTTATTAGGAAATATTATATGAAAATTATTAAAAACTTTTTTTTTTAAATGTTTACTTTATTATTTATGTAGGTTACAAAAAAAAAAACCAAAAAAACCACATAAAACCCACAAAATAAACTTTTAAAAATAAATGAGTAACTCTTTTTCTGGATGTAGTTTCCCTTCAGAACCCTGCTACCTTCACTTGTCGCCCTGGTTCCCACTCTTCTTCCTGCTTCCACTGGAAGTAGACGACAATTCACATCCTAACATTACAGTAGCAATGCACACCAATAGCCTCCTATGATGCTTTGTTAGTGTTATGGCTTTAAGAGTGTAACGTTCACTAGGGAACCCTAACACGCAGACAGAACAGAGTAGAGAGAATTGCAACACCGATTCTTAGAATGGTCAGGTTATGCAAAACACTAGCCGAGGCCAAGGGAAACAGAGAGACGGAATAACAAGAGACAAAGCCAATTATCAGTAACCAGAAAATCCAAATAACAAGTGCAACGCTCAATGGTAAACCAAAGACCACAACAGGGCACTGAGGCAACGGAGAGGTTACCTTATATACACACAGGGTGTGTCTGATTGGCTAACCTCCAATTACTGTTTCTTCCCTCCCTTGTGGTCTCTGAGGTCATCACTGTGTGCCGGGTAACATGACCGGGTACAGCACACATATAAGGAAGCTGCTCTGGAGCATGCAGCGACAGACACACTGCCAGTCTAGAGATTAGGACCAGATGGCGCTGCTCGCTGTGATGAGGTAAGCAAGGATGACGCAAGCGGTGTGGGGGCAGGGGACCTGACAAAGAGCATTATAGGAGATGCAGTCCACAACATCTGGAATGCTGACGGTTGCCTACCCTTGAACCATTCTGACAGAAGCTGGAAATCTATTCACAAACCGGACTTTACATAGGGCAAGAGATCATGTGATTAGACTGGAAGAAAGAAGATTTTGTCTAAGGTAAAGGAAAGGTTGTTGTTTTTTTACTGTAAGAACAAGGATGTGGAAATCTCTGCCTGAAGAAGTGGTTTTATCAGAGTCCATACAGATGTTCAAACAGCTGCTAGATGCATACTTGCAAAAACAGAATATTCAAGGATAGGGTAATAGCTGCTTGATCCAAGGTTAAATCTGACTGCCATTCTGAGGATCAAGAAGGAATTTTTTTCCTAGCTTGTTGCAAATTTGGAAGTGCTTCAAACTGGGTTTTATTTGCCTTATTTTGGATCAACAGCAAAAAAATGTGAGGAAGGATGAATTTGATGGACGCAAGTGTCATTTCAGTTATGTAACTATGTAAGAGAAGGAGAATTACTTTGTAAGAAAGGCACCAGATATTTGGGAATATAACATGAAGTGTTTCAAGGCATTTACATTACCCATCATACTAAGGCTGAAAAGGTATAATTTTATCTAATTAAAGGAACACTGACAGCAGTGCAAGATTGCCTTGATGCACTACAGGGTAAGCAGTCAAACTGCTAGCCTCCCCCGATGTACTTGCATTGAGCTAAGCCAGGACTGTAGGGCTTACATCAGTGGAACAAACAGAAGCTCCTGGCAGGAGTTTCCAGCTCCAACAGGAAGAGGTGAATGAAAACCAGTGGACAACAGGTCAGTTGTCAAACCATTTTGACTATTTACTTGTAAGGATGCAAAGACACTCCTGGCACCATAACTACTATGGCAGACTGTGGTGGTTAATGCTCTTGGAGCGCACCTTGAAATAAGATTATATATATATATATATATTTTTTATTATTTAATGTGTTTTCCATGTGCCTTGTGTTCAAATACAGACAAAATAAAGGTAGATATTTTTTGTATGGTGTTAGTTGTACCTTGGATAGTTTTCCTTATTTTAGCTTGTGGGTCTTTCCTCTCCAGCTCCTTCCTTGGTTTTTATCCACACTCTTATTCACACTGTCACTAAATTATGGTAGGTGGCCTTCTAGGGGCAGTGTGGCTCCAACAGCAATGTCCTTCTTGTACTAATAGCCCTATAACTTGCAAAAAAAGCTAAGAACATGTTAACATTGGGTATTTCTAAACTCAGGACAAAATTTAGAAACTATTTAGCATGGGTGTAGATGCATAATAGATTTTGGGGTCAAAGTTAGTTGTTGGTAAATTATATAATATGATGAAAATAATGGTATCTTTAGAAAGACCATTTAATTGTGAGAAAAACAGTATATAATATCTACAGTACAGTAAATGAGTAAGATGAAAATTACAGCTAAACACAAACACAGCAGAAATGTAAAAACAGCCCTGGTCCTTACCGGTAAGAAACGGTCTGATCACTAAGGCTTTATATAGCCATGACACTAACACAATTGGTTGGCATCACCTTGGAGCACCTGTAGACCCAAATTTGCCTGAACGCCGAATTCGGGTACTTAGTGTGCTTGTTTATGCTGACTGAATCAGCACTTAAGAGTCACTCCGTTCTGACATTGGCACGACTGTACACAAATAAACGCACGTGCATAATGTGCAGCGTCTGACCTGCTACCAGATCGAGGTGGTCCGATGTGTGTAAATACTACATGCAACTGGCATTATCTTCTATTATTAGAAAAAAATTCTAGAACAGTGAAAAGTGTTAAGATACTAGTTGCATTGTGTTGGGTACAGTACACACTGCAATGTCGGTTTTAAAAAAAAAGCCAGTCTAGATGAAAGGAAAGCAAAATATGTGTAAAATATGACATGATCAATCCAAAATATCTGTGTTTTGGATTTCTGCTCCTTTGCATCTTGGTCCCTCTTGGTTGAATCCCAAAGAGTGAATTTTCCACCTGGTGCGTACAGGATGGTATTACTTAAACATGTGTGGGAGGAGATGTTCTGAATATAGTAGCCAGATGAGTGGGAGTAGAATTAGTAAGACTTAAGGAACCTATCAGTATAATACTGCAAAAGCAACCAGAATTGTCCCTCCGAGCCAAGAAACATGCAAGTATCTTATATATTGTGGTTCATAACATACAATTATAATACTTGAATCAGCGGGATATTGTACAAGTATTTTTACAGCTATGGTCTAAACAGTCAAAGTTCAAGTATTTTTTTCTTGTAATAATTACATATTCCCTATAAAGTAAATGATGGCATTCACATATTGGATTTGTTCAGGAATTTTACCATTATTGACAAATGTGAACATCCATCACATACTTTGAAATGTATTATAATTCACTCTGAATAATTTTGACAGGAGGTTTTAAAATGAAAAGCTATCTTGGGATTTTGACACCTGTACTAAGACTATTTAATGGTTCTCTGGAGGCGTCGATGGCTTTTTCACCTTTGGTTGCTCTACTGACACAACTTAATAGCGGAAAAACTCCTCTAAAATGATCATAGACATGTTTTTCTCTGACACAAATGGAAAATGCTTTCTGCCAAAGTTCACGGACAAAAAGTTTCCTATCCATCATACAGGAACCCTTGTGCTTCTGCTGATGTGTCATCAACTGCTATATTCAGCTCAACCACTCATACTATATTACGAGGGGAAAAAAAGAGAGAGAGAGTAAGAAAAAAAGATTATTCATTAGAAGAATAGATTACATTGAATAAGCATTAGAAACTTGCTCGGCAGAGTGATGTATATTTGTTGCCATTCACCGACTATATGCTTTTATTAAACTTACCCAATGGCCACACTGAGCAGCATGAGAGTCGATATTGGGGTTCTCAAACTCGTCTCACGATCCATACTTAACCATCATCGTTTGAGTACATGTTCATTTTAAAAGGCATCCAAAAAACTGTGAGGGTTAAGGACAGTGTAGAAGAAATCATTAAAATAAATCTAAACTATATCACAGTAGGGGATTGTTATGGTCCAGCATTTTTCATTTTTTCAATATGTTTGTGTTTATAAATATGGCTTCTTGGGTCGTCCATCAAGGAGAACTTCAGTCACTAACCTTCTTCTTCTACTGAATTTGTCTTTAATGAGTAGAACATTTTGTTCAATATAAATGCAAATATTTCTGTCTGTTTAGTTCATTTTTATACAGAAGAGAGTTTGTTATGAAAAACGTGTTTGTCGCTGTACTGGTGTGGGGTGATGTTGGAATATTGCTATAAAAGCATGACAATCCTGGGTACATTCAAAAAAATACAATTGAACCCTCGGTACTCAATGGACGATCTTCTTGCACATAAAACTACAAGTCAGCATTTCAGTTGTACATGACTTTTCCTTGAGAAAAAGCTTTATAAAAGCTACACAGTGCAATTATAGAGTGGATTCACTGAAAATGGATCCCCAGAGCCACTGATCTAAGCTGGCCCAGAATTACTGCATATATTTTAGGCTGGTTGATCGCAATGGAAGCTCAACATCCACATTCAGTATTTGTATTGCCTGAATAGCTGGTGAAACAGAACTACAGAATAGTGGAATCAGAAACAGGAACTGGGTATGAATGATGTAGTGATCTTGTCAAAATAAATCAAAGAGCACATCAATTTGTCATTCTAAGATTTGGAATTTAGTCATTGGTCTGCTTTGCTCAGCTTTCCTGCGTTTTATGATCCTGCTTCCTTTTTGAAGCTATATAAATTATTTTCAAAGTTGTAGCCGTGTTGTTGTATGTTCCACTTGACATCAAGGTGCTCTACATGCATTGATCAACAAATCTTTCAAAGGACTATCTAGAGACAAAGAAAATATATAAATTATTATATAAATAGTGTGTCCCATAGCAACCTCACTGTATCTCCCCCAGAAAACACACAAAATATTGAAAAGATAAGCAAAAGATTTTCCCAGAGGAATTGAGGCTTGGTGACTCTCCACCAGGGTCCTTTGAAGAAGCCTAGAGTGAACCTCTCCTTAATCTGACCGGAGGTTGACTGACTCAGGGCAAATGCACGGAAGCGAACATTACTTGCTGGTGTGCATGTTTGTCCATTTTATGCTGAATGTAATAAATGACTACGGTATACTATATTATTTTATTCCCTCTTATTCCACATATAGATGTAGATGTTATATACCATTTTAGGGAGTATCTTTCAACCTTCACCAGTATTTAGTCTTTGAATTTGTGTAATTTTATTTGGAATGTTCAATATATTCTGCATGTTATTTCATTTATTTTCTTTACTTGTAGGTGTAGTGGGTTTTCTCTGCAATACTCTTTGATTTTGTGTTTTTTACATATATTGTCTTCCCAAATGCTACACTATGAGTAGTCTCACAGTAGTGTACACTCTCTAATCAGAGCATAATGGCTCTGAAAATAGCCGGAAACACACTATTAAATGGTGTTTAACTGACCTTTCTACAGGATATAATGTAAAGTAACCCCCACTTACCATCTTGCTGCATACTAATGCTGCATAAAACAGCAGCAATTTCTGAGATTGCCTACAGAAATTACCCAACCACACCAGCCAGATGGCGTCTTAGAACGAAACACTCCCCCTGACAGTACCCAAATATTGTTTCCAATTGAAGGGTGTTTCACATATTTTTATCTAATATATTAAACAAATATATATATGTTTGTCAAGTCACGGTATACCTATTTATTTTACATAGCTCAACACTTTATTTAATTATTGCATTTGTATCATTGTATATGTTAGGCAATATGTCAGTCGATTAATCACTATAATAACAGTACATTCATCTCTTGTTTCTTCTGTGATACTACAAACCACTTATAGCTGATAATGTGCAAAGGGTCAGCAGCAACAGTCTGATGTTTTCTTTGGTTGCCGTAGAAGTGTGTTCCATCCAGTTCATGATTTCATGATAAGATACGGAGCATCCTTTGCAATGTGCATGCACAATCTGCTTACCGTGAATCTGCCTCGCATTGCCTTACCTCTTCCATGTCACTACACATTAGGTAAGCTATATTGTTTATTTATAAAGAGTTATATGACTATATTTCCACAAGTCATCACTGATGATATTTTCATGAAACTGCATTACATTAATTTAATGTACATTTTTTTTCTGAAGAATCAGAAACTCAATTAAATACACTCTCTGTCTAAATGCACCATATTTAGTGGACTGTTAGTAGAGGTTGGAAGGTGGAAGAGACCTGCATTCTCTCTAAATTATGCAGAGTAACTGATCTTAATCTGACACCAAGTGAACTCTGATAAAGGTAAGCGGGTTTGGACTAGATTTCATTTTTTGCATTTGGTGTGAAATGCAAATTTAAACTTAGCCCGTGCATAGACAGGGTTGGGTAGGAAGTTGTTACCTGCACCATAATTAGTAGTCAATTTCAAAATACTAGACATGTGACAGTCTACAAAATGCTCAAACATATTAATAAGATTGCCACAATAAAGAGATTCATTACGCACTTTATTCTCACAGGTAGTTTTTACTTTATTCCTGCAATGATAACATGATTAGAAAGTTATGTCCTGGGATTTTTAAAGTTGTTCTCTGAATGTACCACGTCAGCGATTTAGCTTTCCTTTAATACACGGATTAATATATTTAGCAGATCTAAAGAGATTTCCACCAGGACGCCCAAAAAAACAATATCGAGCACTTTGTCTAACGCCTAGAGCAGGACATTACAAAGGTATTTTGCAATAAACATGCAACACTCTGCTTTTTTTATTCAGTATCATAAAAAGGTTGTTAAATGACATTTCTTACAACTAGGTGTTTAAATCAAAGATGTGTTCTATTTTGCCCTTTGAAACCAGGTTCTCTGGATGCCAGATGTTAGCAGATGTTACAGGGATTTCATAGAGAGTCGGTTTTCTCATTTACCTGCAAACGATTTTTTTGCGGCTTTAATTGCTAACACAGTGATAGCTTGTAAAATCAGATCAACTAATTAATACAGTATACAGTGCTACCAAATATATATTTCTAGGTTTCACTTACTACTAATCAGATTGAAGGAAATATAAAGCTCATTTAGATAGTTTGGCTAATTCCCAAAATCTAAAATGAAATAACACAAAGTATTTAAAACTTT
>OW240917.1:18140159-18193802 GCA_933207985.1 Pelobates cultripes | reverse complement strand
GCTATTTCAGCTGCTGCCCGTCCTCAGTATTCTCTTGTGACCCATTTTTGACTCTCCACAAGTTTAAAGGGATAATCCAGACGTGGACCCCTTGCTCACGGTGCCTAGGGAGATATCAGCTATGCCTCACTGATGATGCCTAACAAGGCTGAAGCGATCGTCTGGGGTTGCTGTATCTCTCGTGCAGAGAGAACTTGCTGGCATTTGGGATCTGGACTGCCCGTATGGGTGGGACCAGTCTGATATGCTTCAGATATGTTCTCTCTGTAATGGCACAAGATGAGCTAAAACCAGCTTGAGTTCTGAGCGGGGACCCACCGTAGGGCAGGCTATTTTAGCTGCTGTCTGTCCTCAGAATACTCTTGCGACCCATTTTTTGCTCTCCATTAGTTTAAAGGGTAATCCAGACGTGGACCCCTTGCTCACGGTGCCTAGAGAGATATCAGCTATGCCTCACTGACGATGCCTAACAAGGCTGAAACGATCGTCTGGGGTTGCTGTGTCTCTCGTGCAGAGAGAACTTGCTGGCATTTCGGATCTGGACTGCCCGTATGGGTGGGATCAGTCTGATTTGCTTCAGATATGTTCTCTGTAATGGCACAAGGTGAGCTAAAACCAGCTTGACTTCTGAGCGGGGACCCACCGAAGGGCAGGCTATTTTAGCTGCTGTCCCAGAATACTCTTGCGACCCATTTTTTGCTCTCCATTAGTTTAAAGGGTAATCCAGACGTGGACCCCTTGCTCACGGTGCCTAGAGAGATATCAGCTATGCCTCACTGATGATGCCTAACAAGGCTGAAACGATCGTCTGGGGTTGCTGTATCTCGTGCAGAGAGAACTTGCTGGCATTTGGGATCCTGGACTGCCCGTTGTGGGTGGGACCAGTCTGATATGCTTCAGATATATTCTCTCTGTAATGGCACAAGATGAGCAAAAATCAGCTTGAGAACTGGCGGAGGAGGACCCGACCCGAAGGGCAGGCTATTTCAGCTGCTGCCCGTTCTCAGTATTCTCTTGCATTGTTTTGACTCTCCACAATTACAAAGGGATAATCGGTGGACCCCTTGCTCCACGGTGCCTAGGGAGATTATCAGCTATGCCTCACTGATGATGCCTAACAAGGTACAGAAGCGATGATAGGGTTGCTGTATCTCTCGTGCAGAGAGAACTTGCTGGCATTTCGGATCTGGACTGCCCGTATGGGTGGGACCAGTCTGATATGCTTCAGATATATTCTCTCTGTAATGGCACAAGATGAGCTAAAACCAGCTTGAGTTCTGAGCGGGGACCCACCGTAGGGCAGGCTATTTTAGCTGCTGTCCGTTCTCAGTATTCTCTTAGCGACCCATTTTGACTCTCCACAATTTAAAGGGATAATCAGGCGTGGACCCCTTGCTCACGGTGCCTAGGGAGATATCAGCTATGCCTCACTAGTGATGCCTAACAAGGAACAGCGATGCGTCTGGGGTTGCTGTATCTCTCGTGCAGAGAGAACTTGCTGGCGTTTCGGATCTGGACTGCCCGTATGGGTGGGACCAGTCTGATATGCTTCAGATATATTCTCTCTGTAATGGCACAAGATGAGCAAAAATCAGCTTGAGAACTGAGTGGGGACCGACCGAAGGGCAGGCTATTTCAGCTGCTGCCCGTCCTCAGTATTCTCTTGCGACCCATTTTTGACTCTCTACAAGTTTAAAGGGATAATCCAGACATGGACCCCTTGCTCACGGTGCCTAGAGAGATATCAGCTATGCCTCACTGATGATGCCTAATAAGGCTGAAACGATCGTCTGGGGTTGCTGTATCTCTCGTGCAGAGAGAACTTGCTGGCATTTCGGATCTGGACTGCCCGTATGGGTGGGACCAGTCTGATATGCTTCAGATATGTTCTCTCTGTAATGGCACAAGATGAGCAAAAATCGGCTTGAGAACTGAGCGGGGACCGACCGAAGGGCAGGCTATTTCAACTGCTGCCCGTCCTCAGTATTCTCTTGCGACCCATTTTTGATTCTCCACAAGTTTAAAGGGATAATCCAGACGTGGACCCCTTGCTCACGGTGCCTAGGGAGATATCAGCTATGCCTCACTGATGATGCCTAATAAGGCTGAAACGATCGTCTGGGGTTGCTGTATCTCTCGTGCAGAGAGAACTTGCTGGCATTTCGGATCTGGACTGCCCATATGGGTGGGACTAGTCTGATATGCTTCAGATATGTTTTCTCTGTAATGGCACAAGATGAGCAAAAATCAGCTTGAGAACTGAGCGGGGACCGACCGAAGGGCAGGCTATTTCAGCTGCTGCCCGTCCTCAGTATTCTCTTGGGACCCATTTTTGACTCTCTACAAGTTTAAAGGGATAATCCAGACGTGGACCCCTTGCTCACGGTGCCTAGAGAGATATCAGCTATGCCTCACTGATGATGCCTAATAAGGCTGAAACGATCGTCTGGGGTTGCTGTATCTCTCGTGCAGAGAGAACTTGCTGGCATTTCGGATCTGGACTGCCCGTATGGGTGGGACCAGTCTGATACGCTTCAGATATGTTCTCTCTGTAATGGCACAAGATGAGCAAAAATCAGCTTGAGAACTGAGCGGGGACCGACCGAAGGGCAGGCTATTTCAGCTGCTGCCCGTCCTCAGTATTCTCTTGCGACCCATTTTTGACTACCTTGAATTGTCATGTTAGTAAATAGCCTGATAATTAAAAATACTGAAATGCAAAAACAAAAATAAAAAAGTAGATCATATACTCCAAGCAATTTAACCACTACAGCTCAATGTAATTTCATACACCTGGTGTCTATAGAAGACGTGCAATTTGTTTCATTCCAAATAGTAGTTTGGTCTATATTTGGCTGATTTGGCGAATCAGAAGTGTCCAAAGATGACAGAAACTGAAACAAAAATGAACAAGTCTGTAACAAACTGAATTTCTTAATTTTGGATCCGTTTTGATAAGGACAGTAAATTACGGTTATCTACTAAACTACTAAAAGATTGAAATTAAGTTAAATGTATTTCTCATTTTGAGTATTATATAAATATATACATTTCATTTATTTATTTATTTTACCTCTCACTGTGAAATGACACGTGGACTAAAATTAGAAACACACATAGAGTAAAATTATAACGTTCACATGAGATGAAACTATAGTGGCACATGGGATAAAAATAATAAAAAATGCGTTAAAACATAGGATTATCCCATTAGGTATTAACATCTGCAATAATACAGTTAATCAGCATTGCATCTCTCTATAGAAATCTGAATAATGGGGATTAAAAACACAAAATATAAAGTAACCCAGAATGCCACAGCTAGGAATATATATATTCTATCAAGTTGAATTTCCTATCCAAAATGATACCAAAGTAAGACCACAGTTGACCCAAAAAAGAGCTAAGAACTGAGACGGTTCAGTCAGTATTATCCTACATATCTGCCCATCACGTGTTATGACGACTGTATCTTCTAGTTCTTGTCTTGTGATTATTGAATTGTTTCCAGTCTTCTCTTTAGTTAATATCGACATATTAACTATCATTTAACTATCAAGAAAAAGAAAACAAACATTTCATCTCTTTTATTTCTGTCGTATTCATTTTTTTCCAGTAGGAGAGGAAAAGGGAATTACTTTCCATGCAGAGGGGACAATCCTTAAATTAGTGTTAACAAACCACGAATCTTCAAGGGTCATAGGAATAAAGAGAGCTGAGGAGGATACGTAGCTTGTGATACACAATCCTTCAGCATGAAGGGCATGTTCCGTTCACACCAAGCAATAATTTACAGCTAATTTAAAGAAAGCTAATCTATGGACTAATTTGAAGGAGCTAGGAATTGTAGGAGCAAAGCAAATTTTAGGCCAAAATAATTAAGCTGGAAAAAAATGACTAAATTGGAAATTTATTCCAATTTTGTTATTTTGAATTAAAATGCATGATTCCTTGACAAATCTGCACATTTCCCAGTGTATTTATTGTGTAGTTCTTGATGATAAAGTGAACCTTTCTTCATCTCTTAGAGGGACTCCAAAGATCAGTGGGTGGTAGAGGTGGAACTACTGCCCGTACGACCACAGCGTGGCTCGCACCCCCAGGCAGGGCCGGACTGGCCTACCGGGATACCGGGAAATTTCCCGGTAGGCCGCCAGCCCTGGGGCCGCTTTGACATGTGGCTGCACTCAGCCACAAGACACGAAAAAAAAAAAATATTTTCCCCTATGCGCGGCCACAGCCACATCCGCGCCGGCCGCTGCTGCTTCCTGTGCGAGCGCACAGATACTTGTCAGCCTGTCAGCCGCCGGATGTGAGCGGCAAATGACGACATGACGTCACATCCGGCGGCTGCGCGGTGGAGGCTCTACACAGATTAGATCGCGGCCTCTCTTCCCTCCTGCAACATTGAGCTGTTGGAAAGGTAAGAATAAAGGGGCTTGGGGGGACCTATTGTATTGGGGGAGGGTCAGTAATGTATTGGTGAGGGAGGGGGGTCAGTAATGCATTGGGGAGGAGGGGGGTCAGTAATGTATTGGGGAGGGAGGAGAGGGGGGGTCAGACATGGATTGGGGAGGAGGGGAGGAGAAGGGGGTCAGTAATGCATTGGGGAGGGGAGGAGAGGGGGGTCAGTAATGTATTGGGGAGGGGGTCAGTAATGTATTGGGGAGGGGTCAGTAATGTATTGGGGGAGGGGAGGGGGGTCAGCAGTATATTAGGGGAGGGGGTTACAGCAGTATATTAGGTGGAGGGGGTTACAGCAGTGTATTAGATAGGGGGAGGGGAGGCCAGTGTGTGTGTGTGTGACTGTGTCTGTGTGTGTGTGTGTCTGTGTGTGTGTGACTGCCTGTGTGTGACTGTGTACGTGTGACTGTGTGTCTGTCTGCCTGTGTGTGTGTGTGACTGCCTGTGTGTGTGTGTGACTGCCTGTGTGGCTGTCTGCCTGTGTGTGTGAGTGTGTGGCTGTCTGCCTGTGTTTGTGGTTGTCTGCCTGTCTGTGTGTGTGTGGATGTTTTCCTCGTTGTCAGTGACTGTCTGCCTCTGTGTGTGTGTGTGTGTGCGCGCATCTGCTAGTGAGGGAGCCTCTGTGTGTGTGTGCACCTGCTAGTGAGTTTGTGTGTGTGTGCCTGCTAGTGAGTGAGCTTGTATGTGTGTCAGTGAGCTTGTCTGTAGGATAATATGTGTGTGTGTGTTAGTGAGCTTGTCTGTAAGGAGCATGGGTGTGTCGGAGCCTGTCTGTGGTGAGCATGTGTGTACAGTGAGCTTGTCTGTAGTAAGCATGAGTGTGATCGTGAGCTTGTCTGTAGTGACCATATGTGTGTCAGTGAGCTTGTCTGTAGTGACCATATGTGTGTCAGTGAGCTTGTCTGTAGTGAGCATGTGTGTGTCAGTGAGCTTGTCTGTAGTGAATCTGTGTGTTAGTGAACTCTTCTGTAGGGAGCATGTGTGTGTCAATGGGCTTGTCTGTAGGGAGAGTGTGTGCACATCAGTGAGCGTGTCTGTAGTGAGCGTGTGTGTGACAGCTTGTCTGTAGTAAGCTTGTGTGTGTATCAGAGTTTGTCTGTACTAAATTTGTGTGTGCCAGTAACCTTGTCTGTGTGTGTCATTGAGATTGTCTGTCAATGAGCCTATTTGTGTGCATCAGTAAGATTGTCTGTGTCTGTGTGTGAGTATGCGTTACTATATAATTTAATTACCCTAAAAGAACTAATATTTTGAAGAAGAAGAAATGTATCAATAAAAAAATTAATTATATATATATATATATATATATATACTGTTGCATTACCAGGGCTCCAGTATCCAGTATATATATAAGCAATTGAAATAGTTGGCTGCACGCTTGGATTTCCTTAAAATGTAACTTTTATTGAAATATTTAAGAGAAGATCAACGTTTCAGTCCCTCTTGTGGACTTGCATCAGGATCATGACGAAAGTTCACAAGAGGGACTGAAACAGTGATCTTCTCTTAAATATTTCAATAAAAGTTACATTTTAAGGAAATCCAAGAGTGCAGCCAACTATTTCAATTGTGTGTGTGTATATGTATTAAGGCAGTTTTGCCTGTATTTGTGGGAGGGGCTTAAATTAATTCACTCCCCTATATAAGGGACACCCCTTACCTGACTCATATCGCTTGAGGTCAGCATCTGAATGATTTCCACTTCCGGGTCATCCAGACGCCATTTTACCTGATTACTCCATGAGGTTTTCTAAGCTGAGCTGTGTCAGGAATCCAGCCACAGGCTTTTCCGGCCTACCACCTTCTTTCTTCAATCTATCGCTGTGGATGGTGTCCAAGTGACTCACAAACCGTAAGTCGACCTACCCGTTACGCCAGGCATCAGTCCCACGGCACCATGCAAGGGTCAGGTCCTCACTTTACTGATGCATTTTGTCTAAGTCTGTTCTAAAACCATTGCATGTTCATGCATATCATTCGTTTAAACCCCCTACCGGTCTTTGGGTGAACTACAGACTTCTTAGACATTATCGCATTTCATGTACAAACCAACGAACCACTGCATTTTTGCCTACACACTGACCCCTACCGGTCATTCGGTGTACTACAGGCTTCTCAGACATTATTGCATTTCATGTACAAACCAACGAACCACCGCATTTTTCACCTACACACTGACCCCTATTGGTCATTCGGTGTACTACAGGCTTCTTAGGCGTTGTTTGCATTTTCATGTACAAACTAATAAACCACTGCATTTTCACCTACACACTGACCCCTACTGGTCTTTCGGTGGACTACAGGCTTCTTAGACATTATCGCATTTCATGTACAAATCAACGAACCACTGCATTTGCGCCTACACACTGACCCCTACCGGTCATTCTGTGTACTACAGGCTTCTCCGACATTATTGCTTTTCATGTACAAAACAATAAACCACTGCATTTTCACCTACACACTGACACCTACCAGTCATTCTGTGTACTACAGGCTTCTCAGACATTATTGCATTTTATGTACAAACCAACAAACCACTGCATTTTTCACCTACACACTGACCCCTATCAGTCATTCGGTGTACTACAGGCTTCTTAGACATTATTGCTTTTCATGTACAAAACAATAAACCACTGCATTTTCACCTACACACTGACACCTACCGGTCATTCAGTGTACTACAGGCTTCTCAGACATTATTGCATTTCATGTACAAACCAACGAACCACAGCATTTTCGCCTACATGCTGACCCCTGCCGGTCAATCGGTATACTACAGTCTTCTCAGACTTTATTTCACTTCATAAGCAAACAAACTAACTACAGCATTTTCGCTTTTATACTGACTCCTATCTGTCAAACGGTAGGATTAACCCCTTAAGGACACATGACATGTGTGACATGTCATGATTCCCTTTTATTCCAGAAGTTTGGTCCTTAAGGGGTTAAAGGGTATTTTTACCATACAATCAGCATTTATGACCCCTACTGGTCAACAGCAAAACTGTCTTCACATGTCATATACAATTTACCAGCCAATATAAATTACACATAAGATTGTTTTAACCCCTTAAGGACACAAGACATGTGTGACATGTCATGATTCCCTTTTATTCCAGAAGTTTGGTCCTTAAGGGGTTAAAGGGTATTTTTACCATACAATCAGCATTTATGACCCCTACTGGTCAACAGCAAAACTGTCTTCACATGTCATATACAATTTACCAGCCAATATAAATTACACATAAGATTGTTTTAACCCCTTAAGGACACAAGACATGTGTGACATGTCATGATTCCCTTTTATTCCAGAAGTTTGGTACTTTAGGGGTTAAACATGACCATAAACCATAATGAAACTCCAGCATGGGCTCAAATTCAGGTCTAATTCACAATAATTAACATTTCACATCAAGACCAACAGTGGTTCTATCAACACTGCCACCTACAGGTCTGTCAAGTACATTGACAATTTTCATGGGGTTTTACAAACACCAAAACACTTACACCTATAGGTCAACAGACAAACAACATTTCACATACCAATCAGTATCCAACTACACTGCCACCTATAGGGCACTCGGCAGATCTCCAGTGCACTTGCCTTTTGCAACACCATGTTCACTGACCCCTACCATTCAATAAGACATACAACAATTCACATAGCAAGCACTATATCAACATCAGGTATAAATACATATATTATTACACAGTAGCAGACGCGTCTGTATATACGTAACTGGTAATATAGTTCACATACATTTTTCACAGCACGCTGCTCACGCAACAGACTTTCCCCTAGCAAGGGGACATACAACATACAAGGTGGGGACAGACCACATTTTCACTTGTACATACGGCACTTAATGGGTTAAGATTGATACATATTTAACCAGTATGGCTACGATGTTTAATATTTACACATCATGGCACTTTACTTTTCACATATACTGTACGTATTAAGATAAGCTTGGTCTATGCCATATTTCCTTATGCCATACGGTTTTATCCATTCAGGTTACAGTTACTACTAAAAAACCTATACGGATTGTCAGGTTCAATACCATACTACCAGGTACATACACCTGCTCACGTAGTTATCCATCTCTTACCTTCCCTGGAATAGTAATAGTGTACTGGCAATTAGGGTTCTAGGGCCCAATAGGTGTTACCCCCTGTTTTCTCTGCTTTACGCTTTGGTTAGTGGTCCCGTGAGGCCAACACCCCACCTCACACTCGGAGGCATACACCCCTCGGGCCACTCGTGAGCTAGCCGCCTCGCATTGTATCATAGAGAGGGCCTCACCTGTCACTCCCCTTCCTATTTTTCTGGTTACTGTCACCCAGAGGCCAACATCCTGCCACAACGTTCGGTGGCCACACAAAATCCCCTCGCGCCAAGCATAGATAGAGCCTCTCAAGCCACTTGGCAACTAGCAGGGCCTCACCAGTCACCAAAAAACACCAAGCCTAATCGTTTCGCCTTACGGCTTAGCTAGCAAGCCAGTACAAGAACCCTGGGTACAAATAATTGCAATCTTTATTGTTATTTAAGTATTTCTCAAAAAGATGGTGAAGAATCACCTCTTCCTAGCACCCCGGCTAGAATTGATACACCTTCAAGCAGAGGAGATGTTGCTAGTCCAGCAGCAATCAGATCCTGGACGATCCCACACATTACCACCGACCTAAGGAGGTGACAAATCCCCTACCCTGCTACAGCAAGGAAAGCAGAGTTATTCAAACTCCTCCATACATCAACGGACAACACGGAGGCAGGGGAAGGCCCAGCTACATCAACTCAGGTGACACCCAGGCTATGCTAGCCTCACTCATAAACTCATGAGCCAAAAAATTTTATGACAGACTGGCAATCTCGAGTTGGTCACCACAGCCCTCACAAGGCTGGGCCTCACGTTACTGTACAACCAGCACCAACCGAAACTCGGTTACCTGGTACAATCAATTCTTATGACACACAAGATGTTAACCCTGCACGTATGATCCCAGCACATTGGGGAAGCAAGGCATATATATGTATGATGATGTATCTGTGATGGTCAGATCCAGGGATTCCAGGTAAATCGGGAACTGACCATCTCTTGGATGGGTTGGTATTTGGAATATGTAGAGATGTTTATTTGTGCAGGTACCCATACAGAAGGGATTCTGTCCCAAACAAATGGATGAGCACTCTCAGGCTCCAGGTACCAGCACCTCTGAACTACCAGAGACCATTGATATGAGTAGTTGCATTGCATATAGACTGTTGCATATATGTTCAAATGGTTCAGGGCACATGACAAACCATGTGGCCCAATCCAACTTACAAATAACGTACTCACCATCTGTACACACCAATGCATTTTCAACACTACTGACTCATCACCCTTCCAGACTAGTAGTAGATTTACTAAAGCTCTGGAGATTCAAAGGGCTCCCATACAGGTATCATAAACACACCTTCAAGGAATATAGCATGCCCTCACTTACAGTCAGCACAACAAAACCATTGGCTGAAAACACACTCATAGCCAAGATTTGCAGAGGGGTCTTCCAATCTCCACCATTTACAGCATGGCACCAAACACAAACACATTGGTATTGTCACAAGGAATCTTCTCTTAAACAAAGACTAACCATAGACTTATTGGCACCACACACCTCCGCTACCCCAAGTCTCAACTCCCTCATTTTCTTACTATACAACACCATTGATCTACCTTTACAGCTATCACTCAAGGGTTAAAGCTTGGTTAAGTAAGACCAATATCATCAACGCAGTAAACGGCTACCATCTACCCTACACACTGGCACTTACATGGCATAAATTGGGCAATCCTTTCCCTGCTCAACTTTCGAGCTACAGATTAACCTACTATCGATATTCGCAGATACTCTGTGCTGGTTATGATAACATATCCAGAGGCATTACAGTCATACACTATCTAGAAGACTTCTTGTTGCTCAAAGAAAGCATATTTTTCACTAGAAGCCTCATGGCAGCTTAGTCTGGTTGACCACTTGGGCGTCCCAGTACCCCATAAGAAACAGAAGGCGCAGACACTATCATCACATTACTGGGCATATGACTTGAGTCGGCATCCATACACGCAAGTTACCACAAGACAAATAGGGAACATTCTCAACTAAATCAATCACTACCTCCTGCTTAGTACTTACAACTACAAGGAACTACAATCCCTACCAGGTTCCTTAATTTTGCCATGCCAATCATACCACAAGACCACGCTTTCACATCCAGAGTACTTTCCCCTTTTTTCCACACTTCCAACATGACGATCAGAGGAGGTGCCTAGACACCTCAGCAACAGCAGACCTGCACATGGGGGGGGGGGATTTCTTAACCACTTGGCATGGTAAAAGCATGTTCCTTCCAGGATTGTCTGACACTTCTCCAACCAGATGGTCAGACGCAGCGTATACCACTGGTTTGGCAGCGATCTACCGGGAACAATTGCTTTGGAGCTGTTGGCCATGGCATCCAGGTTTGGACATTTTTCCACCACTTCAGCCCCTTTGGGAGATCTACCCCATTGTAGCAGCTGCTGTGGCATGGGGTAAATCATGGTCAGGGTCATCAATCCGTTGTTACTCAGACAACTAAGCACATATCATATCATCAACAAACGCCACTACTCATCCATAAGTTCATGATGTTTCTGGGAAACTCACTTGGTTGGCCACTTATCACATTTCACTTTCATGTACCAGACGGGGGTATACATCCCTGCCGACAACTATCTCATTTATATTCCAGGCATGTTCATCATACGCTTCCTACAGCCGCCCATACAGTCACGTCCACTCTTTCATTCCAGAGACAAAATCATGGATTAGACATACTCATGCAGCATAGCATGCACCATCCCACCTAGCACTTTCGTCCCATACTTGTAGAACGCATAACACAGCTTTTCACCTGGCTTAAAGAATCTCATTGGAACACGACATAGCTCAACCTGTGTCACAAAATTTCTCCTAAGTTTTGCTTATTTTTGCCACCTTAAACTTAAACTTAAACTATCTCATACACCATTAATGATATATTTTACAAGCATTCAACAACACAGGATAACCTATGGCCAAAACTACCATAAACTTCGTGCTATCATACCAGAAAAGAATATACTCAGAGGTTTTCAGGAATCCATTCCCCCACGTTCCTCTCAGAGATTACCAATAGCCATCCAACTTTTCATCCTTATCGGACCTATTAGATCTACAACCATTCAATTATACTACCAAGTCGGCCATTACCAGCCATGCACATTGCCTTTTATGCCTTTCTCAGGCCAGAGAATCCACTACCATCACCACCACTCAGACAGATCATTGTCTTCAACGATCCCACGTACGTAAACACATATATCATTACCTATTGGCTCTACCACATTCCGAAATGAGTCAACATGCACCAACAGTAGAGATAACATACTATCCTACCCACAACAAATGGTGCCCACTTTCGGTCCTAGATTCCTACCTTCAAAATCCTTTCAGGAATTAAATACTGTAATGCATTTAAGGAAATGTCTGGTTAATTTGTATATATTTGTTGACTGTATTAAATCTTTGATTATTCATTTTTGCCCTCTTTATTTACAGGCCTACCGTATCGTCGGTATCGGCACACCACAACCGACTTGCTCCCTTTACACTATCCTAAGCTTATGCTGGATCCTTACTCCATATACGGCTATTTTGCCCCTTACACAAGTATTAAGGCAGTTTTGCCTGTATTTGTGGGAGGGGCTTAAATTAATTCACTCCCCTATATAAGGGACACCCCTTACCTGACTCATATCGCTTGAGGTCAGCATCAGAATGACCCTCCCACCCACTCCTCATTTCAACACTTTCTCTTTTCTTTCCATTTACTTTACTTTCTTACTCCTTGGTGGGCCCTCTTTATTTACAGGCCTACCGTATCGTCGGTATCGGCACACCACAACCGACTTGCTCCCTTTACACTATCCTAAGCTTATGCTGGATCCTTACTCCATATACGGCTATTTTGCCCCTTACACAAATATATATATATATAAATATATATATATATATAAACACCCTACACAGCACAATGAATTATGGGGCTGGCATAGATTTTTTTCCAGGGCTGCTTCGTATCCCCAGTCCGGCCCTGCCCCCAGGAGGCACCTCAGGTGGTTAATGCACTTGAGGCCACCCGATGGGCAATAGTGAACAGTGGCCCGGTCATGCACCGCGGTCCTTTAACAGCATGACTGGACCACTGTAATACACTGGGAGGAAGTGAGAGTACGTCACTTCCTCCCAGCTATATAAAGAGCCATGGGGAGGGAGGGGAGGCACAGGAAAATATGAAGAAGCAAAAAGAGAGAGAGTTGCCTCTGCCAGCCCCACACTCCCATCAGCTACAGACACCAGCAGAACCCGGGGAAGCCATCCTCCTGCATATAACAGGTATGTTAACAAGAGGATGGCTAACTATGAACATTATTACATGAATGTAAGTATGTATTTGTCAGTGTGTGCATCTATGTGTTTGTGTCGGTATATATGTATCTGTCAGCGAGTATATTTGTGCCTCTATGTGTCTGTGTCTGTATATGTGTGTATCTGTGTGTGTGTGTGTGTGTCAGTGTGTATGTGCATCTTCATAAGTATGTATATATGTGGCAGTGTATGTGTAAATGTGCATACATCCTAGCAACCAAATGCCAAAACTAAATGAAAACATACCCTTGCAATCAAACGCAAACATTACATAAAATAACACCCTTGCAGTCAAACACCAACATTATATACAAACACACCCCTTCATTCAAGCATCAACAAAACACACAACACTACACCTGCATTTAAAAGCCAACAATACATACAAACATACCGATGCATTCACATGCAAACATTACATAAATAAACCATTTCTTTCTAATGGCAACAGTGAGTGTAAATACACCCCTACATGCACACACACACACTTCATACAAACATGATTACATTTGTAGCGGATGGCATTGGGCTGTCCTGAAAATTGCATGTGTATAACTGTATTCGGGTAAATTGCTGGTTTTTATGTGTCCAAATAACGTATATTCGTCTGATTGTTCGGTAGAATCATTCGAACAAACTAAGGGAATGAAACTACCGAACAGTCAGACCTCCCCTGTGTGAAGTGTGCCTTCAATTACCCATTGCAACAATGTTGCGAATGGGTAATTAACAAGCTATGCAGTAGGTCCTTTGTTCTCGGGGTGGCCGCCATTCGGGAAACGAACACGTGGCGGCGGCCATTTTAAAACTCCCGAACAGCTGTGTTTTGCTGTCGAGTGTCTGGAACACAAATCGGACACTTGACTAGGAGAACACCGCTGAGATCTCCACAAGCCTGGTCCGTTCGGTTCCAAACTACCAAATGGCCCCTCGTTCGGTAGACAGAAACAACCGAAAGAGGGGATTCATGCGAACCCTACCTGATCTCTGTAGCCTTAGCCTTTCATGCCATTTATTCCCTTATACTGTGACCGACCGCAGGGCCCCATCGCATGGAGCCCAATTTCGGCTGTTCTCTCCAGCGCGGTCGGTCTTTTTAGTAACTCCATGAATTTCCCGAACCCCTGGTCCGATCTGGGTGATTTTTTGGATATGTCACTCACCCAGATCAGGGCTACCAGGGGATGTGCCATTTAAAGGGGTACCCCTAGGTTTAGGGGTACATCCAGAATCTGGGGGAATTTGTGTACAGTATAAGGGGATTATGAGTCAGGCTGAGGGGAGGAGATCTGTGGGAGGTTACTACTGCCGGATTGGGTACTGTATTAATTAATGGAAATCCCTCCCTTGCATGGGAGCATGCTTTATAAGGCCACTGTGAAATAAAGGTTTAGTTCTGCTCCTGATGCTGTGTGTCATCCAGTTATTGGGATTGCTGTTGGGATATTGCTGGATTATTTTACCTGCTGGAAACCTTCCTTCAGGCTGTTTTTATTTATTTTTAGTGCCGGTTTATGTATATCCCAAATATTTTGTAATTCCTTTACTTCGTTAGTCTTTATTTTTTTCACTTGGGAGGTTATTCCAGGCATGTACTACTCCTTCTGCAAAGTAGACATATCTTGTAGTACCCTGTGGGATTCTAACTACAACTTCAAGTCATGATCTTTTGTTCTAAATATGTTAATGAAAGGTATAAAATGAATGCTAAACTAATTTCTTTGAAACAAAAGGAACTCGGCATTGGAGAGGTTAACACTTTCGAACCTTTGCACTTTGGTTCCCATTAGACAGGTTCTGTTCTAGATCGGAACAGAATGGAAGTGAGTAAAACAGATGTAGCATGTATAATGAGAGTAATGTGGTAAAGATCGAACCTAACTACACAAGGTATAGATTTACAGTATCTGCTGCGCATTTATTGAAATGTCAAGAGTGATGACATCAAAGTTATTCCGGCCATTCACGTTGGTGGCTAAAATATGAGACTTTGTCTTAATTCCATGCATGCAGCGTTATTAGGAGGACAATATTAACCGGTTGAAGGATGACTATTTACAAAGTAACATCTGTTTGTGTCACATTAGCTATAACAAAACGCCATCTAGTGTTAGACTGTGTATTGCAGCCTCGACACGATGATTGTCAGCTAATTTTCTTATCCCAGCTTTCTGATATTTCAAGGTAACAAGTTATGAAATTGTTTCTTTCAGTGTTTGAAACTGTAGGGAAACTCGTGTTTATCTAAGGCACAGTAAATGGCATGTTGCATTGCTCCATCCTAGAATATATTTTAGACATTAAATAATGCTCTGATTGTAGAATGATATGATATAGTAGCTCTGGAGAGGTTTTAGTGGGGTGTATTATATTTTATTATCCCATCATACATCAGATCTAGAGATCGGTTTTAGGAAAATAAATAAATGGACGTATTGCCTATGGGAAGTTGCCAAAAAAATAGTTCCATAATGGCTTCTGTTGCAGGAGTTTGGTATATGTGACCTTTCACCTCCACTACAGCAGATGAAACCATGTGTTTTCCATGCTGGTTTGGGTTATAAGTTACTCTGTTTTTGATTTTCCGCACTGGCTGGAGGAAAATTTGTCTCCCTGCCAAGAAGCCTCATACAGTGGTAGAAGGTAGGAAAACACAAATTTCTACACACAGTTTGACACTGTTCCTTTTCTGGTGGGGTACTGACAACTGATGATTTATTGAGACGTATTGTATCATTCAATTTCCTTTTATTTTCATGATTGGACTCTGTTTGGAGCCAAAATAGAAATTTCATACAATGACTACCTGTATGGTGGTACTGCATGCATGCCAAAAAAATACCAAATATTTTCTTTCCTAGAAATTAAATTCTCCGCTGTATGCTTCCCAAATTATCACCAATTTAAATTAGAACTTGAGTACGTCCTAAGCCGAATGTATTAAAACAAAAATTTAATTCAGGGACACATTTGGAAATGAGGGATACATTCCCTTCTGACACATGTTTGGAAGGTACGAGAGTTACTAATTTAAGAATGTGTGCAGAAGAAGATAATTTTGCACTTAACACCAGGAAATGCGGGGAATGGACGCAAACCATCCTGGATCGCTTGTGAAATTTGAGTTAAACAGGGACATTTACTAAATGCTGAACATTGAAAATGAACAAGGGGATTTCAAAATATATGACAAAACAAGAGAATTGGAAAAAGAGTAACGATTCTTCATCTCAACTAGTTGGTCTAATATTTTGCAATGTCCATTTCAATTACTCACAATATGCAATTTAGTGAGTACACTTAGTAGAACAAAATGGACTTTGAGCTGTGCACAATTTTATTACGCAATATTTTTACCACAGTACCACAATAGGCACCCAGGTCACTGCACCCCATTTAAATGGATGTACGACCCTGCAATCTAAAACATTGCCATTCTGTAGTATAAGCAGTGTTTACATTGTAGGGTTAAACACGCCGCTAGTGGTTGTCTTCCTGGTAGCCACTAGAGGGTGCTTCCACTCATGCAACCAAGTCACACTGTGAGTTGAACGTCCTCTGATAATTATCATTGGGAGGCACAGGATTTAATAATTCTCTATGAGAAGCATTTGATTGGAGGAATGGTGCTATCCATGCATGTGCTTCTCGTTCCCAGTGATTCTCTGTGAGACGCATTGGATTTGAGTAATGGTGCTAGCCAGGCATGTGCTTCTCATTCCCAGTCATTCTCTGTGAGAAGCATTGGGTTGGAGGAATGGTGATAGCCATGCATGTGCTTCTTGTTCCCTGTCATTCTCTATGAGAAGCATTGGATTGGAGCAATGCTGCTAGCCATGCACGTGCTTCTTGTTCCCAGTCATTTTCTGTGAGAAGCATTTGATTGGAGGAATGGTGCTAGCCATGCATGTGCTTCTTGTTCCCAGTCATTCTCTGTGAGAAGCATTTGATTGGAGGAATGGTGCTAGTCATGCATGTGCTTCTTGTTCCCAGTCATTCTCTGTGAGAAGCATTAGATTGGAGGAATGGTGCTAGCCATGCATGTGCTTCTTGTTCCCAGTCATTCTCTGTGAGAAGCATTGGATTGGAGGAATGGTGCTAGCCATGTACGTGCTTCTCGTTCCCAGTCATTATCTGTGAGAAGCATTGGATTGGAGGAATGGTGCTAGCCATGTACGTGCTTCTCGTTCCCAGTCATTATCTGTGAGAAGCATTGGATTGGAGGAATGGTGCTAGCCATGTACGTGCTTCTCGTTCCCAGTCATTCTCTGTGAGAAGCATAGGATTGGACAAGAAGACAAAGAGAAGACTGCCTGAAGAAAGACAACATAGGAGGCTAATAGAGAGGCTTCCCTAGTAAATGCAAAGTAAAACACTTTTTAAAATTTTTTTATGTAGGCCCTGAATCAAAGTAATTAGTACTGTAGAACACTATAGCATTACGAATACAAGTTTGAATTTTTAATGCTATATTGTCCCTTTAAAGTATATGTTACAGCAAAGAGTAATTAACTAAGATCTTTTGCAATGCTAGCCTTTTTTGGGACTGAACATAAGAAGAATTTGGATATATAATTCTGAAGTATAATTTATTTTCAACATATAACTGCCCCCCCCCAACTATTGTTAGGATTACGGGGGAAGGGAGGTTCATTTATTTTTAATGGTGTATGGCTTTACCTTGGGATTCCTCTTCAATCCAGTTCAATTAAAACACATAGGCTAATTTAGGTTAACAGAGCATCAGAGTCGGTTTATCAAAAGAAATCAAAGCATGAAGAATGGTCTTTCTGACAGCTCACAGCTGCCAGTGTGATCTAGATGAACCGAGGATATTTGGGGCTTTCTCAGAGAAAATACCAAATATAGACAGCTCCAGGGACAGATGTGCCAGGACGTGTAAGGTGGTTTCTGGATAAGTTTGCGACTGATATTTGCGATCATTTGTTATTGATTTATTAAGCTGAGCATTTTTTTTCCACCTCCATATGAGATGACATATGATATGCTGAGTGGTGGCCTTATATATCAGGAGTGATAAAATCTGTTTACACCAATTAGAATCAAGTCCTTACTGTTTACTTTGATGTAAATGGAAAAATAATAATTTATTATTTTTTTGTCATAATGATTTTTTTGAAGATACATTCCCTGAAATTTAAAACCTTTTACTTGCAATGTTATATACAGATGTTACACACATAACCACTTCAAACTTTGGGTGATCCCACTTATGTATTTTTTCCTTATTCTACTGGGAGATTTTGGCTAAAAATTGGACTTCCAAGGTTATAATTAATTATGAAATAATATGTCTGATCAACAGTCACAAGAATAAGTGAAAGCTATTGAATTATAAAAAGAATGTTATAGTTATTTTACAATAGTAATAATTTCAAAATAATTAATGGTGCATTTAGATTGTCACATGTTTCCAAGTTCATCCTGGGGTCTAGATAATATTATTACACCACGCAAATTTATACTATGCCTTAGCGTAATGTGGCTATATTCAGGGATATAAACGGCAAACTTTATAACTACATTGTGGAAGTATTGAAGAGATTATAGAAACAAACCATTTTTTTCAGAAGAATACATAAATATGACATTTTAAAAATAAAATGTGAATTTCAGGTTAAAAGCAAACCTACAAAATATAAGCTGAATACAAATAATACTGCATGTTGCATAAAAATGCACCCCAGTAGGATGACGTGGGGCTTTTCACCATTTGAATTGCACAAGTTACCTAAAATATTGAAGGTACAAAATATTCTTTGATTTTAAAAAAAAGTAAATACAATGAAAATGTTAAATAAATTAAGTCCAGGAACTCAGGATTGCTGCAGGAAGGCCGGTTTATTGGAACAAAAAGTGCAATGTTTCAGCATACACAGAGGTCTTTATCAAGTTTGATAAAGGCCTCTGTGTAGGCCAAAACATTGCACTTTTTGTTCCAATAAACCAGCTTTCTTGCAGCAATCCTGAGTGCCTAGACCTAATTTATTGTATCTACTAAACTGGGTTTTGCCAACCTTGGCCCTGATAAGCACCTGGATTCCTAAGTGTGAGTGTGGTATCCTCCGTTTGTGAATTACTACACTAAAATAAAAAGGGACATTTATTGGTTATGTATGTATTTACGCTTTGTGGCATAAAATACCTAAATAAGTTATGATGTAACCAACTTAGAAGTCACATATTTAGTTAATAGGAGTTTACTTTGTAACTGAAGTGATTCCTTATATCTAAATAAGAAGAATATAGATAAGCTTGTTCGATAAATTTCAATGGGCATGTAAGTAGAGCATCGAGAGATCGATAGTAACTATGAACAAAATTGAAAAATCCACAGCTGAGATGTGAGAAACTGTCCATGGGACATCTATAACCCAGCAGCTTCTCACAGCTTAGAATCATAGACACATTGTTAGAAGAATGCCATTACTAAAAAACATTTTTCATTCCTATATCTAATAGAAAGGTCAAAGATTGAAGAAAAGCATCTTCAATTTCATTTTGAGTTTAATTTGATTCTCCCCTATTTCAGAGTAATTGCTAACTCTATTCTCGATTTATTTTCCAGTTCTGTTGGCCACTGCTGAAGCACCTTGGATACAGAAGAGTGACTGAGGGACGAAGAAATGCTCATAGAGAGGGATAGGATTTATTCAGGTTAGAATCTGATCCATTGACTCCTTGAGAGAACCAGAGTTTCTTACCACCACAGCTGCTACATCTATCTTAAAAAGCCTTGACCCAGGATTCAGAGTCATGAGTTTTCAATGAGCTTGACATAAAACCCTACCTTGGATAGTCACTCTATGTTCTACCTTCTGTCCTCTTCATTGATAAGACCTTAAATACTAGGAAAGTAGCACATTTTTATCAATATATGCAAAATACCCGCCACTGGACGACCCACACATTTTTTCTTTCAACAGGCTATGAGAGCTAAATTCACCATTAAAAGAACATTCCAAGCACCACAGTCACTACAGCTCCTGTAGTGGCTGTGGTGTCAGGAGGGCTTTGGTGAACTCCCAATGTAAGTAGTCCTGCTGTGTGAGAAATGACAAGTGGCAGCAGGCATCCAGCAGGACCATATTAAGGTGTCAACCATTATTAAAAAGCTTGACTATTTAAAATGGGAAGCTATCAGGGCAAACCTGGAACTATAACCAATGCAGTGTGCTGTAGTTGTTTTGGTGCTTGGAGGTTTTAGATGTTTTTTGTCTAATTTCACAGGAATGGAAAGTTCTTCCTGTGCGGATCACTTTCCTTCCCTCTTTGGTACAGGATCATCTTCTTCCCTGCTCCCTGCATCCTGAACTTCTGCAGGCCATGGGATTAACTCCCAGCATCCCAAAACTGTTACCATGAGGTCAATACCCCTTGTCATTAATTAGGCTCCACTAGGGGTCACTCTTGGGGAAATACCACATACACTAGCTCCTGTGTGAGAGAGCTCTACTCACCTGGCTAGGGGAAAGACAACATAAAAAGTATAAAAACAACATTCAACATGCTGTGTGGACAGGAAAAAACCTGGTGTTATGACGAGAAACATTTGTGTTTACTTAGGTTCTCTTTGCCTTCTATTATATTTGAAGATGTACAACCATTGAGCATAACAAACAAACCAAAAAGAGAATTGGGAAGGGGATAATGCTTTTCTCATAACAAACTTGCAGCCCACTTTCTCAACCTCTAGTGACTCCTCGAAAATTCATATCATGTAATGTTTTACATTTTTACAATTGAAGCCCACAATTGCAACACAATTTCCAGAAACCATTTCTGTGTCCATAATCTTGTTTTGCACAGCCTGAAATTTTGAAGCAAATATATATTATTTATTATCATTTTAATTCATTTTCTTTATACATTATCTATAGAAGACAATAAAAATTATCAAATCCAGATTGGAGTGGTCATATATATGTGCCATTTTCATTTTAAATGAATCTAGAACTCTATATTCTAAGATTTACTATTGTTAAGGCAAAAATATTGATTTCTGTGTGTAATGGGTTTCTTCGTCAACAGCAGCTTTATAACCAGATATTGTCTATCCCAGCATTGGTTAACTTTGTTGGGACCTTAAAGCATTAAGCAATATGTATAGATTAAACTAGGCAATAATTTGTGTGTGTGTGTGTGTGTGCATGTGTGTGTATGTGTGCGTTTTTAATTGAACAGCAATAAAACTGTCCAAAAGAAAAGTAGCACTCTATATTTATAGCAACATCATTTTAACTATTCCCTTCTTAACACGTCCCTTTTTTATAAAGCAAATAATTTCCAACAAAAAATGTTTAATGAAAATTGCAGACGACATGCCCAAGACTTTAAATAAAGATGTCCTTCAACAATTTAGTGGTGCTTAGACATTTTCCTTCCTTTATAATGTCAAACACTGAATTTAAATTCTTCTCTGGAATCTCGAGTCCTGTAATATTTTGATTTATATTTCTTGGCCAGGACTTTTAGGAAGAGGAAATGCATGAGCCTTAAACATCTCTATACGGTTCCTGTGGGCTTGGTAGACATTGTTGACTCAGGCGGAACATGCAACCCCTTAAAACGGAGAGTTTATTCTGAAGGAAATGACAGTTGTTCCAGCACCAAGTCTAGAAGTCTAGAGAAGTGTTGAAGACAAACTACACAACCTAGCCAACCACACAGAAATATCTAATAAAAAATATACGTATATAAAAATCACATCTGCCAATGTGTCGATCTTTGAGAGGATCTTATTTTAATTCCACATCTTGAATTAAAAAGAAACCTCATGATAACATTACTTTGAGTATCCACGATATATATTACCTAGTCAATAACACACATCATATGCACATTGAATGGAGCACATTTTAAATGGTAATATATGGTACATATGCTGATTGATAGATAATTGCTAGGTCCAAGCTTGAACATCTAGGATGAGTATATTTACATGTACATGGTGCAGCAGAATCGATAAAGCAGTTTTGAGGGGTCAATGCTCCAACTGTGATGGGGGCAGGTGCACCTGGTCTCATTGTGTTCTGTCCGTCACCCCATTTCAGTAGCCAATTTGGTTTGGACCGGAGTACATCGAGGTTTTGTCGTGCAGGTGCATTTCGAAAACAACCAATCTGTGATCGCGACGCAAAGAGCTTTTTGACGACGGTTCAACATTCTGCGCAACAACGCCGTTCCTAATGCGAATACAATTAGGTCACGGTTAGACGGTTGGAGGAAACTGGTACCACGCTTAGAAGAGGTACACATGGCCGACACAGGTCCATAAGAACACTGGAAAATGTGCAGCTGGTGAGAGCAGCAATTGAGCAGTCGCCAGGACGTTCTGCTTGAAAGCATGCTGTTGCTTTGGGAATGTCAGATTGCAGTCTGAGGAGGACTCTTCATTTAGATTTGCAATTTCATCCCTACAAGATGATGTTAGCTTGGGAATTGAGTGTAGCAGATTATGCCAACTGCAGAAATCTGTGAGCAAATGCTTGTTTGAACACTTTTTCCTTCAGATATCCCCAAAGAAAAAGATTGCAAATGCTCAAATCTGGTGACAGCGCCGGCCACCCCACATCACCTCTCAGAGAGCCCAGATGACCGGGAAACATTTATTTTAAAACATGAATGAATTTCGGGCTGTGTGGGCTGCAGCCCCATTCCGTTGGAACCAGAACTCCCCCAATTCCTCTTCTTCAAAAATCTCTTCCATTCTGGGATGCAGAAAATTTTCCAACATTGAGACATAAAGTTAAAGGACCACTCTAGGCACCCAGACCACTTCAGCTTAATGACGTGGTCTGGGTGCCAGGTCCAGCTAGGATTAACCCTTTTTTTATAAACATAGCAGTTTCATAGAAACTGCTATGTTTACAAATGGGTTAATCCTTCCTCCAATTCCTCTAGCGCCTGTCTCACTGACAGCCGCTAGAGGCGCTTGCGTGATTCTCACTGTGAAAATCACAGTGAGAGCATGCAAGCATCCATGCTTGTAAATGCTTTCCTTTGCGACCGGCTGAATGCGCGCGCATCTCTTGCCGCGCGTGCGCATTCAGCCAAATGGGAGGAACGGAGGAGGATCAGAGGAGGAGAGCTCCCCGCCCAGCGCTGGAAAAAGGTAAGTTTTTACCCCTTTCCTCTCCCCAGAGCCGGGCGGGAGAGGGGCCCTAAGGGTGGAGGCACCCTCAGGGCACTATAGTGCCAGGAAAATTAGTATGTTTTCCTGGCACTATGGTGGTCCTTTAAGAATTCACGGTGGGCTCAAAATAACTCCCGAATGATTAATCGAAGACCGTATCGTCTCACCATTCGGAGTGAGAGTCCTGTACTTTTTTGAGGAGGTAGGCGTGACCTTGACCGCGAATTCTGAACATTGCGTCTCAATGTTGGAAAATATTCTGCAGCCCAGAATGGAAGAGATTGTTGAAGAAGAGGAATTGGGGGAGTTCAGGTTCCAACAGGATGGGGCTACAGCCCACACGCGTACTGCTAACTCGTGCTTGCAGGACTTCTCGCAGGCGGCTCCCTTCCTTTGGAACAGCCTGCCTACCCCCATCAGACTCTCCCCTAGTCTTCAATTGTTTCAAAAGTCCCTCAAAACACATATGTTCAGAAATGCTTATGGACTCCCAGAGTAACTAATCTATACTTATGCAAATCTGTCTCTTGCTCTCCTAAAAGAGCCACACTCCACTCTCACCTGCAGTTATGCTACTTTTCCACCCTGTTTGGTGACTGTCACCCTTGCTGCCCTGTTGTGTTTTTGTACCCCACCTCCTCTAGACTGTAAGTTCATATGAGCAGGGCCCTCATATTGTTCCTTCATCACTGTGTACTTGTCTCATTTATTGTAAATGTCCCACCCTTTCCTAATATTGTAAAGCGCTGCAGTATTATTTGGCGCTATAAAAAAATACCAAGAATAATATTAATAGATGAAAAAGGTAGCAACTATATTTTGCATTTAAGCCATAGAGCAAGCAAAAAATAAAAACAAAATCCTTTAGTCCACTTCTCCGGAACAAGATGGTTCAAATAAATAAGCGTCCTTTTTCAGAGCACGGAGGACATATTAGCAGCTGCATAGCTGAAACCAATCAACAGTGATTGCTTTGGACGGATCTTGTGATTGTCTATTAAGATAATGTACAAAAGTATTTGTGACGGCATTTGAGCACACAGGGATATGTTGGAGAGATGTAACTCCAAATTCTAACATCTGTTGGAGCCTGACCACATCCATGTCAGTAAATACTGTGGAGACTTTAATTATCGCACTCAGTTCCCCATGCTGAGTCTAGCATTTATGTTCATTATCTTCTTTTATTCTATTTACTTCTGTAAGGCCAGAAAACTGTTATTATGAGAAGATCAGAGGCAGATCATCTTTGACATTTTAATCTTATTACAGAAGAGGCCACCACAAGGTCACTTGGGGGTCACTTCCATGAACTATGAAATCCACAGTTTTTTGTCCCGATTTATCGTACAAGGCATTGCATCCCTATAAATATAGAAAAAATAGTCTAACTTAGCAAAGGTTGTAACGGAAAACAAACCTAGCTAAACGTACTGCTTTCCAACTTTACTCAAGTGACCTATAAGAAAAAAAAACGCAGAGTACGCTGATATTTATTGGTGTAGTTTGGGATATTTCTTGCACCCTATGCAAACACGACTTATATTTTTTTGTTTTTCTAACTTACTCAACTCCTCTGTTCCTCCCGGATGCTAATGTTTTTCAGATGCCGTCCATGTGTAATGATTTTACTCAGAGATCAGTACTAGTAATTTTACGTTCCAGACAATTATCTATACAGACATGAAATCTGACGTTCTGCTATCTTCTGGGATTCTTCAACTTTGCTTGTCCCTGATATATGTTATGATCCTGTAACTTCTACTGGGGAGTAAGCTCTGACGGACATGAGGTCGGAAGTGCAGGCACTACCTTGTAGGCATTATGTGAATTTAAAGAATACTGTGGAGACTTTAATTATCGCACTCAGTTCCCCATGCTGAGTCTAGCATTTATGTTCATTATCTTCTTTTATTCTATTTACTTCTGTAAGGCCAGAAAACTGTTATTATGAGAAGATCAGAGGCAGATCATCTTTGACATTTTAATCTTATTACAGAAGAGGCCACCACAAGGTCACTTGGGGGTCACTTCCATGAACTATGAAATCCACTGTTTTTTGTCCCAATTTATCGTACAAGGCATTGCATCCCTATAAATATAGAAAAAATAGTCTAACTTAGCAAAGGTTGTAACGGAAAACAAACCTAGCTAAACGTACTGCTTTCCAACTTTACTCAAGTGACCTATAAGAAAAAAAAACGCAGAGTACGCTGATATTTATTGGTGTAGTTTGGGATATTTCTTGCACCCTATGCAAACACGACTTATATTTTTTGTTTTTCTAACTTACTCAACTCCTCTGTTCCTCCCGGATGCTAATGTTTTTCAGATGCCGTCCATGTGTAATGATTTTACTCAGAGATCAGTACTAGTAATTTTACGTTCCAGACAATTATCTATACAGACATGAAATCTGACGTTCTGCTATCTTCTGGGATTCTTCAACTTTGCTTGTCCCTGATATATGTTATGATCCTGTAACTTCTACTGGGGAGTAAGCTCTGACGGACATGAGGTCGGAAGTGCAGGCACTACCTTGTAGGCATTATGTGAATTTAAAGAATACTGTGGAGACTTTAATTATCGCACTCAGTTCCCCATGCTGAGTCTAGCATTTATGTTCATTATCTTCTTTTATTCTATTTACTTCTGTAAGGCCAGAAAACTGTTATTATGAGAAGATCAGAGGCAGATCATCTTTGACATTTTAATCTTATTACAGAAGAGGCCACCACAAGGTCACTTGGGGGTCACTTCCATGAACTATGAAATCCACTGTTTTTTGTCCCAATTTATCGTACAAGGCATTGCATCCCTATAAATATAGAAAAAATAGTCTAACTTAGCAAAGGTTGTAACGGAAAACAAACCTAGCTAAACGTACTGCTTTCCAACTTTACTCAAGTGACCTATAAGAAAAAAAAAACGCAGAGTACGCTGATATTTATTGGTGTAGTTTGGGATATTTCTTGCACCCTATGCAAACACGACTTATATTTTTTGTTTTTCTAACTTACTCAACTCCTCTGTTCCTCCCGGATGCTAATGTTTTTCAGATGCCGTCCATGTGTAATGATTTTACTCAGAGATCAGTACTAGTAATTTTACGTTCCAGACAATTATCTATACAGACATGAAATCGGACGTTCTGCTATCTTCTGGGATTCTTCAACTTTGCTTGTCCCTGATATATGTTATGATCCTGTAACTTCTACTGGGGAGTAAGCTCTGACGGACATGAGGTCGGAAGTGCAGGCACTACCTTGTAGGCATTATGTGAATTTAAAGAAATTGAATATGCTTAGTTTACATTCCACAGTGAACATTACCTCCTGGTCTGTACAATGTTTCTTAGAAATATGCTAAATTTATAGGCTTGACTCTCAATGACCTTTGACTTAAGCGAATACCTTTTTAAGCTGCAGATTTTTTGGAATGATGTGGATCAGTGTTTTGAAAGTCAATTTAAGAGCAATGACTCCAGTAATATGTATATGCCTATTTATTCAAATGTAACAATCATGTAAGGTAAGCACCCTAAAGCATTTTGAACCAGGAGGACATATTGAGGTCATCAAATAGAATGCCTCAGCAATATTAAGACTAAATCCTGGAAACACTTATTAAAACTTTTAGAATTAATTTATTAGGAAATATTATATGAAAATTATTAAAAACTTTTTTTTTTAAATGTTTACTTTATTATTTATGTAGGTTACAAAAAAAAAAACCAAAAAAACCACATAAAACCCACAAAATAAACTTTTAAAAATAAATGAGTAACTCTTTTTCTGGATGTAGTTTCCCTTCAGAACCCTGCTACCTTCACTTGTCGCCCTGGTTCCCACTCTTCTTCCTGCTTCCACTGGAAGTAGACGACAATTCACATCCTAACATTACAGTAGCAATGCACACCAATAGCCTCCTATGATGCTTTGTTAGTGTTATGGCTTTAAGAGTGTAACGTTCACTAGGGAACCCTAACACGCAGACAGAACAGAGTAGAGAGAATTGCAACACCGATTCTTAGAATGGTCAGGTTATGCAAAACACTAGCCGAGGCCAAGGGAAACAGAGAGACGGAATAACAAGAGACAAAGCCAATTATCAGTAACCAGAAAATCCAAATAACAAGTGCAACGCTCAATGGTAAACCAAAGACCACAACAGGGCACTGAGGCAACGGAGAGGTTACCTTATATACACACAGGGTGTGTCTGATTGGCTAACCTCCAATTACTGTTTCTTCCCTCCCTTGTGGTCTCTGAGGTCATCACTGTGTGCCGGGTAACATGACCGGGTACAGCACACATATAAGGAAGCTGCTCTGGAGCATGCAGCGACAGACACACTGCCAGTCTAGAGATTAGGACCAGATGGCGCTGCTCGCTGTGATGAGGTAAGCAAGGATGACGCAAGCGGTGTGGGGGCAGGGGACCTGACAAAGAGCATTATAGGAGATGCAGTCCACAACATCTGGAATGCTGACGGTTGCCTACCCTTGAACCATTCTGACAGAAGCTGGAAATCTATTCACAAACCGGACTTTACATAGGGCAAGAGATCATGTGATTAGACTGGAAGAAAGAAGATTTTGTCTAAGGTAAAGGAAAGGTTGTTGTTTTTTTACTGTAAGAACAAGGATGTGGAAATCTCTGCCTGAAGAAGTGGTTTTATCAGAGTCCATACAGATGTTCAAACAGCTGCTAGATGCATACTTGCAAAAACAGAATATTCAAGGATAGGGTAATAGCTGCTTGATCCAAGGTTAAATCTGACTGCCATTCTGAGGATCAAGAAGGAATTTTTTTCCTAGCTTGTTGCAAATTTGGAAGTGCTTCAAACTGGGTTTTATTTGCCTTATTTTGGATCAACAGCAAAAAAATGTGAGGAAGGATGAATTTGATGGACGCAAGTGTCATTTCAGTTATGTAACTATGTAAGAGAAGGAGAATTACTTTGTAAGAAAGGCACCAGATATTTGGGAATATAACATGAAGTGTTTCAAGGCATTTACATTACCCATCATACTAAGGCTGAAAAGGTATAATTTTATCTAATTAAAGGAACACTGACAGCAGTGCAAGATTGCCTTGATGCACTACAGGGTAAGCAGTCAAACTGCTAGCCTCCCCCGATGTACTTGCATTGAGCTAAGCCAGGACTGTAGGGCTTACATCAGTGGAACAAACAGAAGCTCCTGGCAGGAGTTTCCAGCTCCAACAGGAAGAGGTGAATGAAAACCAGTGGACAACAGGTCAGTTGTCAAACCATTTTGACTATTTACTTGTAAGGATGCAAAGACACTCCTGGCACCATAACTACTATGGCAGACTGTGGTGGTTAATGCTCTTGGAGCGCACCTTGAAATAAGATTATATATATATATATATATTTTTTATTATTTAATGTGTTTTCCATGTGCCTTGTGTTCAAATACAGACAAAATAAAGGTAGATATTTTTTGTATGGTGTTAGTTGTACCTTGGATAGTTTTCCTTATTTTAGCTTGTGGGTCTTTCCTCTCCAGCTCCTTCCTTGGTTTTTATCCACACTCTTATTCACACTGTCACTAAATTATGGTAGGTGGCCTTCTAGGGGCAGTGTGGCTCCAACAGCAATGTCCTTCTTGTACTAATAGCCCTATAACTTGCAAAAAAAGCTAAGAACATGTTAACATTGGGTATTTCTAAACTCAGGACAAAATTTAGAAACTATTTAGCATGGGTGTAGATGCATAATAGATTTTGGGGTCAAAGTTAGTTGTTGGTAAATTATATAATATGATGAAAATAATGGTATCTTTAGAAAGACCATTTAATTGTGAGAAAAACAGTATATAATATCTACAGTACAGTAAATGAGTAAGATGAAAATTACAGCTAAACACAAACACAGCAGAAATGTAAAAACAGCCCTGGTCCTTACCGGTAAGAAACGGTCTGATCACTAAGGCTTTATATAGCCATGACACTAACACAATTGGTTGGCATCACCTTGGAGCACCTGTAGACCCAAATTTGCCTGAACGCCGAATTCGGGTACTTAGTGTGCTTGTTTATGCTGACTGAATCAGCACTTAAGAGTCACTCCGTTCTGACATTGGCACGACTGTACACAAATAAACGCACGTGCATAATGTGCAGCGTCTGACCTGCTACCAGATCGAGGTGGTCCGATGTGTGTAAATACTACATGCAACTGGCATTATCTTCTATTATTAGAAAAAAATTCTAGAACAGTGAAAAGTGTTAAGATACTAGTTGCATTGTGTTGGGTACAGTACACACTGCAATGTCGGTTTTAAAAAAAAAGCCAGTCTAGATGAAAGGAAAGCAAAATATGTGTAAAATATGACATGATCAATCCAAAATATCTGTGTTTTGGATTTCTGCTCCTTTGCATCTTGGTCCCTCTTGGTTGAATCCCAAAGAGTGAATTTTCCACCTGGTGCGTACAGGATGGTATTACTTAAACATGTGTGGGAGGAGATGTTCTGAATATAGTAGCCAGATGAGTGGGAGTAGAATTAGTAAGACTTAAGGAACCTATCAGTATAATACTGCAAAAGCAACCAGAATTGTCCCTCCGAGCCAAGAAACATGCAAGTATCTTATATATTGTGGTTCATAACATACAATTATAATACTTGAATCAGCGGGATATTGTACAAGTATTTTTACAGCTATGGTCTAAACAGTCAAAGTTCAAGTATTTTTTTCTTGTAATAATTACATATTCCCTATAAAGTAAATGATGGCATTCACATATTGGATTTGTTCAGGAATTTTACCATTATTGACAAATGTGAACATCCATCACATACTTTGAAATGTATTATAATTCACTCTGAATAATTTTGACAGGAGGTTTTAAAATGAAAAGCTATCTTGGGATTTTGACACCTGTACTAAGACTATTTAATGGTTCTCTGGAGGCGTCGATGGCTTTTTCACCTTTGGTTGCTCTACTGACACAACTTAATAGCGGAAAAACTCCTCTAAAATGATCATAGACATGTTTTTCTCTGACACAAATGGAAAATGCTTTCTGCCAAAGTTCACGGACAAAAAGTTTCCTATCCATCATACAGGAACCCTTGTGCTTCTGCTGATGTGTCATCAACTGCTATATTCAGCTCAACCACTCATACTATATTACGAGGGGAAAAAAAGAGAGAGAGAGTAAGAAAAAAAGATTATTCATTAGAAGAATAGATTACATTGAATAAGCATTAGAAACTTGCTCGGCAGAGTGATGTATATTTGTTGCCATTCAACGACTATATGCTTTTATTAAACTTACCCAATGGCCACACTGAGCAGCATGAGAGTCGATATTGGGGTTCTCAAACTCGTCTCACGATCCATACTTAACCATCATCGTTTGAGTACATGTTCATTTTAAAAGGCATCCAAAAAACTGTGAGGGTTAAGGACAGTGTAGAAGAAATCATTAAAATAAATCTAAACTATATCACAGTAGGGGATTGTTATGGTCCAGCATTTTTCATTTTTTCAATATGTTTGTGTTTATAAATATGGCTTCTTGGGTCGTCCATCAAGGAGAACTTCAGTCACTAACCTTCTTCTTCTACTGAATTTGTCTTTAATGAGTAGAACATTTTGTTCAATATAAATGCAAATATTTCTGTCTGTTTAGTTCATTTTTATACAGAAGAGAGTTTGTTATGAAAAACGTGTTTGTCGCTGTACTGGTGTGGGGTGATGTTGGAATATTGCTATAAAAGCATGACAATCCTGGGTACATTCAAAAAAATACAATTGAACCCTCGGTACTCAATGGACGATCTTCTTGCACATAAAACTACAAGTCAGCATTTCAGTTGTACATGACTTTTCCTTGAGAAAAAGCTTTATAAAAGCTACACAGTGCAATTATAGAGTGGATTAACTGAAAATGGATCCCCAGAGCCACTGATCTAAGCTGGCCCAGAATTACTGCATATATTTTAGGCTGGTTGATCGCAATGGAAGCTCAACATCCACATTCAGTAAATGTATTGCCTGAATAGCTGGTGAAACAGAACTACAGAATAGTGGAATCAGAAACAGGAACTGGGTATGAATGATGTAGTGATCTTGTCAAAATAAATCAAAGAGCACATCAATTTGTCATTCTAAGATTTGGAATTTAGTCATTGGTCTGCTTTGCTCAGCTTTCCTGCGTTTTATGATCCTGCTTCCTTTTTGAAGCTATATAAATTATTTTCAAAGTTGTAGCCGTGCTGTTGTATGTTCCACTTGACATCAAGGTGCTCTACATGCATTGATCAACAAATCTTTCAAAGGACTATCTAGAGACAAAAAAATTATATAGATTATTATATAAATAGTGTGTCCCATAGCAACCTCACTGTATCTCCCCCAGAAAACACACAACATATTGAAAAGATAAGCAAAAGATTTTCCCAGAGGAATTGAGGCTTGGTGACTCTCCACCAGGGTCCTTTGAAGAAGCCTAGAGTGAACCTCTCCTTAATCTGACCGGAGGTTGACTGACTCAGGGCAAATGCACGGAAGCGAACATTACTTGCTGGTGTGCATGTTTGTCCATTTTATGCTGAATGTAATAAATGACTACGGTATACTATATTATTTTATTCCCTCTTATTCCACATATAGATGTAGATGTTATATACCATTTTAGGGAGTATCTTTCAACCTTCACCAGTATTTAGTCTTTGAATTTGTGTAATTTTATTTGGAATGTTCAATATATTCTGCATGTTATTTCATTTATTTTCTTTACTTGTAGGTGTAGTGGGTTTTCTCTGCAATACTCTTTGATTTTGTGTTTTTTACATATATTGTCTTCCCAAATGCTACACTATGAGTAGTCTCACAGTAGTGTACTTCACTAATCAGAGCATAATGGCTCTGAAAATAGCCGGAAACACACTATTAAATGGTGCTTAACTGACCTTTCTACAGGATATAATGTAAAGTAACCCCCACTTACCATCTTGCTGCATACTAATGCTGCATAAAACAGCAGCAATTTCTGAGATTGCCTACAGAAATTACCCAACCACACCAGCCAGATGGCGTCTTAGAACGAAACACTCCCCCTGACAGTACCCAAATATTGTTTCCAATTGAAGGGTGTTTCACATATTTTTATCTAATATATTAAACAAATATATATATGTTTGTCAAGTCACGGTATACCTATTTATTTTACATAGCTCAACACTTTATTTAATTATTGCATTTGTATCATTGTATATGTTAGGCAATATGTCAGTCGATTAATCACTATAATAACAGTACATTCATCTCTTGTTTCTTCTGTGATACTACAAACCACTTATAGCTGATAATGTGCAAAGGGTCAGCAGCAACAGTCTGATGTTTTCTTTGGTTGCCGTAGAAGTGTGTTCCATCCAGTTCATGATTTCATGATAAGATACGGAGCATCCTTTGCAATGTGCATGCACAATCTGCTTACCGTGAATCTGCCTCGCATTGCCTTACCTCTTCCATGTCACTACACATTAGGTAAGCTATATTGTTTATTTATAAAGAGTTATATGACTATATTTCCACAAGTCATCACTGATGATATTTTCATGAAACTGCATTACATTAATTTAATGTACATTTTTTTTCTGAAGAATCAGAAACTCAATTAAATACACTCTCTGTCTAAATGCACCATATTTAGTGGACTGTTAGTAGAGGTTGGAAGGTGGAAGAGACCTGCATTCTCTCTAAATTATGCAGAGTAACTGATCTTAATCTGACACCAAGTGAACTCTGATAAAGGTAAGCGGGTTTGGACTAGATTTCATTTTTTGCATTTGGTGTGAAATGCAAATTTAAACTTAGCCCGTGCATAGACAGGGTTGGGTAGGAAGTTGTTACCTGCACCATAATTAGTAGTCAATTTCAAAATACTAGACATGTGACAGTCTACAAAATGCTCAAACATATTAATAAGATTGCCACAATAAAGAGATTCATTACGCACTTTATTCTCACAGGTAGTTTTTACTTTATTCCTGCAATGATAACATGATTAGAAAGTTATGTCCTGGGATTTTTAAAGTTGTTCTCTGAATGTACCACGTCAGCGATTTAGCTTTCCTTTAATACACGGATTAATATATTTAGCAGATCTAAAGAGATTTCCACCAGGACGCCCAAAAAAACAATATCGAGCACTTTGTCTAACGCCTAGAGCAGGACATTACAAAGGTATTTTGCAATAAACATGCAACACTCTGCTTTTTTTATTCAGTATCATAAAAAGGTTGTTAAATGACATTTCTTACAACTAGGTGTTTAAATCAAAGATGTGTTCTATTTTGCCCTTTGAAACCAGGTTCTCTGGATGCCAGATGTTAGCAGATGTTACAGGGATTTCATAGAGAGTCGGTTTTCTCATTTACCTGCAAACGATTTTTTTGCGGCTTTAATTGCTAACACAGTGATAGCTTGTAAAATCAGATCAACTAATTAATACAGTATACAGTGCTACCAAATATATATTTCTAGGTTTCACTTACTGCTAATCAGATTGAAGGAAATATAAAGCTCATTTAGATAGTTTGGCTAATTCCCAAAATCTAAAATGAAATAACACAAAGTATTTAAAACTTTCTTTCACTAAAGATCCTGAAATTTAGGCAAAAATAGCTGATTTGAAACAATACTTCAACTGGCTTAGTTATCTAACCTAAATTTTGCAATTTTGTTTTTTTATTCTCTACGGTTTAGTGTTTAGTGGCTAAACTTCTATTGATTGCAAAATATTACAGATCAATTCCCTTAAATATCTATGAAAGGTAAGGATACCCTTCTGCCTGTGAGTTTAGAAATAGGGTGGAGATTTGGAGATTCATTTTGGACCAGACTGCGTTTTGTCTGATTTGGGCCAGTTGGATGCTCTGCAGAATCCCCGAACTCCTGGTCAAAATACAACTGAATTGTGGACTAACCAAGCCACGCAATGCTGTACATGATTAGGGAGGAGTCAATACTCTAAATTCCACCATTGATGCAAAAAAAGAGAAAGATAATTGATGGGGAAAAAAGATGATTGATGGCTAGGGGACATTCCATAAATGTTTATTTGATTCACAGATCAAGTTAAAAGTGAGCAATAGGGGATAAAACAGGTGGAGTAGTAAAACATTCTATGAATATTTTGATATATTACATATGTAATATATATATAATATATATGTAGAGATGTTCTTTCACTGCTCCTCTTCTCTTAGCCTATGGGTTACTTTTTCTCACTTGACCTGTTAACCTAATGGTGTGGAAATGCTCCTATCAGTGTACTGTAAAATATATACACAATGTCATATTAATGATATATATTTTAAAGCACTGATTGGCCCATTTTCACACTCTTTGGATCCAGTTTCTAAAATAACATTTGGTGAAGCCAAACTATAACCCAACCAAATTTTGGGTTTCCCAAAAAAGTTTCTATCTTCAGAAAAAATGATTCTACACCCCTCCACCTCCCCCCCTCCTATTTTAAAACAATACAAGCTGATATGGGAAAATTTGTATGGGCGGGTGGCAAAGCCAGGGTCTCAGCGGCTCTTCTACAAACCCCCAAGAGAATGGGGGGCCTGGCAATGCCAAACGTCCAATCCTACTACCACACTGCAATTTTGGCTACAGCCATCCCTCACATAGTCTCCGACCCTGGTCCACAGTGGGTTACATTGGAACGAGACCTTTTGGGCAATCATGAACTCCTTCACCTGCTTTGGACACCTCCACGTGCCAGGCCAACCCTCCTCCTACTCCCTACACAATTGCTACTGCTGTTCCAGATATGGGATAAATACAGGCCCAGATTGGGCAGCACCCCTAGCCTCTCCCTGGCGACACCCCTCGGGGCCATGCCCTACATTATCCCTACATTTAATTCTGCTCCATGGCACGTAAGAGGGGTGACACACCTCTACCACCTCTTCGCTGCTGACAAGCTCCTAGACTTCCCTAGTCTAAGGGAAAAATTCGAGCTCCCACACTCCTCGCTCTACTCGTACCTGCAACTCAAATCTTACCTGCATAAGGAAGCCACACGCCACCATGACACCCTTAGAGACACCAATAGGATAACTGAATGGGAACAAATGTGTTTATCGGCTAAACTATTACCGCATTGTAAACCGATCTCCATGTGCCTCAGCTCCATGACTAGCTATAACCATTTTTCCACCACTAAATATGCTCGACAATGGGAGAGCGATCCAAATTGCCCAGGGCCACTTAAAGTCTGGGATACAATTCTCACAGACCCACTCAAATTACTAAAATCATCAGCCCTCATAGAACAGCACCGTAAAATTCTATACCGGTGGTACCTAGTACCAACCAGACTACACAGAATATTCCCCTCCACCTCCTCACAATGTTGGAGATGCCATACGCAGGAGGGCTCGATGTATCACATTTGGTGGAGTTGTCCGCGGCTCCTTAACTACTGGGCTGAGGTCCATGACCTGATCCAGGAAATTACCCAACACCCTCTCGAGTTCACTCCGCTAACATGCTTAGTTCTCGATCTCCCTAGAGTGCTACCCCAACACGTAAAGAAAATGATGTTACACATCGCCTTAACGGCGCAGCAACTGATAGCGAGAAGGTGGAAATCCACGCTCCTCCCTAACAAGGAGACCCTGATAGAGGAACTACACAAACAGTGGATTTATGAGACATCGTATAAATCCTTGTACTCTACCAGAAAACTTGGGAGCTCTGGCAAACATGGAGATCTGGTAAGGTCCCGGGCACTGTACCTACCTAATGGACCTATAAAAGTTCCCCCCCCCCTCACGAGGTGGGTATAAGCACCCTATGAACGCAGCTTAGTCGCATTGAGACACGTCGGTGTATTGCTGGGCCGACCTGTAGATCTGTAGATACAGCTATGTGAGAACTGTGTTCAGCTGCTAAGATGTCGATATGATGCTCGATTGTTTTATAGTGATGCACCCTTTCCCCACCCCCTCCCCCCAAATTGTACCCATTGGAAGATCATAGATAGATATGTATATCATGTCATTGAATGAACTCCCTTTCTCTTCTGTACCCTGTTTGATATGGTTAAGAAAAATAAAAATTGTCAAATTTAAAAAAAAATTTAAAAAAATGATTCTACAGAACTGAAATTTCTCACCATGGCAAGTCTAGGGGGTGCTCAAAGGAAGGAATTTGATTAAACCTAAATATATAAGTAATAAAAAAAAAACAAAGAAAAAAGTTACCTGCGCTCTTCACAAATTCCTATGTATATTTAAACAAATGGGGCATTCCCTCTAATGGCCATTGGAGTAACTAAATATCCTCCATTTGTTTAAATATACATAGGGATTTGGGAGAGAGCACAGGTAATTTTTTTTTTGGTCTTTACTGTATGTATTTTGGCTGATGTGTACTATGGTCGTTGCTGCCGCCCAGGAGTGATGGGCGCAGGACTTCTCTTTTTGTATTTGTATTTACTTTGTATCACACAGCCTTGTTACAATGCTGCCGCCAATCCCATGTGTTCCCTATTAAGGGATGTATATAAAAAATACCCCTCTCTGTCTCATTAGAAATATCTTTGCCAGAAGCTCAAGGAAGCAAGGTGAATGGTTAGTGCAGGACCTGTCTAGGGGGGTCTGCCTTGACGTGGCAGGCGGGCATTCCCTCTAATGGTCATTGGAGTAACTAAATAACCTCCATTTGTTTAAATATAAATAGGGATTTAGGAGAGAGCGCAGGTAATTTTTTTTCTTTGGTATTAACTGTATGTATTGGGGCTGATGTGTACTATGGTTGTTGCTGCCGCCCAGTAGTGATGGGAGTGAGCGCAGGACTTGTTTTTTTTGTATTTGTATTCACTTTTGTATCACCCAGCCTGGTTACAATGCTGCCACCCATCCCATGTGTTCCCTACTTAGGGTTAATAAGTATATAGGGATGTATATAAAAAATACCCCTCTCTGTCTCATTGGAGATATCTTTGCCAGAAGCTCAAGGAAGCAAGGTGAAAGGTCAGTGCAGGACCTGTCTAGGGGGGTCTGCCTTGACGTGGCAGGCGGGCATTCCCTCCAATGGCCAATATCCTCAATTTGTTTTAATATACATAGGGATTTAGGAGAGAGCGCAGATAAATTTTTTTCTTTGGTTTTTACTGTATGTATTGGGGCTGATGTGTGCTATGGTCGTTGCTGCCGCCCAAGAGTAGTGGGAGTTTGAGCGCAGGACTTGTTTTTTTTGTATTTGTATTCACTAAATATCTAAGTATTAGCCGTTTAACTTAATTTAGCAAACTCTCTGTCTTTGCACTTACAACCCAAATTCCATCATTGCCAAGTCCATGTCAGAGGAGCACACTTCCTATAATCTATATCGATAAAGCAGGGAGTTTTCTAACTCATATAAGCCACACTTAGTACTCACAATTTTACCTTCCATTCAACAGCAAGAGAAGAGGTTCACGGTTCAGTCACTTTTAATGTTATTTCCTCAGAATAATAATATTTTAAATTAAATAATCATTATAAAAACTATAAGAGACTGTTTTGTAGATGTTATTTGCTCCTGAAATGCTACAACGTGCTTTGAGTGCCAAAATTCCATCATCTTTGATCTCTAGAAAAACAATTCTGTCTATAAACACTCTCTCTAAAGAGGCACCCTTTTATTACGTAACAGCTGTAGGAAAAACATTTACCTCCACCTGTGTATCACATCTGCCATGCATAATCGCTACCCAACCATCATTCACCTGGAGAACATCAACAGCCATTTCATATGGACTAGAGTCAAATAACCTCGCAAATCTGATAAAGGTCAGCATTCATGAAAGTGTTTAATCATCTAATATAATCTATATGTTCAACTATTTCAGTGTGTACAACTTGCACACAGACCGGATCGCACGTGTGTGTTTAAGAAGCAGAGCAGGAGTTTCCATTGAAGAGTTTGGGGGTTTCGAAAATCAAAGTAATATATGGGTGCTATCAAAGTAAATGCGGGCGCCTTCTAACAGTGATTCAAACTAAAAGAGCAGATGGATTCAGAGAGATTATATGACCTATATGAAATTATCAAGAAACTAGAAGCACAACGACCGAGCAAATATTATTTTCCAGTAATAGGTAAATGTGTTTTTCCAGCCTTTCTTAAATTTTTTTTTTTATTCTAGACAGTGTTTACAATTATTTTCCATTTCTATAATGTCCTTTGTAAAAATCGGTACCGAAAAATAGACAGCCCATTCAGGTGAGATCTTCACACAGATTTCTAAAAAAAGAAAAGCTATCAGTGTTAATCACAGGGAATAATTTTTTTCTAATTTGGCAATTTAGGCCTTAAATTTGAAATTCTCTTTGAATTTACTTCAAATCCCTGACAATTCTCATTCTGCATATTTTTAAGCTTGAAAATGCCTTGGTGACCTTTGCTGCTCATAGCTTCCATCCACACTCTTGCTACACTGTTGTCTGCGGTCATCCCCAAATCCTTCTTATATAACTGGATGCCTAGCATAACATAAATAAATAGAGTAAGTTATACGTTTATTTTTGTTTCCCGAATACATAGGCTTGGCTTTGTGACCTTTATGAAACTCATAGAATCTCCAAACTCTCCAGTATGGTTTCCTTGTGCAAATAATAATTAAAAAAATTGACCATTAGATAAAGAATTCTTGAATTGTTTCTGTGTTGAATTTACTTTATGTGTTAGAATGACTGGGCCCTCATTTTTCTTAAAAATCTCTATTAAACTGACCTTTCTTCCAGTGCTGAGTCAGGCTCCTCATTGCAGCTCAATTCTCCTACAGTGAGAACACCAAGACTAATGACTTTTGTCTAATCAATTCCTTCTCATGGAGGATCATCGTGGACATACAGTGTACGCAAGGCATGACCAACTATGAGTGCTCAGAACCAGCATACTTCGCATGCTGACAGCAAGTGTAAAAGAGATTTAATTATTGAATTTATTTTATTCTGGAGCTCCTAGTAACGGTCTGTCTCGCAGCCACTAGTGGTATGGGGATTGCACAATGGAAACAGCACTGCTTACCAGAATCAGTTTTGATTTTGAATAACTGGCTAGACATGTTAAGTGTATTGATAATTCATGTTATTATATTATTCTCTTTGTATGTTTTTGATTGATATTTCTGATGACTGCACATGATGTGGCTAACCTGTGTGGGCTTAGTTTCTGTGAAATGTCTCCTCATTCAGTCTAGAAAATACCATAGTTGACTATTTTAGAGCTGCCTGCCATGTGTTGAGTATAGTTTAGCCCCATACTTCTCTCTACTCTCTGACATTCAAAGTATTAAGTCTTTTATTTTCTGTGGGTGGTGATTGGAGAATGAACCCAAGGGCATCAAGCATACGTCTCAGACTTGAAATGTAAATTGGTCAAACGAAATAAAACAAAAGAAGTATTTTAATCTGAGCTTCAAAGCTGGTTTTGAAAAAGAAAAAAATGGTCTTCTCGTCAATAGGTGGAACTTTGCCATACTTGGAAAGCACAAATGACCACCTTTATCTGTCAAACTGTGTTTGGCATGGTTTTTCATAAGCTTCAAACCCCAAACTACTGCACATACTACGTCCAGACTGTTCTGTCCTAAAATTAACGTCAACAGTGCAAATCATCAGCCGATGAGAAGCCTGGAGCGGGGTCCAATTTCTGTGTTTAAAATAAAACAATCTGTCAACCTATAACTGTCTGTTGAGTCATAGAGACATGCCAAGCACCAGCCAGGCATGATTTAAATGGCCAGTGCCAATAGTGTAGTGCCGAGTTGTGAGTGAGATGAAAACAAAAGTTAAAAGTGGCTCTAATTTAAGAGTAATAAAGGGAAAAAATGAAAACCTAGAGTGGCTGTTAATATAATTTTCGTTTTCCGCAAGGATATTTATCCTTGACTAAAATTTTAATAAAATGTAAGAGATGATTTTATATGTGAACTGGAAGGTTTGTCAAAGTACTTTGAAGACAGTATTATAGTCTAAATAACTTTTTTGTTGAAACAAAATGAGATGGAACTGGCTCCATGTTTGTAATGTTCATCTGTCATTAACATATAATACAGAGACACTGTAAAAAGACTATAATTTCATTGTTACATTGCACTATTTACAACTCAGACAATTGTAACTAGAGTGAGAAGAGCAGAGGATTCCCAGAGGATTTAAAGGGACATTATTGTCACGAAAACAACTTTAGTTTAATGAAGCAGTATTGGTGTAGAGATCATGCCCTTGCAGTCTCACTGCTCAAATCTCTGCGATTTAGGAGGTAAATCACATTGTTTATGCAGCTCTAGTCACACCTCCCCGCATGTGACTTACACACCCTTCCTAAACAATTCCTGTAAAGAGTCATCTAATGTTTACACTTCCTTTATCACACATTCAGTTTAATTTAGAATTTCTTATTTCCTGCTCTGTTAATAGCTTGCTAGACCATGCAGGAGCCTCCTGTATGTAAATAAGGTTCAATTTACAGTGCAGGAGATACACATTTTAAAGTAAGTTACATGCTATTGAAAATTAAACAGTTTTGTTTTCATGCAGGCGGTGTCAGTCACAGCCAGGGGAGGTGTGGCTAGGGCTGCATAAATTGAAAGAAACGTGATTTAACTCCTAAATGGCAGAGAATTGAGCAGTGAAATTGCAGGGGAATGATCTATACACTAAAACTGCTTCATTAAGCTAAAGTTGTTTTGGTGATTATAGTGTGCCTTTAAGACTGTTATGTATGACTTGCTGCCTAACAACTGACCGCTTTCCTTTGACTCCAACCAATTTATGCCCCTTGTTATGTGCTAATGAATCCTAGATGTTAACATTGTATGCTAGTTTAAGACCTCTTTATACTCCCTGCTATCTGGCCATGATCAAGAGAGAGAAGACATCAAAAAGCAAAAACACAGAATATGAGAACTCTGAGAATGGGTAAAGGCTTAGAGAAACCTTAGTAGCTTGTCCTTCGGTTAATCCAAGCTTAGCTCCCAAAAATGTTGTTGCTCACGTGTGCCATTCAGACTGATCCCACCCATATGGGAAGTCCAGATCTATACTGCTAGCAAAAGAACAGCAAACAGCATAGACTGATGGAAAGTGTACAGCTAGCTGGATTTAACGCAAACGACCACCGACAGGTGAAAAAGAAAGAACCTCTTAACAAGTAAGCATTTAGGAGTCCCAGAAATACAAGAGATGAGGATAACACTGAACAGGAAACATGGCGAGAATGTAACCAAATAGTGAGCAAAGCAACTATTGGGAACCATCATAAGAAATGATAATATATGAAGAACATGTTGGTAAATTCATAAACCCACTTCAGATCAGTATATCCAAAATGGACAAATTAATGGATAAGTTATGCAAGACGAATGCACAAATGCAAATGTATACAGGGTTATACACATCCAAGGTCAAAGCCCACAAGGTGAGCTTCTAATCTCATAGTCAATACTTAGCATCATGTTAAGGGGTAACTTCAAACACCATGACCACTTCAGTGATTTGAAGTGGTAATAGTGCTGGGAGTCTGTATGTGTAGCGTTTCACAGTGAAAATCTATCCTCCCTAATACACAAGTATGTTCCGTCTAGGCCCTTACGATCTGCTGAAGACTTACGTCTATCTTCTGTCCGTACTCCCACCTCTGATGCTCGCCTTCAAGATTTCTCGTGGGCTGCACCGTTCCTGTGGAACTCACTTCCCTCCTCTGTTAGATGCTCACCCAGTCTCCACTCCTTCAAAAAAAATCATTAAAAACCCACTTCTTCATAAAAGCGTATCAATTAAACTGTTAATAGCTCCTGACTGATTCCTCTTCTGCAACTGTCATTGGTCTAATACTATTCTTACCTTTTGTGTCACTTTACACCACTCCCTCTAGCATGTAAGCTCATTGAGCAGGGCCCTCAACCCCTCTATTCCTGTGCGTCCAACTTGTCTGGTTACAACTACATGTTTGTTCATCCACCCACTGTAAAGCGCTGTGGAATAATAATAATAATAATAATAAAAGCAGCACACACATAGATTAATACCTTAGCTGCAGGAGGTGCAATTACTTCATAGGCGTGTCATTAGCAAGCCTGGAACTATAGTCTGGGATAGCAAATGTAATTTCTGTGCAACTTGGGCTACTCAGACCAGTCAGCCCATGCTCTCAGCCAATGAATGGCAATTGCTGTTGTTTGTGGATTCTGCAGCTCTGCAAAAGCCGGAATCGAGTCACTGGACCACCATGGAGCATCAGAGCCAAGTAGGGGGCAAACTGTTGCTAAATAGGCTGCATTTGGCCTGTACTGGTTATAATGCTTGGAGTAAGCCTTCAGTGATTGCCAGAGAGTCAATAATAATGTTGAATCATTCACAATGCCATCATTCTAACACTTTACCACAACATTTGATTATTGAATCTCAGATATTTGTTTAATAATTTATTTTACTATCATAAATCAAGCGCACATCCTGCACTCTTTAAATTAACATGCAACTTAAAAGTAGTGTTGATTTTTGCTTTGAGATTACTGCAAATTGCAAGCTTCTTCCCATAGCACAGTGTGTTGATGTTTATTGCATATGTGAACCATGCCTGCACTGAGTGGCCAGTCTATTTTTAACTCTTTATAAAAAAGAACCAAATATTATAAAATGTGATGGTTGTAATGTTTTCAAATTCCTTTCATTGTGGTGGTTTGGTCAGGGCCGGATTAACATAGGGGCTGATGGAGCTGCAGCTCCAGGCCTAGGCCCATGGAATAGGCCCATTTAAAAAAAAATGTAAAACATTTTTTTTAACCCCTTAAGGACTGTGTTTGCGATGTTGTACCAGGCATCTTTTTACACTTTTGTGGTGTTTGTGTTTAGCTGTAATTTTCCGCTCTCTCATTTACTGTTCCCATACAAATTATATATTGTTTTTTTCAGGAAAAAAGGGGCTTTCTTTACATACCATTATTTATATAATCTCATGTAATTTAATTTTAAAAAAAATGAAAAAATATGATGAAAAATTTAAAAATAAATATGTTTTTTGACTTTTACTTGAAAAATCTTTTACTCATCTACAAAAGCGAATGAAAAAAACTGCTAAATAGATTCAAAATGTTGTCCTGGGTTTAAAAATACCCAGTGTTTACGTGCTTTTTTGCTATTTTTTTGCATGTTATAGGGCTATAAGTACAAGTTGGATATTGCGGTTTCAAAACATACATTTTTAAAATGTATCAATAGTGACATTGTAACACTATTATCTGTCATAAATCTCTGAATAACACCTCACATGTACATATTTTTTTTAAAGTAGACAACCTAGGATATTCAATATGGGGTATGTCCAGACTTTTTTAGTAGCCACTTAGTCGCAAACACTGGCCAAAGTTAGCTTTCATATTTGTTTGTGTGTGAAAAAAGTAAAAAACTAAATTGAACGATAATTTTGGCCAGTGTTTGTGACTAAGTGGTTACTAAAAAAGACTGGACATACCCCATTTGCAATACCTTTGGTTGTCTTCTTTTGCAAATGGTATGCCGTCATGGGGGTAATTCTCATTCCTGAGCTACCATACGCTCTCAAAGGCAACGTAACCAACCTGGCCATTTTCAATGTAAAAATATTTGACCCATATATTTGACCTTGTAACTTTCAAAAACGCTATAAAACCTGTACGTGGGGGATACTGTTATACTCAGGAGACTTTGCTGAACACAAATATTAGTGTTTCAAAACTGGAAAACGCATCACAACAATTATATCATCAGTAAAAGTGCTGTTTGTGTGTGAAAAATGCAAAAAAAGTAACTTTCACTGACAATATCATCGCTGTGATATGTTTTACTGTTTTGAATCACTAATATTTGTGTTCAGAGAAGTCTCCCGAGTAAAACAGTTCCCCCCATGTACAGGTTTTAGGGTGTCGTAGAACGTTACAGGGTAAAATACAGTGCTAGCAAATTAAATTCTCTGGACTTTCGGCCTGGGTTGGCAGGCAGGTCTCTCAAATTGCAATCAATAAAATTACTTAATTATGTAAAAATATTACATAAATGCGCACGTAGAATTTAAATATATAAGCATATTTATATATTTGAAGTCTACGTGTATATTTATATAATTATTTATGTAATTTTGTATATGGTCGTATATATATTTCGTATTATTTTTATTTATTTATATATACATAGATATATACATAGATATATATACAATTTCATTCTAAGTGTATTTTGATATAAATATATATATTTATTAATATCAAAATACAGTTAGAATAAAATTTCAAATAGATATATAATTTTTTTTTAAATTTTATTTTAATTACTTATTATTTGTATTTTATAATAGTATATTTATACAATATATATAGTTATTATATATATCATATATATTATATATATAACTGTGTAATTTAATTATAAGTGTATTTTTATATTTATATATGCACATATTAATATAAAAATACGCTTAGTATGACATTATATATATATGATATATAGACATATTATATAGATAGAATAAATGTCTATATATCATATTTATATACACATATATAAAAAAAAATTTAATTAACATTAACTTTTATTTTTTTAATGATTTTACACTAGCAGGGAGACTGCCTGTCAGCACAGACAGTCCCCCTGCAGGCAGACACATGGACAAGATAAAAATAAAATAAAAACAGTAAAAGGCTGCGCACATAAAGTAAAGTCCAATACAAGGAAAAAGAGAGAGAAGTCCAACTGGTATATTCTTACAGGTATCCTTGGTTGGTGGGGTCTTCTATTTGTATGGTGGTTTCACTCGTTTATGGAAAATAAAAAGAGGAAAAAAGAGGACATCCAATGGTATAGTATGTAAAATTCAGATACAGACGTAAAATTGATAGTATAAAACTCACATTTACCAGAGCTAATGTCCAGCTCTGGAGTAAAGCGCGTACAGCGGTTTTAATCCCCGCTTATGGGATATAGGCAGATTCTTCTCCGTGGATGGTATCCAATTCTTGGGATAAAAAAATAAACAGCCAATAGTGCTCACTGTATGGCAAATAATAATAAAATAATAAAAGAAATGTACTTACAAAGAAAGAGCAGACCCACTGCTCTTTGACGATAGCTTGGGTGGATTGATCCCCACCTATGGATTTCTTTGGGTACAGGAAACTTCCAAGGATTTTTTAGGTTTCTTTTAAAACCATGAAAATTATTTAAAATATTTTAAAATAACAATAAAAAAGGCCAGGGTAAAAAAGAATGATATGTGTCTATAAAAAAGATAATTGGCACAAGCAAATAACCAAAAATACTTTAATATATATAAAAACACAATTTAAATATCCATAACGCGTTTCGTCACAAAGGGACTTTATCAAATGGAATAACCTATTGTGACCATGTGATCACTCTGTTGAGTGATCACATGGCCACAGGGGTCCTAATCCACCATGGAGAGACTGTCTGGGCTGCAGGCAGTGTCCCCACAATGGGAGCAATGCCGATCACTGCCGGGGGAACAACGGCGATCAGGTAAGTACATAAGACCGTTAGGACGGTTCAGGACCGTCACCGGTCGGCAATGTAAAAATGCCGATGATGGTCCTGAACCGTCCTCGGTCCTTAAGGGGTTAAACTTTTTTTAAAAATTTTTTTACACACTACTTTTAGGTCTGCCACCTGACTGGTATTTTAAGGCACAGTCGGTATTTGAGGCTGCCTGGCCATGACGGTATTGCAGTAATATCGGCAATACAAATGCAAATATTTTTCTCACTATAAACGGAGATTACTCTGCAATACCAGCACCGGCCAGTAGGGGTCCCTGTGTATGGAGAGAGGCAGGGATAGAAAGCTACAGCATCTACCTCCCTCTACTAACTGATCCGCGGGGGAGCAGTTACACAGCACAGAGAGTCCAGACAGCAGCTCCCAGCCTGCAGAGACAGACTATAGCTAAGGTATATGAAGGATGGGGGGAAAGGTAGCAGGGAAACATGGGAACACTGAGACACTAGGGGACACATGGGGACACTGAGACACTAGGGGACACTGGGAGACGTGGACACACTGAGACACTTGGGGACACTGGGAAACATGGGGACAATGAGACACTAGGGGACACTGTGATACATGGGGACTCTGAGACACATGGGGACGCTGTGAGACATAGGGAGACACATGGGGATGCTGTGAGGCATAGGGAGACACATTGGGACATGGAGAAACTAGGGACACAGTGTCTCCATGTCTCCCAGCCAGTGTCCCTAGTGTCTCAGTGTCCCCATGGCTCCCAGTGTCCCCTAGTCTCCCAGTGTCTGTGTCCCCATGTCTCTCAGTGTCCCCATGTCTCAGTGTCCCCAAATGTCTGTGTCCCCACATCTCCCAGTGTCCCTGTGTCTCTCAGCCAGTGTCCCCATGTCTTCCAGGGTCTGTGTCCCCATGTCTGCCAGTGTCCCCAAATGTCTCAGCATCCCCATGTCTCGCAGTGTCTCTATGTCTATGTCCACAAGTGCTCCCATGTCTCCCAGTGTCCCCCCATGCCTCCCATCCAGTGTCCCTAGTGTCTGTGTCCCCATGTCTCCCAGGGTCCCCTAGTCTCCCAGTGTCTGTGTTTCAATGTCTCTCAGTGTCCCTAGTGTCTTATTTCACCAAATGTCTGTGTCCCCATGTCTCCAGGTGTCTGTGTCCCCATGTATCTGTGTCCCTAGTGTCTGTGACCCCATTTCTCCCAGTGTCCCAAATATTTCAGTGTGCCCATGTCTCCCAGTGTCTCCATGTCTCCCAGTTTCCCCATGTCTGTATCCACAAGTGAACCCATGTCTCCCATTGTCCCAAAGTGTCTCAGTGCCTCAGTGTCCCCGGGTCTCTCAGTGTCCCCTAGTATCCTAGCGACACGGGACACACTAAGACATGGAGACACTGGGAGAAATGGGGACACAGACACTGGGAGACTTGGGGACTGGGCGACATGGGGACACTGACACTGATACATAGGGACACTGATACCAGTCTGGCCTTCCAATTCTTTGGACAGACATGCCCCCTTTTTGGGCATGTTCACCCCTTTTGGCAGGTCTGGTCACGTGATTCCCGTCAGTGGCCCAACCTTTTACCCTGCCCATTGACTTCCTGCTTCACTGGACACTGCTGTTAGGGGGTATGGATTTACTTGAAAGATGAAAGCATTAATTAGATAAAGAGATTAGCATAGAGTATGTGATTTCTTATAGCTGCATCGTTTGAGTTTCCCTCCAACACCAGCTCCATCAGATACATGACGCTTGAGCGGTATGACTGTTTTATTGTTTTTGGTTGATAAGATTCTGTAATGAGGGCCCATCATAATTGTCAGCACCAGGTCCTCCGGGCTCTTAATCTGGCCCTGGGTTTGGTTTCACCTTCATGGCTCCGTCTTGCGGTGTGATTATGCCTGTTACCTCTGCACTGATTGTCCACAGACTTTGAATTTATTTTTTTTTAATTCCCTTTTTTCAACTCAAAATGGCTCCTCCTACAGCTGCTCCTCATTATTCATTATACGATTACAAAAGGAAAAACAATCAAATCATCATTATAAAAAAATGTTTACCTTCTTCTTGTCTTTTCTAAATATTTCTCTGAATATTTTTCCATAGAAACATAGAAACATAGAATGTGACGGCAGATAAGAACCATTCGGCCCATCTAGTCTGCCCAATTTTCTAAAAACTTTCATTAGTCCCTAGCCTTATCTTATAGTTAGGATAGCCTTATGCCTATCCCACGCATGCTTAAACTCCTTTACTGTGTTAACCTCTACCACTTCAGCTGGAAGGCTATTCCATGCATCCACTACCCTCTCAGTAAAGTAATACTTCCTGATATTATTTTTAAACCTTTGTCCCTCTAATTTAAGACTATGTCCTCTTGTTGTGTAGTTTTTCTTCTTTTAAATATAGTCTCCTCCTTTACTGTGTTGATTCCCTTTATATATTTAAATGTTTCTATCATATCCCCCCTGTCTCGTCTTTCCTCCAAGCTATACATGTTAAGATCCTTTAACCTTTCCTGGTAAGTTTTATCCCGCAATCCATGAACCAGTTTAGTAGCCCTTCTCTGAACCCTCTCTAAGGTATCAATATCCTTCTGAAGATACGGTCTCCAGTACTGTGTACAATACTCCAAGTGAGGTCTCACCAGTGTTCTGTACAATGGCATGAGCACTTCCCTCTTTCTACTGCTAATACCTCTCCCTATACAACCAAGCATTCTGCTAGCATTTCCTGCTGCTCTATTACATTGTCTGCCTACCTTTAAGTCATCAGAAATAATCACCCCTAAATCCCTTTCCTCATATGTTGAGGTTAGGACTCTATCAAATATTCTGTACTCTGCCCTTGGGTTTTTACGTCCAAGATGCATTATCTTGCACTTATCCACATTAAATGTCAGTTGCCACAATTCTGACCATTTTTCTAGTTTACCTAAATCATTTGTCATTTGGCTTATCCCTCCTGGAACATCAACCCTGTTACATATCTTAGTATCATCAGCAAAAAGACATACCTTACCATCAAGACCTTCTGCAATATCACTAATAAAAATATTAAAGAGAATGGGTCCAAGTACAGATCCCTGAGGTACCCCACTGGTGACAAGTCCAAGCTTCGAATATATTCCATTAACTACAACCCTCTGTTGCCTGTCACTCAGCCACTGCCTTACCCATTCAACAATATTTGAATCCAAACTTAAAGATTGCAGTTTATTGATAAGCCTTCTATGTGCAGCAGTGTCAAAAGCCTTACTGAAATCTAGGTAAGCAATGTCTACTGCACCACCCTGATCTATAGTTTTAGTTACCCAATCAAAAAAATCAATAAGATTAGTTTGGCATGATCTCCCTGAAGTAAACCCATGTTGTCTCTGATCTTGAAATCCATGTGTTTTTAGATGTTCATCAATCCTATCCTTTAACATGGTTTCCATCACTTTCCCCACTACTGAAGTAAGGCTTACTGGCCTATAGTTGCCCGACTCCTCCCTATTACCTTTCTTGTAAATGGGCACAACATTCGCTAACTTCCAATCTTCTGGGACTACTCCTGTTAACAATGATTGGTTAAATAAATCTGTTAATGGTTTTGCTAGTACACCACTAAGCTCTTTTAATAGCTTGGGTGTATTCCATCAGGTCCCATTGACTTATTTGTCTTTACTTTTGACAGTTGAAATAGAACCTCTTCCTCTGTAAACTCACGTGTAATAAATGACTCATTTATCCTTTTTCTCAACTGAGGTCCCTTTCCTTCATTTTCATCTGTAAATACAGAACAAAAATATTCATTGAGGCAGTCAGCTAGACCTTTATCCTCTTCTACATACCTTCCTTCTTTTGTTTTTAATCTAACTAATCCTTGTTTTACTTTTCTTTTCTCATTTATGTATCTAAAAATGTTTTATCCCCTTTTTTACTGACTGTGCTATTTTCTCTTCTGTGTGTGATTTGGAAGCTCTTATAACTTGCTTAGCCTCTTTCTGCCTAATCTTATAGATAATTTTGTCTCCCTCACTCTGGGTTTTTTTATAATTCCTAAATGCTAACTTTTTGTTTTTAACTATTTTGGCCACATCTGCGGAGTACCACAGTGGTTTCTTGAATTTTTTGCTTTTACTGACAAGCCTAATGCAATTTTCTGTTGCCTTCAATAGTGCAACTTTTAAATAATCCCATTTCTCTTGGACTCCATTTAAATTGCTCCAGTCTGATAATGACTCCTCTACCCATATTCTAATTTTAGAAAAGTCTGTTTTTCTAAAGTCTAAAACTTTTGTTTTTGTGTGGTGTGACTCAGTCACTGTTCTTATATTAAACCACACTGACTGATGATCACTGGATCCTAAACTTTCACCTACAGTAACATCTGATACCAAATCTCCATTTGTTAACACTAAATCTAGTATGGCCTCTTTACGAGTTGGCTCCTCAACAACTTGTTTTAGAGACAATCCCAGTAGGGAGTTTAGAATATATGTGCTCCTGGCACAAGTAGCTAATTTTGTTTTCCAATTTACATCAGGAAGATTAAAGTCACCCATGATGATAACTTCCCCCTTCATTGTCATTTTAGCTATTTCCTCAACTAGTAGATTATCTAACTCTTCAATTTGTCCTGGGGGCCTATAAATCACACCTACACGAGTTACTGTGTGATTACTAAATTCTAACGTAGCCCAAACGGACTCTATGTTTGCCTCACTAACTTTTATTAGGCTAGATTTTATGCTATCCTTCACATACAAGGCCACCCCTCCCCTTTCTTGCCTTCCCTATCTTTCCTATATAAAGAGTACCCTGGTATTGCTATGTCCCAGTCATTTTTCTCATTGTACCATGTCTCAGTAACAGCGACTAAATCTACACTATCAGTTGCCATTATTGCCACAAGTTCATGGATCTTATTCCCTAAACTGCGAGCATTTGTAGACATGACTCTAAGCTTATCATTTTTTAACACACTTGCTACAGGCACCTTCTGTCCTTGTTTTGGGGACAATTGGATTGATGTTTTATCACCCTTTTGCCCCCCCCTCCTAGTTTAAATACATCCTAGCAAAACCTCTGAACTGCTCACTGAGAACATTTGTTCCCTTTTGAGAAAGATGCAAACCATCTTTTTTGTACAGCTTATCTCCATTCCAAACAGAGCTACCATGAGAAATAAAGCCAAATCCTTGCTCCCGACACCATTCACCAAGCCACAAATTAAAGTCCCTAATACGCATCCGCCTGTCGTTCTGAGTGTTATGCACAGGCAGAACTTCAGAGAATGACAGTGTGGAAGCAACCCGCCGTATATCATTGGCAAAAACACTAAAAACTTCCTTAACCTCTGAAACTTCATTGCAAGCCAAGTCATTTGTCCCTAGATGGACAAGTACATCCAATTCCCCTTCCTGCTTTGCTTGCTTAACAATATTACAGATACGTCTCCTGTCTCTGTGAGCAGTAGCTCCGGGAAGACACCTCACAAGACCACCATTGTCCATCTCCACACCTCTTATAATGGAATCACCCAACAACAACTGCTTTCTATTAGGCCTCACCATAGTCTCCGAGGCGGTCTCCACAACACCACTAGCCTCAGTGCCTCTCTCCACAACACCACTATCCTCAGTGCCTCTCTCCATGTATGATATTCGGATGGTCCAAACCACCATATGGTCAAGTACTCGATGGCTCGAACTGGATTTTACTACCGAATAAGTGGCTCGGCAAGAACCAAATTTTTCTGCTGTTTACAAGTCTGTTGACTTAACCAAACACAGTATGGTATCCTTCTCTCCATGTGGTTGGGAAAGAAAATAAATAGGTCTTTATAACAACTAGAATTATCTATAATAGGTAGGTACATATAAAATAAGATCAACAAATTATTTTTCAAAAATGCATTGCCCTCTATTTAATTGTTAGTTATTTACTCACAAATATAATATTTAAACATGTTGAAGCGCCTTAAAAAAAAGTTTTGGAGATGTTTCTTGACAATATTGCCAACCAAAATAAAAGCAGTTTCTTACATTAACCAAGCACTTCCAACCAATTGGGAAAATCTAAGATAAATATATCATTTTTCTCCCGAGAATGTTATTGAGTGTTGGAAGATTTCACCCACTTCAATATTGCTTCCCTCCGGCTCTGTTGTACAGCTTGAAACCATAACATTGTAGCACGCACAATTTATTTTATATTATTAGTTCCAGGTTATACAATGATCCAAGACTCCCTTCCACTGCTCTCTTAATGTTATGAAATATCCAAATCAATTGTTTGAGAACTGTATTACTGGTTCCTATGCAAAAAATGTCATCAAAGGAAAACTGCAATATTTCTAAGTGAATAAAGCTCTTTGTTGTTTTTAAAAATTTAGTGTGTGGATACGGAATATAACGAGTCAGAGCTTGCTTACATGCTGTGATATATAACAGCTTTCTCATAGACATGTTTGGTCTGAAGAAAGAATAATGTAATATATACAGTATCTTTGTTCTGCACTGCTCGTGAGGAGAAACAAGGCTCTAGATAAATTGGATCTTTCTTAATAGACTGTACCCCAAGATGACTGGCTAAGGTACAAAGATCTTTTCTATGAATACTGTATAAATTCCACATTGCCAGAGGAAGAAAAACTAATTTTCCTGATCAATGGACTCTGGGTTCCAAAATAATTGGCCATGTTTCATTCTACTGTGAAGGAAGAGAAAAAAAGTTCTAAATAGGTTGTCCATCTTTAGAACGCTGTAGGCCAAGATGATTGTCTACATTGCTACCTTGAGTTCGAACTTAGAATAGAAGTAAAGATATGGACAAATTCTCATTTTATTAAACTTGTATTACAAGTTCATTCCTGATGTGGAAAAGGGAAAAAAAAAGCACTGGACAAATTGCTTCTTGTACATCGCTGTTCTTTATACCCACTGATGCACGGGATGAACAACATTGCTTTTGACAAATTTCTGAATGTTATTTTGGATCTAGTACAGACTCTTATATCTAATTAACTGTACAACACAGCCAACCTGCAGTGACCGTTATCAGATGACAATATCTTATATCTACCAGAGTATAAAATCCTTTCTTAAAGATACCCTCTGCTGTGCTGCAGACTATTAAAAAATGAGCTTCTCGTACGATGAGTGAATGTTGGCATTAAAAAACATCCTATATTAAAACACCAATATATAGAATAAAATACACTGCAAAAAAAATAAAGGGAACACAAAAATAACACATCCTAGATCTGAATGAATTAAATATTCTTCTGAAATACTTAGTTTTTTACATAGTTGAATGTGCTGACAACAAAATCACACAAAAATAAAAAAATGGAAATCAAATTTTTTCAATCCATGGAGGTCTGGATTTGGAGTCACACTCAAAATTAAAGTGGAAAAACACACTACAGGCTGATCCAACTTTGATGTAAGGTCCTTAAAACAAGTCAAAATGAGGCTCAGTAGTGTGTGTGGCCTCCACGTGCCTGTATGACTTCCCTACAATGCCTGTGCATGCTCCTGATGAGGTGGCGTATGGTCTCCTAAGGGATCTCCTCCCAGACCTGGACTAAATAATCTGCCAACTCCTGGACAGTCTGTGGTGCAACATGACATTGGTGGATGGAGCGAGACATGATGTCCCAGATGTGCTCAATTGGATTCAGGTCTGGGGAACGGGCGGGCCAGTCCATAGCATTAATGCCTTCGTCTTGCAGGAACTGCTGACACACTTCAGCCACATGAGGTCTAGCATTAGGAGGAACCCAGGGCCAACCGCACCAGCATATGGTCTCACAAGGGGTCTGAGGATCTCATCTCGGTACCTAATGGCAGTCAGGCTACCTCTGGCAAGCACATAGAGGGCTCTGCGGCCCCCCAAAGAAATGCCACCCCACCAGTGGCGTACTAAGGAGAGGGCGGGGGGGGGCGGTCCGCCCCAGGTGCCAGCCGGGTGGGG
>OW240917.1:18015103-18140059 GCA_933207985.1 Pelobates cultripes | reverse complement strand
GTAGAAGGGCAGGACAGAGGTTTTGTAGGAGGGAGCTTGGGACAGGACAAGGGTTTTGTAGGAGGGGCTGGCAGCAGTTTGCAAAGTTTACAAATTGTAAAAAGAGAACCTTTAAAAATTTTACAGGTTTTTTTGGGGGTGCCAAGCACAGGATCCGCCCCGGGTGCCAAATGCTCTAGGTACGCCCCTGCACCCCACACCATTACTGACCCACTGCCAAACCGGTCATGCTGGAGGATGTTGCAGGCAGCAGAACTTTCTCCACGGCGTCTCCAGACTCTGTCACATCTGTCACATGTGCTCAGTGTGAACCTGCTTTCATCTGTGAAGAGCACAGGGTGCCAGTGGCAAATTTGTCAATCTTGGTGTTCTCTGGCAAATGCCAAACGTCCTGCACGGTGTTGGGCTGTAAGCCCAACCCCCACCTGTGGACGTCAGGCCCTCATACCACCCTCATGGAGTCTGTTTCTGACCATTTGAGCAGACACATGCACATTTGTGGCCTGCTGGAGGTCATTTTGCAGGGCTCTGGCAGTGCTCCTCCTGTTCCTCCTTGCACAAAGGCGGAAATAGCAGTCCTGCTGCTGGGTTGTTTCCCTCCTACGGCCTCCTCCACGTCTCCTGATGTACTGGCCTGTCTCCTGGTAGCACCTCCATGCTCTGGACACTACGCTGACAGACACAGCAAACCTTCTTGCCACAGCTCACATTGATGTGCCATCCTGGATGAGCTGCACTTCCTGAGCCACTTGTGTGGGTTGTAGACTCCGTCTCATGCTACCACTAGAGTGAAAGCACTGAGAAGTGGTCTGTGGTCACCACCTGCAGAACCACTCCTTTATTGGGGGTGTCTTGCTAATTGCCTATAATTTCCACCTGTTGTCTATCCCATTTGCACAACAGCATGTGAAATTGATTGTCACTCAGTGTTGCTTCCTAAGTGGACAGTTTGATTTCACAGAAGTGTGACTGACTTGGAGTTACATTGTGTTGTTTAAGTGTTCCCTTTATTTTTTGAGCAGTGTATATCACAAATCTTGACCATTTTGCATTATTTTACAGAACATTTAGGAAAATATTAAAAAACAAAAATATGAAATGTTTTATGATCACGTTGAGAAGCCATTTCAAACCAGATATAGTTTTTATTAGATACATAATTGCGCACATTTCACAATAAATTAGAACCATGATATGTCAAAGAGAGATCAAAGCACTTGTTTGGGAGTATTTAACTGGCATTGTAGATGTTGTAGTGCATGTTGTGATCGATTGAACACTAAGGGCAGGATTCTATTATAAGAGGTAAGTTTACCACTGGTAAGTGAAAAGCAATTCATTGCTTTCTCCTTTTAGGAGGCGATGGGAGACCAGTTATTCACAAAACGAAATTAAGGTTATCACTAAAATCCAAACCAAAATATATAACAAAAAAAAATGAGGTTTAATGTATTGCACTATTTTTGTTTTCTTCATTCTCCATGTACCTGGATATGCACCTAATGAAATTGCAAAAGTTGCCGAACATTTTTTTTCTCCTAAATACTTTCATGTTAATCGAGTATGTTAAAATCATAATGTCTGTTGCAAATGACAGAGTTTTCAAATCATTGCAGAAAACCAAATGTCATACCAATAAATTAAACAAGACAAACTTTATTTACAACATTGTTTTTAACAAAGCCTCCAGAAATCGACTTATTTAAAGAGTAGTTTCTTTACAGTATGTTTTAACAGTTCTCATTTTATATGTCTGAATTGAGGCACGCAGACTGCTTGCCAAGGAATCATTATAACAAGCGTTTCAGAAACAATTATATCAACAGCCCTTTATCTTAAAATAAGTCACTTTTCCACTTTTATTTCTAATCTGAAAATGTTTTGAATCCAAAAATACCAATTTTTATTAGGAACAGGATACTTGTGACATGAAATTTGGTCAATCATTTCCCCCATCAGTGTCCATTGATGGATTGTACCCAGTAACAATAGAAAGCTTTTACTATTTCATGTCTGGTGGGAAGGAATTGTCAAAACCATTCAAAGAATGGGAGTAAATCTCCGCCCTTGTAAAATATGGGGTAATGAAATTTGACAGCTATTTTTCTGCTTCTAATATTGTTAAGACTTGGGTGGGCCCCTTGCCTTTAGTTGGTCTGTAGGATTCTGTGAAGCCGGGTGTTAAGTATCACACAGAAATCTGGAGAGGCTGCACCTGATATTAGAAAACGTGGCTGGTTTTGATGGTAACATTCATTATGCTCAGCCAGACATTTCCCAACTGAGGATGTCAAGAGCAGTTACTTAATTACAATTAGCATGAACATTTCATTAGTTTCTATGATGATAGCCCCACTTTCAGAACTTTACCCCAAATTGTTAATTATATAAGTGAAATGTACCATCAAGATCAGGGCCGGATTAACATAGGGGCTGATGGAGCTGCAGCTCCAGGTCCAGGCCCATGGAATAGGCCCATTTAAAAAAAAAAAAATAAAATAAAAAAATTTTTTTTTTGTTTTTTACACACTACTCTTAGGTTTGCCACCTGACTGGTATTTTACTGGCACAGCCGGTATTTGAGGCTGCCTGGCCGTGCCGGTATTGCAGTAATACCGGCAATTTAATATGCAGGTATTTTTCTCAGAATAAATGGAGATTACTCTACAATACCAGCACCAGCCAGTAGGGGTCACTGTGTGTGGAGAGAGGCAGGGATAGGAAGTTACAGAATATCCCTGCCTCTCTCTACTACCTACTGATCTGTGGGGGAGCAGCTACACAGCACAGAGTCCAGACAGCAGTTTTACAGCTCAGGTAAGTGAGGGATGGGGACACATGGGGACACAGACACTAGGGGACACATGTGGACACTAAGACACTAGGAGACATATGGGGACACTGAGACACTAGGGGGCACAGACTCTAGGGGACACATGGGGACACAAACACTAGGGCACACTGAGACACTAGGACACATGTGGACACAGACACTGGAAGACCTGGAAACACTGAGACACTTGGGGACACTGGAAAACATGGGGACACTGAGACACTAGGGGACACTGGGACACATGGGGATGCTGAGACACATGGGGATGCTGTGAGACATTGGGAGACACTGAGACATTGGGACACGGAGACACTATGTCCCCATTTCTCCCAGTGTCCCCATGTCCCCCATCCAGTGTCGCTAGTGTCTCAGTGTCACTAAGTCTCCCAGTGTCTGTGTCCCGTGTCTCTCAGTGTGCCTAGTGTCCCCATGTGTCCCAGAGTCCCTATATGTCCCAGTGTCCCCATGTCTATGTCCACAACTGTCCCCAAGTCTCCCAGTGTCCCCATGTCTCTGTGTTCCTAGTGTCTTAGTGTCCCTATGTCTCCCAGTGTCTGTGTTCCTAGTGTCTCAGTGTGCCTAGTGTCCCCATGTCTCCCAGTGTCCCTATATGTCCCCAGTGTCCCCATGTCTATGCCCACAACTGTCCCCATGTCTCCCAGTGTCCCCAAGTGTCTGTCTTCCAGCCAGTGTCCCCATGTCTCCCAGTGTCCCCTAGTGTCTGTGTTCCCATGTCTCTGTGTCCCTAGTGTCTTAGTGTCCCCAAATGTTTCAGTGTCCCCATGTCTCCCAGTGTCTGTGTCCCTAGTGTCTGTGTCCCCATTTCTCCCAGTTTCCCTAAATGTCTCAGTGTCCCCATGTCTCCCAGTGTCCCCATGTCTCCGTGTCCCTGGGTCTCTCAATGTCCCCGGGTCTCTCAGTGTCCCCATGTCTCTCAGTGTCCCCATGTCTCACTGTGTCCCCAGTATCCTAGTGACATTGGGACACTGAGAGAAATGGGCACACTGAGACACTGGGAGACTAGGGGACTGGGCAACATGGGGACACTGACACTGTGATACATAGGGACACTGAGACACTGGGTGACTTGCGAGACTGAGACACTGGGAGCAATCCATCTATACAGCAGAATCAAACTGTGAGTAGTTTGTTGGTGATTTTACAGAATTTTCTCTGATGTCACTCCTTATGATTATACAAATGATTAAGGCTGGTATTTTTTTCCAAGAAAGGTGGCAACCCTAACGACTCTTCACATACTCTTGCTTAAAGGAGCACTATAGGGTCAGGAACACAATCATGTATTTCTGACCCTATTATGTTAAAACCAACACCTTGGCCCCTTCTTGCCTCCATAAGTATAGTAAAATATAACTTGTATTCAAGTCTGCAGCTGCTGGCTCTGCCTCTGAATTCACTGTCTGCTGACATCATCAGAAGTGATGGTCTGAGCAAATTACAATACTTCCCCATAGGATTGGCTGAGACTGTCAACTAGGCAGATCAGGGGCAGAGCCAGCACAAGTCTAACATAGCCCTGGCCAATCAGCATCTCCTCATAAAGATAAATTGAATCAATGTATCTCTATGAGGAAAATTCAGTGTCTGCATGCAGAGGATGGAGACACGGAATGGCAATGCTGCCCCAAGAAGCACCTTTAGCAGCCATCTAAGGAGTGACCAGTGGAGTTATTTTCTCTGAAAAGACAGTGTTTACTGCAAAAGGCCTCAATGGAATGATTCTACTTACCAGAACAAATACAATAAGCTGTAGTTGTTCTGGTGACTATAGTGTCCCTTTAAGTTTGGAAGCTTAAGAGGGATGTATGGGAACAAAACTTGTGTGGACTAGCTGACAATAAAATTAGTTTAGGTAATGCAGACGCTGGTCTCTCTAACACTGTTGCATGTCCCCATTCTTCTACACTCACTACATACACCTTTTCTCTGTCTCAGACTATATAACAGGAACTTCTGCCTGCTAGTAAGAATGTAAGGAGACAAGTGGACCAGCGAGTGCTAGGGGAAAGTCCTTAGAAAGCATGGAGTAGGTGCATCATTAGACGCATTTATGTCAAGCTCAGGGTGCTGCCTGCATAGTATGCCCTTAGTTGGACAGCCAGCAGGATTGGCAGCCTGACATGCATTCATGCCAGGCTGGCCTTCCAATTCTTTGGACAGACATGCCCCCTTTTTGGGCATGTTCTCCCCTTTTGGCAGGTCTGGTCACGTGATTCGCACCAGTGGCCCACCCTTTTACCCCGCCCATTGACTTCCTGCTTGACTGGACACTGCTGTTAGGGGTTATGGATTTACTTGAAATATGAAAGCATAAATTAGAGAGAGATTAGCCTAGGGTATGTGTTTTCGTATAGCTGGATCCTATGAGTTTCCCTCCAGCACCATCTCCATCAGATACATGACGCTTGGGAGGTATGACTGTTTTAGTGTTTTTGGTCGATAAGATTCCGTAATTAGGCCCATCATATTTGTCAGCACCAGGCCTAGTGTGCTCTTAATCCGGCCCTGATCAAGATATACATTGCAAGCAATGTGTGTAATTATTGTTTTATCCTTATTAAAGTGACAAGTGATAGTGACTGTATAGTTAGTTCATGTTTACAAATAACCTGAGACAAAGATCTGACCACGCACCAGTCAGGGAAAGGAGGTGATGATACATTTTAGGGAAATCTTTTGGCAATCTTTTGTGGTAGAGGTTTCTTTAATACATGACAGGCGCAAATGTCCCCGAAACAAAAGGCAATGACCCATCATTTCCGTAAATATAAATAACATAAACAACATTAATAACAAACATCATAAACATAATATAAGTGCCAAACTTTGTTAAATAACCATGGTAGAGGCATATCCAGATACCCCACCATGTTCTGAGCCACCACCGGGCTCGAAACCTACCAAGGTTCATAACAAACCTTTTAACCATGCCCTTCACCAGCAGCCTAACTGCCCTATTCTATTTACACTACCCCAGAGCCTGTTTGTCCCCAACTTTTCTCTCTTTAGCCCCGCCGCTGTGACCAAATGGGCGCTAACACCCCTTACCCTTACAAATGGGAGGGTGGGAGGGACAACTTAGGTCAGGTAAGCAGATTAAATGTGCCTACTTCTAAAATGGCTGCCTATTTATACTGGGCCAACCCCTTAACACTCTAACTCCACTCCCAAAAGGGGCCTTCCCCCCATGCCCACCTCCTAGCTCTGTCAAGCCCCTTTCCACTAAGCTGTGCTTGTTCCATAGGGTTACAGTATGTTGAATTCTTAACCAATCCAATTTAGTGAGAACAGGGACACAGATATTGCATCAGAATGTAATATCCAACCAAACTGCAAAACCTTGATTTAATGTCTCATTTATCCTTTACTACTGTTAAAGGAACACTAACATTTACTTTTAATGAAAGGCGTCCCTGTTATATATTAAACTACACTCAATGTGAAATAAAAGTACAAATTCGCTATTACACCTGTAATTCCGAGTCAGGTCAGTCTCTAGTCTGCTTTCAAAGTCCAAATATGAATCTGATAATTTGCAATAATCTGAAGCAAAGAGCAGTAAATCTATTACCTTACAGGTACATACAGGTTTCTGGACACTGGCCTTATTTAATCCTCCATGCTAGTCCTAATGTCACTCCCTGACCTAACATGGCACTTAATCATTGGTACCCATGATCAAGTGCAGAAATCCTCATGAAACATGTCACACCTCCTCTCTGTATATAAAGTTGTTAGTACTTTTAAAGAAATGTCTTAATAAAATTCTGGCTTTTAAATCAATCCAGAGGAGCTATGTTGTATCATACATATGGATTCTTGTAATTGAATGAGTCAGTCTTCAGCCACTTCACCTTTGATGACTTTTGTCCAGTCCAATGGTTCTCACAGAGAAGCATTGGAAACCAACGGCGCTAACACTGAAATTACCCCACCAATAACTGATGCTTCTCGTAGAGATTAAATGAAACCAAGGAAGAAACATTAACAGCATTCAAGGTCATCATGAAATATGGAGAGCAGCGTTATTCTGTCTGAAAACCAGGTGTAAACATTGCCGTTTCCGAAAAACATTGACAGAGAAAAAGGTCAGAGTATGTACACCAAAATCACTACAATAAGACAATGTGGTTTTGGTGTTTAGAGTGTCCCTTTAAAGCAGCGATGGCGAACCTATGGCACGTGTGTCTGTGTCTGTGGGCACGCAGCCGGAGGTCGCAGAACGGCTGTGGTGCCCAAAACAGCAGGCGCCTAATCTGCTTTCTTATCTTTATTGCTGTCAAATAATGTTTATTAAAGTTTTAAAATTTTGTGTAACAAGTGATAATAATACAAACATTGTATTAGGGGTAGGAAAGGAAGGGGAACTTGGAAATGGGAAGCGGTATCCATCCATCATTGAAATAAACATAATGTATATGGCAAAAATGTTGTACATCAATGCACTTTAACAATAAATATATCAAAGACCATATACTGTTTTGATTTTTTCTTCCCAATTATCCCAATTATATTTTAATATTGGGGAACCATGCATATTAGCTTTATGCGATAATTCGTGTGCCTTGTTTTCTAGAATCAAATTAAAAACTTCTCTGAGAGATGACACATTTTGGGACTTCCAATGTCTAGGTAAACAGCATGTAGCAGCGATCAGAATGTGGCCTATGATTATTTTATCTGAACTATTAATGGACTCCGGGAGTTTTTTAAATAAGGCTATTTCCGAAGTTAAGATGCTAATGGTCTTATCTTTATTTCTGTCAAATAGTAAGTGGTAATAGATGAAAGCCTTTGTAAAAAAACAAGACGGTTGCAGATTTTTAGGCTTCAAGACCAGAGCTGTGAAAGATGGCGTCCTATCAGCTCGATGGTCCGGCCCTGCCCCAACTCCCATTTTTTTAATGCAATTTAGCTGTTAAATAGTTATCTCGGATGTGTTAAATACAGATAATATAGGATAAATTGCCTCTTAAGAGGATCACTATAGTGTCAGGAAAACAAACTCATTTTCCTGACACTATATACTCCTTAGGACCCCCCCCACACACACACACCCTCAGGGCCCCCCTCCCTTGGCGCTGAAGGTGCCTTTTGCGGCTGTCAGGAAGACTACTAGAGGTAGGATTAACCTTGCAATGTAAACATAGCAGTTTCTCTGAAACTGCTATGTTTACATGTGAAGGGTTAAAACATGGGGGACCTGGCACCCAGACCACTTCATTGAGCTGAAGTGGTCTGGGTGACTATAGTGTCTCTTTTAATAAGAAAACCAGTCAGCTGATCACTGCAAACACTCTCTGATAAACTCTGGTAAACGCAATCCACAGAAATGGGGAGATCTGTGTATTTCTCAAGGCTTTCTGGGTAACATACATCTAGCTGTACAGGTCCCAGCATTTCTCTTAATTATTGATGGGAGGGAAAATGTGGGATCGAGCTAATGTACAGGTGGTTTCGGCATTTACTTATTTAAAACAAAAGGGCAAAAATGCATCTAACTAATGCAAAATAAACAAAATCTCAGATACCCTGCACAATGTTCCATTAGGTGTATTTATGCAGTTACTCATACCTCCCAAGTGTCCCTGTTTAGGAGGGACAGTCCCTATTTTGGGTAGTGCTCTTGTTAAGAGCTTCATACTGTTGGTGTGTCAGCATATAAAATAATACTCCCAGTAATGTGTCTGAGTGCCTAACAGAGCCCCACAGCAATAATACTCCCAGTAATGTGTCTGAGTGTATAACAGAGCTCCACAGCAATAATACTCCCAGTAATGTGTCTGAGTGCCTAACAGAGCCCCACAGCAATAATACTCCCAGTAATGTGTCTGAGTGTATAACAGAGCTCTACAGAAATAATACTACCAGTAATGTGTCTGAGTGTATAACAGAGTTCCACAGCAATAATACTCCCAGTAATGTGTCTGAGTGTATAACAGAGCTCCATAGCAATAATACTCCCAGTAATGTGTCTGAGTATATAACAGAGCTCCACAGCAACAATACTCCCAGTAATGTGTCTGAGTGTATAACAGAGCTCCACGGCAATAATACTCCCAGTAATGTGTCTGGGTGTGTAACAGAGCTCCATAGCAATAATACTCCCAGTAATGTGTCTGAGTGTATAACAGAGCTCTACAGAAATAATACTACCAGTAATGTGTCTGAGTGTATAACAGAGTTCCACAGCAATAATACTCCCAGTAATGTGTCTGAGTATATAACAGAGCTCCACGGCAACAATACTCCCAGTAATGTGTCTGAGTGTATAACAGAGCTCCACGGCAATAATACTCCCAGTAATGTGTCTGGGTGTATAACAGAGTTCCACAGCAATAATACTCCCAGTAATGTGTCTGACTGTATAACAGAGCTCCACAGCAACAATACTCCCAGTAATGTGTCTGAGTGTATAACAGAGCTTCACAGCAATAATACTGCCAGTAATGTGTCTGAGTGTATAACAAAGCCCCACAGCAATAATACTCCCAGTAATGTGTCTGAGTGTATAACAGAGCTCCACAGCAATAATACTCCCAGTAATGTGTCTGAGTGTATAACAGAGCTCCACAGCAATAATACTCCCAGTAATGTGTCTGAGTGTATAACAAAGCCCCACAGCAATAATACTCTCAGTAATGTGTCTGAGTGTATAACAGAGCTCCACAGCAATAATACTCCCAGTAATGTGTCTGAGTGTATAACAGAGCTCCACAGCAATAATACTCCCAGTAATGTGTCTGAGTGTATAACAGAGCCCACAGCAATAATACTCCCAGTAATGTGTCTGAGTGTATAACAGAGCCCACAGCAACAATACTCCCAGTAATGTGTCTGAGTGTATAACAAAACCCCACAGCAATAATACTCCCAGTAATGTGTCTGAGTGTATAACAGAGCTCCACAGCAATAATACTCCCAGTAATGTGTCTGAGTGTATAACAAAGCTCTACAGCAATAATACTCCCAGTAATGTGTCTGAGTGTATAACAGAGCTCCACAGCAATAATACTCCCAGTAATGTGTCTGAGTGTGTAACAGAGCTCCACAAAAATAATACTCCCAGTAATGTGTCTGAGTGTATAACAGAGCTCCACAGCAATAATACTCCCAGTAATGTGTCTGAGTGTATAACAGAGCTCCACAGCAATAATACTCCCAGTAATGTGTCTGAGTGTATAACAGAGCTCCACAGCAATAATACTCCCAGTAATGTGTCTGAGTGTATAACAGAGCTCCACAGCAATAATACTCCCAGTAATGTGTCTGAGTGTATAACAGAGCTCCACAGCAATAATACTCCCAGTAATGTGTCTGAGTGTATAACAGAGCTCCACAGCAATAATACTCCCAGTAATGTGTCTGAGTGTATAACAGAGCTCCACAGCAATAATACTCCCAGTAATGTGTCTGAGTGTATAACAGAGCTCCACAGCAATAATACTCCCAGTAATGTGTCTGAGTGTATAACAAAGCTCCACAGCAATAATACTCCCAGTAATGTGTCTGAGTGTATAACAGAGCTCCACAGCAATAATACTCCCAGTAATGTGTCTGAGTGTATAACAAAGCCCCACAGCAATAATACTCTCAGTAATGTGTCTGAGTGTATAACAGAGCTCCACAGCAATAATACTCCCAGTAATGTGTCTGAGTGTATAACAGAGCTCCACAGCAATAATACTCCCAGTAATGTGTCTGAGTGTATAACAGAGCTCCACAGCAATAATACTCCCAGTAATGTGTCTGAGTGTGTAACAGACCCCCACGGCAATAATACTCCCAGTAATGTGTCTGGGTGTATAACAGAGCTCCATAGCAATAATACTCCCAGTAATGTGTCTGAGTGTATAACAGAGCTCTACAGAAATAATACTACCAGTAATGTGTCTGAGTGTATAACAGAGTTCCACAGCAATAATACTCCCAGTAATGTGTCTGAGTATATAACAGAGCTCCACGGCAACAATACTCCCAGTAATGTGTCTGAGTGTATAACAGAGCTCCACGGCAATAATACTCCCAGTAATGTGTCTGGGTGTATAACAGAGCTCCATAGCAATAATACTCCCAGTAATGTGTCTGAGTGTATAACAGAGCTCTACAGAAATAATACTACCAGTAATGTGTCTGAGTGTATAACAGAGTTCCACAGCAATAATACTCCCAGTAATGTGTCTGACTGTATAACAGAGCTCCACAGCAACAATACTCCCAGTAATGTGTCTGAGTGTATAACAGAGCTTCACAGCAATAATACTGCCAGTAATGTGTCTGAGTGTATAACAAAGCCCCACAGCAATAATACTCCCAGTAATGTGTCTGAGTGTATAACAGAGCTCCACAGCAATAATACTCCCAGTAATGTGTCTGAGTGTATAACAGAGCTCCACAGCAATAATACTCCCAGTAATGTGTCTGAGTGTATAACAGAGCTCCACAGCAATAATACTCCCAGTAATGTGTCTGAGTGTATAACAGAGCTCCACAGCACAGCAATAATACTCCCAGTAATGTGTCTGAGTGTATAACAGAGCTCCACAGCAATAATACTCCCAGTAATGTGTCTGAGTGTATAACAGAGCTCCACAGCAACAATACTCCCAGTAATGTGTCTGAGTGTATAACAAAACCCCACAGCAATAATACTCCCAGTAATGTGTCTGAGTGTATAACAGAGCTCCACAGCAATAATACTCCCAGTAATGTGTCTGAGTGTATAACAAAGCTCTACAGCAATAATACTCCCAGTAATGTGTCTGAGTGTATAACAGAGCTCCACAGCAATAATACTCCCAGTAATGTGTCTGAGTGTGTAACAGACCCCCACAAAAATAATACTCCCAGTATTGTGTCTTTAAACTACAATAAATGTGTTTAGAAATCAGTCTGTGTATATAAGATACATTGTTCTTGGTCTAAATTACATTTTAGTTTTATAAATTGTTATTAGTAAGTCAGAGCAGCCCCACTGTATATATCTTTGGCACAGTTTACATGCAGTTTTGGTGCAGCTGGACAGACAGAAACCTTATGAAAAATGCATGTCCATTGACATACATACAGAGCTGCACCAAAACCGGATGTAAGACGGATGTAATGCTGATGTAATCTGTGCCAAAGCAGCATGTAAGATGCGAGCAAACTGCAGGTGGATAGGTGGGAATAGGTCCTTAAAAAGGTGACGCACCACCGAACACCAGTGTGTTTTCATTTACTAGAATTTATGTTTTTTTCAATAAAAAAACAGTTTGTATCATTGAACTCTCTGTTATTGTGTTCTCCTTTAAAAACAAAATATGTTAATTAGTTCAGACAACTGCATGAGTTGTTTTTTCTAAACTTAAAACTCAGTATTCAGGTTTAATTGACGTGTTGGCCCTTTGAGGAAAAAAAGTTCACCATCCCTGCTTTAAAGGGATACTATAAGTGCCAGGAATACAAAGCTGTATTTCAGGCACTCTAGCTCCCCCTTTTCAAATACATGGAAGAATAAAACAAGGTAGAACTGACATTTTAATTTGAAAGACATGTCAGCCTATCATAAATGAGGTTCGACATGTACCAATGCAGAACTGTGGGCATTGAAAGCAGGAGTACACATGCTTTCACATCTTCACATTATGAAAGTAATATTCTAGGAGAATCTTTGCTGTAGATGGATTTATGAGTATTTGTGGACTTTGGGCTGAGCAAAAACATGAAATGTCAAGTAGCAGCTGCAAAAGCAACTTAGAAATGATCACATACAAAATAGGGTATTGAATTAAGGGTGGGCTGCGTTATTTTGCCACTATATAAATCCTACACGAGACCTCATATGGAATGTGGAGTACAGTTCTGGGCACTGCTCACAAAAAATGACAAAATAAATACAAATATGATGGAATTGGAATGAGTAGAAAGAAGATCACCAAAATTAATAACAGGAACGTAGCCATTAAATTATAAAAGACAGCCTGGCCAAACTGGGTGCAGAGGTGCCTATGAGGTGATCTGTTTACGATACACAAGTATATTCAAGGTCAACCACGGGACTTTGTAAGAAACTGTGTGTTTCCAGAGCGAGGGAATGCAATTGATGTAGATTTTAGGATTACGGGAATCAGATTTTTATTAAATTTAGAATCTCCAATTGATATCTTAAAATATTCTGTGGAACCTTCTATTGATCTAAGATTGTAATTCATTCCCAGAAAAAACATCCACCTTTACTTTTGTGGAATCTTCTACAAATGAAAGCGTGTGATCACATTAGACCAATATGTTTCTCAAAATATTCCAGGACACAAATAATATAGGTTTATCAAGGTAGGTGAAAAGAGTGTAAGATGGAAGAAGATTATGTGGTTTAGAACCCAACATTCGATTTACTGACGATGTATAAAATAACCTGCACTTAAATGGAAAATTGTTTATTAGGTAACAGAGCATAAAATATATCTACATAATATATCTTTTATTTCACATAACAGGATATACGGCTGTAATGTTAAACTAACACATACGCTACTAGTATGAATTAGAATATCAAAAATAGAAAATACAGGTGAAAAATAAAACACAAAGATCTGATTTTGCATGCTGTATCACATTGTTATTCAACGTATAGGAATATCAAACTTCCCAAAGAAGAGTTCTATAAATTCCATTCCAATAATTTATCCAGGTTTATCATTCAACTTCCAATTCCAAGGATATATGGTCCACAATAGCTGTCCACAATGCCCAGTGGTAGCTTTGATCATACAATTCCCTCTGAAAGCTAGAGACACTGAAAGTTCCATCGGAACTATTGACTGTTTGACCCATTATAGTCTCAATGTGATACCGAATGATAGTCCACTCTTGGGGACACGTCATAGGGTCAGCTGTTAACACAATACAAAAATAGTGTTTCTGTAATATGCATGGCTTCACATTGAGATTGAGGAATTAACTCCTTCTAGCCTTAACTTGTAGTAACAATTTTTCATGAAAGTTTTGTTGGATACCAGACCTAAATAATGTTTCAAACTAAGCTGTTCTTCTTCCGAAAAAAAAAAAAGAAAGATATGACAATATCTTAAAAAGGACTTCTCTGCAGCATTGAGTATTTTCGTTGGGTCTTGAGGGTCAATGCAGTTTCCAAATGGGGATTTCATAAAAAACAAATGTCCCTGAACTGGAAATCATTTAGCTAAAATTAAAATATAGTCTCCAAACATTTTAGAAAAATAACATAAAATGCAATGTTATGCCTAGTACAGCCATGATACACAATTTACTGCAAACTCTAGCTCCAGGTCGCTGATATTGGCTGTAGTCCTCAGAGCTTAACTCCACAAGTCATGCATTTGGCAACTTAACCTGGTTCCAAATCCATCTGCTGGCAAAACGTACCTCCTAGAATAAAAGCTGTAAATTAAAATTGGTGAAGAACAAAAAAATGACAATATCATAAAATGCATTTATTTGATCTTCTTTATATTTGTTTTTACTTTTAAAAGGTAGCAAAGAGTGAAAATGACCCACATTGCTGTTCATTATTATTTTACATCAATAGCAAATTAAAGTCTAAAATTAAAAGTATGTATTTTAATAGATTCAGAAGACGACAATTACTTTAAAGTTGCAGTTTAATCAGAAATTATTTTTCCTCCTCCACAACACAAAATGAGATTTACCAAAGTATTCTGCTATAATAATTGATCTAAAATTCTAAAAGTGAGGCATTTGGTGACTCCTACACATTTTAATTTTTGTACCACTTTATAGAACAGACACTTTGATAAATCTCCCAATCAGATCTTCTTATTTGATCCATAAAAACAAATGTGAGCCACTGCACTGGGCATTTCCATTTTGAATGCGAATTGACAGCACCTCTCAAATCAATAAAATAAAATCATTCTCATAAAGGCTGTTTTTCATAAAGGCTGTTATTGGTGGGGTTGTGCCAAATGCCGTATGATTGCGAATGGGTTTCTATTTTAATACACTGTTCAAAAATATTGCGTCCATCTACTTACTATTTCACATGTAATCATCATTACTGCATGTGAAGCAATTTATAGAGTAGCAGTCATTATAATTCACAGGGCATATTACAATAAAATGTGCTTTGTGGGACATAACAATACGAAGCCCAATTCCCAATACAATAGTTCAATGTGATGCCCAGTTCAATGTAGCAATGTATTGCCCCTTATCTGCGACCCCGCTAGGCTCCGACATTCCCTGTTAGTTCGGTGATGAACCTTCGGCTTCTGCAGAGAAGCACAGAATTAAAGTTAGCCAGTTAGTTGACTTTAGCCAATGATATTTGCACAGAATTGACCTCAGCCAGACTTGAACTCTAGTTCTGGACTGGCTGATGACCCCCAATGATGCTGCCGATTGTGGCATTACACCTCCTGCTTCTGAGGGGTTACCTTCCTTTCATAGTGATACAGTGCACATACAGAATGTAATCTATAAAAGCAGCTATGAGAGGAACGTGTGACATGTCATGATTCCCTTTTATTCCAGAAGTTTGGTCCTTAAGGGGTTAATGATGTAACAATGCACAGCATAATGTTTGTGATGCTATAATAGAACTGGATGTTGCCCATCAACAATGTAGCCAGAATGCTGCAATGCATCACATCAGGTGGCAAAGTGAGGTGGGTACCCTAATAGCATCATTCAGTGTGCTGGAAGGGAGAGCTGAGAGCTGAGTGAAGACCACTTTCAAAGAAACACTTAGACAATAGATGGATTTCAGACCAGTACTATGATATAATATAAAGAGGGTGTAGAACTGAGTGAAACTAGGAGGAGAAGTGGATATAAGCTGTGCTAAGGTGCTCTAACTACACACTACCACCAACAAGTGAAACAATGTCACTCACTTTAGGTTCATGGATGGATGGATGAATGAATGAATGGATAGATAATTGAGGGGCCAGGTGAATGTACAGTGAGGGAAAAAAGTACAGCTTGTTACCTGTATAAAAGACACCTAGAAGCCTCAAATCTTGCTGATTGATAGGGGATCGAATACTTTTTCACTCGTTTACATGCAAATCAATTTATAACTTTTTTGACATGCATTTTTCTGGAATTTTTTAATTTGTTTTTCTGTCTCTCACTGTTAAAATACACCCATCATAAAATTATAGACTGATCATTTCTTTATCAGTGGGCAAACATTCAAAATCAGCAGGGGATCAAATACCTTTTCCCTGACTGTATGGGTGTGAGGATGGATAAATAGATAAGTGGACCAACAGAAGGTGGAACGGATATTTGTGATGGAAGGAGGGACAGATGGAATACAGATAGATGATATATAAGTTATCTGTAGTATATTTTCTATATCTAGCTTCCTCGCACCTTAAATGTCTGACAGAGCAGTGAAAAGCCACATTTTAATTCCTTGTAAAAGTATATAATGTGGCAAGAGATATTATTAGCGGTATTGGAGGGGCACATTAAGTATTTATGAAAGGGACCCCCTCCTCATTGCTACACCTCTCTTCACTTAGAAAAAATAGGTCACGAAATCTTACGCACATCACAAATGGAACTCGGAACAAACGCATTCTGGGAATAGAATATATTTCCATTATTTATATAGAGGAAATCTAGCAATGGAAATCTTGCAAAGCTTTAAGAGAGACACCCTAGATTATCAGTCTGGTTTCATGTGTAATTGGAAAGAGAACAGATAGGATAAGGCCCAGAAAGATTTATTATTTTCCAGCCATCTCCAAAAAACTAATTATTTTATTGGACTCTTTTCCGGTTCACTAGGTAAGATGGTGTGAAACTGTTTTGACTACAATTTCCTCTCCGCATCTGGAGATTGCTGAGGTCAAGTCTTTCCATTATATCAGATGACCTCTGCTGATGTGGCTCACATGCCCCGGGCCTGTGCAGTGACTATTTACAAAATTACACTAGTAAATGACTATAAACGACAAAGCAATTACTGGAAACCTCTTGTACATTTCAAATATGGAAATTAAAAAAGCATATTTAAAAAAATGTGATGTTTAATTATGTTTAAATAAAACAAAAGAAATAAGGCTCTGATTATTCTTCTAAAATTTCTTCAGACATCGAGTTTGAACAGTCCTGGGGATTTCTGGTAAATAGGTGAAGAGATAGCTCAGTGGTGAGATGTCCGTCTATAATATGCTGTGAATACGTTTTCTGATCTATCGAAATCCTGTATGAAGTACAGCAATTTCTATATAGAAGCGAATATTTCATATTTGGTTATTATTTGCAGAGGTCCAAGTTCAGGGGTGGAACACAAAGACAACATCCACTGTAGTAACACTTCTTTTATGAAAAAAATACTAGACATGAGGTTCAAGTGAAGGAAAATGCTGAATTATTAAATGTCATAGTGACTTACCGAATGCATTTTGCCATAAAGTCATATTTAGTCAAAGACACACTTCTCTTGGTGTAATGTTCTTTTGAAGACTCTTGAAGGTGATGAAAGTTTAGTGGAACCTTGAAAATATCAGTATCTCAAGAGTCTGCCAAGTAAATATTGATGGTAAGTGTAACGGACCGTTTTGCACACAAGGGGTAAAAAACGTTTAGGCGATCATCCCCTTCCAGAGACACAGGCACAGCTACTACAGAACACCAATCCGCCAAACAGGAAACCATGTGAATGCTGTAAACAGCTGAATAGGAAAAACCATACGAATAGGTTTACACTCCTAGCAGTCGAACTGGAACAGCATACAATAAATCCCCCCAAGAACGAGACAAAGCTCCGTGTTGAGGGTCAAGCAGTGAACAGACAGAGCTGTGGGTTTATTGTGCTTATGTACACATTCTTACACATTAGTACCACCCACAGGGTTTTGGAACACAACCAATAAACACATACAATACACTCAGACACTCCCACACAAAATCCTCCCCTCTGCCTGTGATTCAATTACCTTACACAATGGGTAATTTAATTAGCACAAGCAGAGAAATACAATTTTTCCACATTATTCATAACTTGAAAAGTATGCATCACATTCACATAAAACTTACATTACATTTTCAGAATCAGCATACTCCAAATACAAACATACGTCAAAATCATACAAATTGGTCCAGTGGTTCAAAAGATAGATCGTAGTCCTTTGTGACCACAGGAAGCATGGCTTTTCTGCCCAAAACCAGTTCCACAGAGTCTTCTATCCTGGAGATTATTAGAAATAATCCAATTATCCCCAAAGACAGAGGCAAAACTCCACTGAACACATGGCAGCAAAAAGACAGTAAAATACAATAAAATACACAAGGTTACATTTATGACATAAAATACAGACATGCAACATATGCCCAGATAGCTTAGGTCTGAGCGCACTTTAATACTGAATGGCGCTCAGACCACAAACACATACAGTTCAATTGCCATGGAGCCAAAGTCTTTTATTACATGAATAGGCTCCGTGGCATACCTATCTGGGTTATATGAGTTCATTCAGTAAATCCGAGAATCTACCGAACAACGGGCAGAAAAGCACGAATAAGTCTTTTCTGCAATGAAAAAGATGGCTTTTAACATGGGGCCATAGTCCAAAGGCAGCAGGCGAGCAACCAGGCTTCTCCAATGCAATGTGGCGAGATTGCTCTCGCCACAGTAAGGTATCACAATCTTTCTAGAGATCGGAAGGTCACAGCAGATCTGGTCATTATGTATATGGTCTGATCTAGTCATTATGTAAATGGTCTGATCTGGTCATTATGTATATGGTCTGATCTAGTCATTATGTATATGGTCAGATCTGGTCATTATATATATGGTCTGATCTTGCCATTATATACAGTTGTAAGAAAAAGTATGTGAACCCTTTGGAATGATATGGATTTTTGCACAAATTGGTTATAAAATGTGATCTGATCATCATCTAAGTCACAACAATAGACAATCACAGTCTGCTTAAACTAATAACACACAAAGAATGAAATGTTGCCATGTTTTTATTGAACACACCATGTAAACATTCACAGTGCAGGTGGGAAAAGTATGTGAACCCTTGGATTTAATAACTGGTTGAACCTCCTTTGGCAGCAATAACTTCAACCAAACGTTTCCTGTAGTTGCAGATCAGACGTGCACAACGGTCAGGAGTAATTATTGACTAATCCTCTTTACAGAACTGTTTCAGTTCAGCAATATTCTTGGGATGTCTGGTGTGAATCGCATATTGAGGTCATGCCACAGCATCTCAATCGGGTTGAGGTCAGGACTCTGACTGGGCCACTTCAGAAGGCGTATTTTCTTCTGTTTAAGCCATTCTGTTGTTGATCTATTTCTATGCTTTGGGTCATTGTCCTGTTGCAACACCCATCTTCTGTTCAGCTTCAGCTGGTAGACAGATGGCCTTAATTCTCCTGCAAAATGTCTTGATAAACTTGGGAATTCATTTTTCCTTCGATGATAGCAATCCGTCCAGGCCCTGACGCAGCAAAGCAGCCCCAAACCATGATGCCCCCACCACCATACTTCACAGTTGGGATGAGGTTTTGATGTTGGTGTGCTGTGCCTTTTTTTCACCACACATAGTGTTGTGTGTTTCTTCCAAACAACTCAACTTTGGTTTCATCTGTCCACAGAATATTTTGCCAGTACTGCTGTGGAACATCCAGGTGCTCTTGTGCAAACTGTAAACGTGCAGCAATGTTTTGTTTGGACAGCAGTGGCTTCCTCTGTGGTATCCTCCCATGAAATCCATTCTTGTTTAGTGTTTTACGAATTGTAGATTCGCTAACAGGGATGTTAGCATTTGCCAGTGACTTTTGTAAGTCTTTAGCTGACACTCTAGGATTCTTCTTCACCTCATTGAGCAGTCTGTGCTGTGCTCTTGCAGTCATCTTTACAAGACGGCCACTCGTAGGGAGAGTAGCAGCAGTGCTGAACTTTCTCCATTTATAGACAATTTGTCTTACCGTGGACTGATGAACAGCAAGGCTTTTGTAGATACTTTTATAACCCTTTCCAGCTTTATGCAAGTCAACAATTCTTAATCGTAGGTCTTCTGAGAGCTCTTTTGTGCAGGCATCATTCACATCAGGCAATGCTTCTTGTGAAAAGCAAACCCAGAACTGGTGTGTGTTTTGTATAGGGCAGGGCAGCTGTAACCAACACCTCCAATCTCATCTCATTGATTGGACTCCAGTTGGCTGACATCTCACTCCAATTAGCTCTTGGAGATGTCATTAGTCTAGGGGTTCACATACTTTTTCCACCTGCACTGTGAATGTTTACATGGTGTGTTCAATAAAAACATGGCAACATTTCATTCTTTGTGTGTTATTAGTTTAAGCAGACTGTGGTTGTCTATTGTTGTGACTTAGATGATGATCAGATCACATTTTATGACCAATTTGTGCAGAAATCCATATCATTCCAAAGGGTTCACATACTTTTTCTTGCAACTGTATATGGTCTGATCTAGTCATTATGTATATGGTCTGATCTGGTCATTATGTATGTGGTCTGATCTGGTCATTATGTATATGGTCTGATATGGTCATTATCATAGGGGTGCGCACGGGGTGTGCCGGGTGTGCCTGGGCACACCCTAATCTCGTGGCACGCCTATAGAGTGAGACCGGCAGGGGAGATCTCATTATGGTCATTATGTATATGGTCTGATCTAGTCATTATGTATATTGTCTGATCTAGTCATTATGTATATGGTCTGATCTGGTCATTATGTATATGGTCTGATCTGGTCATTATGTATATTGTCTGATCTAGTCATTATGTATATGGTCTGATCTGGTCATTATATATATATATGATCTGATCTGGTCATTATGTATATGGTCTGATCTGGTCATTATATATATATGGTCTGATCTGGTCATTATGTATGTGGTCTGATCTAGTCATTATGTATATGGTCTGATCTGGTCATTATGTATATGGTCTGATCTGGTCATTATGTATATGGTCTGATCTGGTCATTATGTATATGGTCTGATCTGGTCATTATGTATATGGTCTGATCTGGTCATTATGTTTGTGGTCTGATCTAGTCATTATGTATGTGGTCTGATCTGGTCATTATGTTTATGGTCTGATCTGGTCATTATGTATGTGATATGATGCAGTTGTCAGTGCTACTTGATATACTTCATCTCAGACATTTGACATTTTATAATCTACTGTTATCTTTTCTGGTGCTCATAAGACCAGTATATTGTCTATGCTAATGTCTTGGAACTTTAGAAGTGTTGCAGACTAGAAAAGTAACTGGTGGGAAAAAAAATATGGGAAAAGAGCTACATGGGGATGCCAGATCTACTGTCCATATCAATTCTTTATGCGGATAAAAAAAAAAAAAAAAACATTTTTACTCTAATTACGTAAAAGTTTTCCACAGAACTGCTGTGAATAACTGATTACATTAAAGGAACACTTCTTTGATTTTTTTTTAACAATTTAGTAGATGCATCCCCAAAGAAAACATGCATATTTTTTTTCTGTGATTTTTCTTTGGGGATTTGAATATAACCGCTTGCAAAATCGGAAGACCTGCTCTCTACAACCTTTGCCCCTCCCCTCTTTCCCAATACAAATTTCCATTTCAGTTTGTGTTTGGGAATTCACCAATCAGAGGCTTCTCATTGTGCGCGATAACATAAGGTTCCTGATGAGCTGTAGTTCAAGGTGGAAGGTAGGTGCACTCTAGCGTAGCACGCCTACCACTTCTGTCTTCTCTGTGGAGCTAACGGAAGCAAAACGTTCCTGGCTGTCCGATTTGTAAGCCATGGAGATGTTTCTTCTTCCAATTACAAAAGTGATTTTATAAAAGTCACAAATATGACAGACTCCAGACACACAAAGCGTATCAGCAAACTGAAGTGATTTGTATATCTGGAGTGTTCCTTTAATGCAAGGTGTGATTTTAGAATTTGCCAGGGAGAACATTTCTGCCCATCATTGAAAAAATTAGAAAAACCAAGAAAAAGCCGAGAAAGAAAATTGGGCTCCTCCTAACTTTTTTACCTATATAGAGATATATATATTAATAAAGAATGCAGATTTCTTTATAACTGAGATGTTCATCCTTTTACAACTTTTCTTTCTCTCAATTCTGCGCCAACAGAAGATTTATATAAAAAAAATGTATCTGCTGAGCAAAAAAATTTTTTTAAAAAGACCAAGCTTACTTAAGAGAATGAAAATAAGCCCTTTGTGTGATGAATCATGTCATGTTACACCATTTATCAACATTAATCATCATTACACCAAAACCACATCAGCTACAAGTTACACTACTGATTCACAATCCCTACTAATCTCCCTACAACTAAATTCTCCGCCATTCTATCTACGAAGAATGTATATATTTTACAACCTCTTCCATTTAACATATCCCTTCTATTACCTTCCCCTGCCAATTTGGAAAGATATTCCCTAAATTCTGGCTTAACAGTTCATTGTCTTCAGCTTTAATGACCAGAAAAGAGTTGTCCGCAAATTTTCAAACCTTAGTTGTCAAAAACGATTTGTGCTGTGGTTGCGAAGAAAGGGGGAAAAGTGCATTTGTGAAACGGAAACAGATGCATCCATATTATTTTATGCTATTTATATACCCATCATAAAAATAATCACATGCACATTCATTCTCTAAAGGAAATAATTCCACCAAGATTGTTTCCACTTTGAAGCGGAATTTCATTACACTAATAAAGAATGCACCATCTCCTGAAATCAATAAGTGGATCCACGTTGGCTTGTAGGGGATCGTGCATACTTTTCATTGAAACTCAAGCAGTTTACAGTCTTTGAGTAATATCTGTATTCTCTTATCTTAGAGTGTGTCTATCCCCGGATTTCACACCTTGCCATGTCTGCAACAAGGAGTACAAAAAGTACTGTTATGCATCACCTGAATATCTCAAGTTGAGGTTTAAAAGGGCATTCTTAGGCATAGACACATTAAAAAAATCGTGTTTCCAAAACTCCCTCCCTAATAAAGGCATTCTTCTTGCCGAAACGTTGGGGGCTTGCTGACTGATTTTTCTTCCCTCTGGTATGCATCTGTCTTTTGTATATAGATTTATTATGATTTGGTATCTCATATAGCTATTTACTACACTGATGTTCAGCAATTCATTTACAATATATTTTGCTCACATGCAATTCTAGAATTTCTGGCCATGTCTCTGTACCATTTGTATCGGAATGTTTGTTTTTGTTTTGATGTATTGATATGTATGATGAGATATGCATTTGCTGTGGACCCATCTAATAAAGATTTTTGTATATAATTATAGTTTGCTCCTTGTTTGGATAGTATTTGTAACTTTTTTGGTCCTTTGGGAATGGGACCTTGTATGAGTGAGCATACTTATGGGTGTAAGCATCATTTTGAAATATATATATATAAATCCAAAAGGTTATGGTGGGGAAAAATTGTGATTGAAAACCCCTTCCACCTGAAGTCTGTGGAGAGTTAATACAATGTTAAACAATAATCTGCACACCAGTCAAGCCATAAGACTTGCTTTTCCCACAGAAACCACAAATCTGCAGTGAAGTTACCACCGCAAAGGATTCTGGGTGGGCATATGCAAATTAGCTTAACAAAGAATCACATTTTTGCCTCATTCCATTTTAAACATGGATCCTTTGAGTGTGTTTGCAGTATACAACAGCTTTAAAACACAACTTAGGAAAAGATGCAAAGCCAGTGAACCACTCATGGGCAGCTGTTTCATTGTTAATGCAAATCGTCAGCATGAGGTTGGTTACTTGTTTGCTAACTGAGGCTTGGTAAATGTGATTCTTTGTTAAGCTAATTTGCATATGCCCACCCAGAATCCTTTGCGGTAGTAACATCACTGCAGATTTGTGATTTCTGTGGGAAAAGCAAGTCTTATGGCTTGACTGGTGTGCAGATTTTTGTTTAACATTGTATTAACTATATATATATATATAGTATCTCACAAAAGCGAGTACACCCCTCATATTTTTGTAAATATTTTATTATATCTTTTTATGTGACAACACTAAAGAAATTACACTATGCTACAATGTAAAGTAGTAAGTGTACAGCCTGTATAACAGTGTAAATTTGCTGTCCCCTCAAAATAACTCAACACACAGCCATTAATGTCTAAACCGTTGGCAACAAAAGTGAGTACACCACTAAGTGGAAATGTCCAAATTGGGCTCAAAGTGTCAATATTTTGTGTGGCGACCATTATTTTTCAGCACTGCCTTAACCCTCATGGGCATGGAGTATACAGGTTGCCACTGGAGTCCTCTTCCACTCATCATGTAGCTGGTGAATGTTAGAGACCTTGCTCTCCCCCACCTTCTGTTTAAGGATGCCCCACAGACGCTCAATAGGAATTAGATCTGGACACATGCTTGACCAGTCCATCACCTTTACCTTCAGCTTCTTTGGCAAGGCAGTGATCATCTTGGAGGTATGTTTGGGATTGTTATCATGTTGTAATACTGCCCTGCGGCCCAGAGGGGAACATGCTCTTCTTCAGTATGTCACAGTACGTGTTGGCATTCATGGTTCCCTCAATGAACTGTAGCTCCCCAGTGCCGGGAGCAGGCCCAGACCATGACACTCCCACCACCACATTTGACTGTAGGCAAGACACACTTGTCTTTGTACTCCTCATCTGGTTGCTGCCACACACGCCTGACACCATATGAACCATATAAGTTTATCTAGCTCTCATCGGACCACAGGACACGGTTCCAGTAATCCATGTCCTTAGTCTGCTTGTCTTCAGCAAACGGTTTGCGGCCTTTCTTGTGCATCATCTTTAGAAGAGGCTTCCTTCTGGGATGACAGCCATGCAGACCAATTTGATGCAGTGTGCGACGTATGGTCTGAGCACTGACAGGCTGACCCCACACCCCTTCAACCTCTGCAGCAATGCTGGCAGCACTCATATGTCTACTTCCCAAAGACAACCTCTGGATATGACGCTGAGCACGTGCACTCAACTTCTTTGGTCGACCATGGCGAAGCCTGTTCTAAATGGAGCCTGTTCTGAGTGGAACCTGTTCTGTGAAATCGTTGTATGGTCTTGCCCACCATGCTGCAGCACAGTTTCAGGGTCTTGGAAATCTTCTTATGCGGAACAAAACTGATATGCCAGTTAGGACGAGAGTATTCCACCTTGCTGAGTTATAGCTCAGGCAAGTGCCATTAAACACAGAAAAATAAGTTTTTTATATCCAGATTTACATTTTTTATTTAAAAAAAAAAAAAGGATGCAGGGTTGGGGTTGTTGCACCATAACCAATGTAAATCAACCACTTTGATAAAAATGATGGGGATACGGTGCTTATAGTGACCCTTTAATTATTTATTCTGATATTAGTGTACAGTGTTATTTCAGCTGAATTCCAAGGATAACTGTTTTGTGCTTGTCCTTGACCTGCTTTTCCAGGAGGACTATTTTACCTCTTGGATAAATGTGTTTATGTTACATTACATTATGAATACATTCTCACATAGATGAGAAACCGTTTGCTCTTTTTAAAGTATTCATATAGTGCTTCAGAAAGACAGATATTGTTAGTAGACTTGTGCACAGCAAATACAAAATCATTTCGGGTGGTCTGAAATTCGTTCACCTGGCGTTTCGGGTCAGATCAATTTTGTCTCTACAAACGATTCGGAAAAGCTATACAGATGACCCCATAGTGCGAGAATTATTAATATTCAGTAATTACAAGGCAGACTACATAATAAGAAAATATATATTTTACAAAATAATTAAATACTTTTCAAATTACACTAACAATGTTACCTCAATATGTAGTTAATTAGTTGGTTGAAGGGGCTGCACATTTCCTAAGTTCCAAATGTTCTATAAGGGAGTCATACATACACGAATCCAATATAGACTTTAGGTTGGCATGTGATATTCGAGGTCTCTCAGTGGTGATAACTACAAGGTCACACAGAGCCGACACATGCCTTTGAACCTTCTTTTTCTTTTTTTTTCTTTTTTAAAGTCTTCTTTTTTTATCCTTATTTTAAATATGCTACGGAATAACAAGCCCACCCTCGGTCTTCACATAAACCGTGCAGAAGGTTAGCATGGAATCAAAAGCCAGACATACATGTGGGAAAAATGTTCTTTTTTTATTGGAAACAGCTCAAGGGGGACATTTATAATGAGTTTACAAGTGGCCTGAAAAAGAGAGTCACATAAAAAATTAAATGTGTTAGGGTAATAAAAGACTTTAGGCACATTGGAAGCATCAGGGGTAAGAAAGAGCCTTGTTTTTGCTGTTAATGATTAAGGTAAGGAGATTTTTAGAAGGGAAAGGGTAACCAGATGTCAGCGGTAGGGTCAGAGAGGACACAGCGCGCCCTACCCAGGTAATATCAATATTATTAATGTGGGGTACCTGCAGGGAAATAAGAACCAGATGGGGCGAAGAACTGAGTTATGATTTACATTATCATCATTAAATACAGGCAGTGAATCAGGGATATTAATACATTTTCTGGTGTGTTGTCGGTGGAGGATTCCTGATTAACTAAGACATGTTTGGTGCCGTTGGAGAATGGAAAGGCAACTTGTGACCCTCTAGCTGCTGCAGACTACAACTCTCAATATTCTCTGCCAGCCAGATGCTTAAAAATTGGCATAAAACCTTTATGCAACAGAAATGTTAAGGTTCACTTGGATATTAAAAAGATTAATAGACATCAGGTCTTCCTAGAGATGAAAACTGCTTACCTAGGAAATCTCACGGCTAAGTGGCGTAGCAATAAGTGTTGCAGTTGCAGGGGGTTGTACTGTTCCTTTATAAGGGATTCATGTTTTTATTTTTTTACCAGGATTTGTGTCTTATCCAAATGAAGTTGACAGAAAGCAGGATATTTCTGCACATGCTGCGTAATAGACCTGGGGTCTCCCACTGATGATATCATAATCCTGCTCACTTACTGTAATAGCAGGCATGATAAATGTATGGGTTTCAGAACATGGATGTTTTGTTCCCTGTCGTATTCCAAATGGATCACCACGGCCAAATCGTTCAAGTGTGCAAAATGCATAGAACAAGGCTGGAGACATGCACTGGTGGTGAAGCCAATAGGAACCCGACATATCTGTTCACCCCCGTATTTACCCACGATTGCATTATTTATTCCATGTGCACATCCACTGGAAAACTCCCACTGTGAAACATGTAGGAGACAATCTTCTTCAGTTTAGTTTTCTTTAAATATTAATCGAATGGGAAGCAGGTTTGCTTTGAATTTGTGCATACTGAGATTGTGCAAGTACATGCTAATTGACATGCTGAAGGACATTTAAACCAGGTCCCTAACAGTAGGTCACTGGCCACTTGTTGCCGAAAAGTAGTAAGGAAAGAGAATACAGATAAAGGAGATACCCACTGCCATTTAGGTTCTTTAATTTATTATTGTTATTACACTGCATTTTTATATATACACAGGGTATTCTGAAAGTTTTTACTTTTACAATTGCCAAAAAATCAAAATGCAACAAATTTACATGACATAGAATGAGGACTAAATGCTGGATGCATTTTGTGCTATGGAACATAACGTTTATGGCAGTTAATATTTAGATGAGAATATTATAATATTGAGACTTTAAAATACACATTTATGCTCTGCATTCAACCTAGGGGTACTATTAGGTCCAAAGAGTACCTAGGCCATGAGCCTAAAACAACCCTTCTTCTGACTCCACCACAGGGGGCTACAGCTCTGAATGTCGGGCTCTGGACGACCTGTGATTGTATGGCAGTAGTGGTCCAGAATTTTAATTGGACATCATTTGTTGTCTGGATCCGTTTGGCTGGTTTTGGAATGTCTTAATATGAGTACATATTGGTCTCTGCAGGAGGCAGAGAAACCTTGAAATGAATGAATGGCCTTACGGGATTATGCATAATGCATAGATCAGTGAATCCAGGAGGGACTGTAGATCCCTGCGTGAACAGGAAGCTTGTGCAAGGAATCTGAACAAGTCTTCCCAGATTCGGTGAATTTTTACAGGGACTACTCTGTGTTATAATGTTGCCTGGTTCAACCATTAAGAAGTTGTCTAGGTAGTGAATACCCTCTGGGCATCTCATTATATTGAGGAGGAGCAAACAGGGGGTTTCAGCAAAAATATTGATAAGTTTGGGCTGCTCTTTGCCCCAAATGTAAGTCTAGTTGCAGAATAGTAATTGTCTCTCCATTTTTTACCGTCTAGGTACAACTAAAATGGGTGGATGGGGAGCATCTTGAAGGCATTGAAAATATCTGTTTTACTGAGCCACGCTGTTCTACATGCTTTTAAGATAGCTTGTATGGTATTGTCAACAGTTGCATACTGGAGAGAAAAGTATTTGAATGGAATTAGAGAATTAATTCTGGATGTAATGCTGGATGTGGCTAGCAATGCAGAGCCAATGGGTCAATAATCATTCTCTTTTGTTATTAAGTTTGCCTGTGGGTATACCGATATGATTTATTTGTCAGCATGAAAAGGGGGGGGGGGAATGACTGAAAGGATCCAGAATTAAACCATCAATTAATTTATTTTGGAAGTAATGCATCTACCATGAGGGGGTCATCTAAAGCAAATTGCAAGTTTATACATTCCGGTGTACCTGTGGGTAGTGATATGGGCCAAGTATGGATCCATTGTGAAAAACCCATGATTAAAAAAATCCACTAAATAATAAGAGGGGTGAGAGGTCATGTAGAAGGCCAAGTTGTCAATGTTTATTTCAATTTTTCATTGTTTAGGAAATGAACTGTTAGGGCACCTTGTTCGGGCACAAATTAGTGGAATGGAAATTGGACGCACATATTGCACATGATGGAGGTGTAAGGATTGTGAAGTGACAGCAGAATGGCTCGGTATCTAGTTGACACCAATCTGTATGAATGTTGTACTGAGCTAAATCTGCCGCGGCCTCAGCTGAAAAATATTTACGATAGTCGTAGAATGTGAAACCCCCATGTTTGTTTGTTTCCCCTAGATCCACCAATTTGTGAAAGTACAAATCTAGTTCCTCCCTGCGTTGTGGGAAAGGATCAGATAATGTCTCTGAAGCGACCAAATGCTAGAATGAATTTCGGGATAGATCATTTTCATTTAACCTAGGATCTCTTGCTTTCAGCATTACTGATAAATCCCTATAACAATATGATTTGTTTTAAATTAAGCCCTGTTAGGCAATCAATAAACAATAGGAGGTTTAGAAACAACAGTGTTTTGTGAGGTAATCAACCGATACAGTTCTGCTTTCCTTAGTTTAGCAGCGATTTTTGGGATGGCCCATAATCTAAGTGAACCAGGCATTGCCGGGGTTTTGAGTAATGAGCGTAGTGTGGAACCTGTAGATGGAATTTATTAATTGTAATGTATGTATGTATGATGTCATGGAAACATTTAAATAAGTAAAATTACATACCTAATGTGAATAGGTGCTTGTTCGTCATAATTCAGATGAGGGAGAGGTGATTGCAGAGTACTTAGATAATAAGAATACTCATAAGGAATATGACAGGCTAATGAAAATTAAATAACGGTAACGGTAAAGTAATGTTTACCTTACTTACAAGAGGATTAGCCTTAGTGCTATTCCAACGCAATCTCCTAGGCATTCAACTGTGATAAGTGGAAGAATATTGCCTATAATTAATTATTATAAAACATTTATGAATTCCCATAAAGGTAAGATAATGGAATAACGTAGCTTAAAGGGAAACTCCAGTGCCAGGAATACAATCCGTTTTCCTGGCACTGCAGGTCCCCTTTCCCTCCCACCCCCCCAATCCCCGGTTGCTGAAGGGGTGAAAACCCTTCGGTAACTTACCTGAGGTAGCGACGATGTCCCACGTCGCTGCTTCTTCCTCGGCCGCCGCTCCTCCCTGTGATTGCGTCGGCCGGTGGGCGAGACTGATCCCGCCCACCGGCCGGGGAGACCTTCAGGCAGAAGTGGTCTGGGTGCCTGGAGTGTCCCTTTAATTACTGCATAATGGTAATAAACTAGGGATTTGATGCTAATAAGCACTTTAGGTGTAGCAACAGCTATATAGAGTGTTGATTTCCTATAGTGTGCGTATACAGTTGTAATCAAAATTATTCAACGCCCCATTGAATAATTTTGAGACTGGAGAAGTCATTATAATTTGCATTTTCTGTTGAATTTGGGGAATCCACTTAAAGCATTTGTTGCGTTGAGCTATTTCAATTGCTATTGTTTGATTTGTTCATTGCACACAGCTAAAAGTCTGTACATTTTGATAATAAAACCTGATTTTTAATGGGGGGCTGAGTAATTATGATTACAACTGTATATATGGACAAGCTTGGTAACATGACTAGGAGCATGTACGTTGTATGAATTGTCATATGATCGTAAGCCAAACGTTGGCCAGGTTTAAAGGAAAAGACTCACGTGGAATTAGACTCACGGTCCCGATTGAGATTATGAATGTATTTATGAAGGCCAAATGTGGGCCTGATCACATTTATGATAGTTTGCGAAATGACCAAATGAGGGATGAGTGTAAATACACAAATAAATATGCTGTGTGGCCAAACATGGACCTAATGCTTGACTAAAAGTACCAACAGTGAGGCTGAACGAGAATCGAATGTACTGATAGCAATACCTATGAGTACATGGTTGAAATAAGGCTGAACGATACACAAAACATAATTATATACTGATGTCAGACATATTGCGCTAGTACCTACACCGACTAATGGCTGAATACATAGTACATAAAGTGTGCCAAATGCTTACATTCAGTACCAACAGTGATGCTGAACGAGGGCCGAATGTACTGATAGCAATAGTGTATTTTGAAATGAGGCCTAATAAGAACGATACATAAAACATAACTATATACTGACTGAGGGCTGAATATATAGTTTGTGTAATGTGCTACATGGCTGAATGGTCCAATAAGCTTAATATTCAAACCTACTTCATGGACAAAATTGAATATGCATAAAACAAACATACTGGAAGGCTGAATGTTAACAGTTAAACACATGTTATGTAAACAAGGCCAAATCAGTACCATGACTAATATAAAAAATGTTTTATTATGTCAAACTATTGAACATACTTAAAGAGGCCAAATTATGGCCAAATACCACTATATAATCTGGACCTGAACTTTAACTCTGCAATCTAGCCAAATGGGGGCAGCAACACACTGTAATCATATAAACTGGCCTTCTTATAGCTAAATGCCATATGTACATATTTGCTACAAGGCTAAATAAAAGGCTGAATGTAAACCAAATGCATGTGCCTGCTGAACGAGGGCCAAATGTTCCCATAATAGATGTACAGGGCTGTGTTTGGTCAAGCTACACACACAATTAGTCGGCTGAGCTGGGGCCCAATGCGCCCATACACATTTGGCCTGTTTCAATCTAAAATGATAGCTGAACATGATTGATATCATGAAAAGGCTGAATGCGGCCTTACATGGAAATAGGCCGAATGACAGCCAAATAGTATTGTGAAACATATGTATGTGATTATGCTATAAACATGTCGAATAACATCCGAATGAGCTTGTACACATATTAAAAATTTAAATATATTGTAAGCAGTCCAAATGACTGCTGAACAAAAATTGTTAAACATGTGAATGTTTTGAATAACTGCCAAAAGGACTGAATGAGGGCCAAATTACATTAATAGTGCAACATGTGTACTACCCGAATAGAGGCCGAATGAAGCCCTACAATACTTCTCATTGAAGCTCTGAATAGATTCGTGGTTCAGGGGAGCAAGGCGGTATTTAACTGAATGCCCAACTGTCCGTGAGATTTCTTGAGCAAGGCCCAAAGCCTAAGTAGCTAGCCAGGCATAGTCTGGATGATTTTTCCTGCACTTTGTCCAGGAGACCGAATTGGAAATGCCTAGGTTACCCAGGTAACACATGAAATGAACGGCCCAGGTAAAGAGGTTGCCTGAGTTTATATAGGCTGGGTAACCCCTCCCACAGCTATAGGCCTTAGCCTTTATATATATATATATATATGTATATATATGTATATTGATCATCCACAATAAAGCCACTGACAGGTGAAGTGAATTGTTTTGGACTCAAGCCCCAGGTATATTTTGACCCTAGCAGCTTCCCTTCTCTACCGCAAGCCTTTAGAAGCCTCCGCTCTTTAATAATATTTCAGACATCTACGGGTCAGTTATATAGCCAGTAAACCTATTCTTATAGCGTCAGAAATACATACAGGCAAACACATGTAATCCACAGAAACACACATACAGACACAGTCATGCACTGACATGAACAGACTCGTGCAATTATGGAGACACATAGATATGTTCATGCATAGACAAGGACACTCTCATGCACAGAAACACACAGGCTCACTCACAAAAGAACATATCTAGCCATTCATTAAAACATGTAATCACACACCGTGATATACATACTATAAACAGAGTTGTGCTAAGTCACATTTAGCTTGTTGTAGAGTATATGACCACTTTAATCGTGGCTGAATACATCATTTTTACGCTGATGCTATTACATCTAAAGCTTACAAAAAACAGATCACACAAGACTTCCAGCAATTGCAGGTACGGTATATTGTAGCAACGATAGCAACATTTAAGCTCATGAAAGAGCCTTTATCACGCCTTTTACATCTTTTAGGTCAATGTGTTTGTGGCACAATCTGAGATGGTTTAAGGTACACCAGTGTGCCACGGCAAATTGGTTGAAAACCACTGGTTTATGGTACTCTGCTATACTGGAGGGGAATGTGCTGACACATTCTATGCTTGCCATAACGACTTTAGAAGAAATCTGGGGTTAGACTCTCTCTCAAGAAATAAAAAGAAAAACAACTTGCTCTGTTTTAATTCGTGTACAAATCAGTTATTAGCAAAATATATGTTTTACAAACATTGAGCAGATGAGACCAGAACAAGTCAGATATGTCAGCAATAAAACCTCCAGTAGAGAGTTTGTGTGTATGGAACATTTTTTGTTCAAGTAATTCTCCCTGGAGAGATATTGACCTCTCCATTACCTAACGCATGAAAGCTCTCCTTAACTGCCTGTGGAACGCGGTGTGTATTTCTGCTATTCTATCCATAACATGGAAGGACCGGGAGACAGAGACAGGAGTTGATAATTTCCAGTTCACTCCCAGGCCGGAATTTAGGGCCCCAATCCAAAAGGCCTATTCACTAAGCTGTCTGTTTACTAAAACCTGACGTTTAGCTCCTGAGTGAGTCAGATAAGATTTGAGGGTAACCAATCTGAGGATACAGAGGCTAATATGTGCTACCTGTGCTCTCAGTACACTATTACCTGATTCCTGTACCATGCATGGCACTGCCCTGCATGGCATTTGGAACCAATAGGCTGTAGTAGCTATGGTGCCAGGAATTCCATGGTGTCTCCAATCATAAGGTAGGGAGTGACGCCGACTAGATCTCAGGTAAGAGAGTCAAACCATTCTAAAACAGTTTGGTTACTTACATGTGGGTTGGGTGCCAGGGCATTCCTGACACCATAACTACTATAGCACACTACAGTGGTTATGGTGCTTGGAGAGTTCCTCAGTGATTACTCACTCAGCCCAGCATGTTAATTTCTTCTTAGCTACAGTAATTCCTGCCTCATATATAGCACACAAACAATAGGTGGAGCAAAGATAAAAGCACAAAATCAGATACAATAAAAATAAAGATTGATACTTCCCTCTCTTCTTATTGAAAGCTGTAAAGATAGAGAGAGGCAAATAATAGTGTAGATATCCTAATACATCATAGAGAAACATACTCACAAAGACAGAGCCATATCCTAGACCTGGCTCTGGTTTGAATCGCCTTAGGGTGATCCAAGCCCTCTTAATAGATGTTTTGAGGCAATGAGGCTGTTCCTTCCCATGGATGAGCAAAAAACTAATTTATTGTAAATATCACAAAATAAAACACTGTAAAAGGTAATAATAAAAGGTAATAATAAATGGCTGGGTAGAGAGACAGAGGGGCGATTGCCCCAAGTCCGCAATCATACAGGAATTTTGTGTTACAGCCTCACATCACCATGTTTCTGCTGATTGAATGCAGCGGGGGGTGTCCTGAGATGTGTGCTTGCACTGTACTGCAATAGAGAGGTGTCAAGTAAGAGTTGTGCAGGGCAAAAATCTCCAAGCTTGAATGATTAATGTGCACCCTTGAGCTTGGGCTGGAGGCAGCAACAAGTCTCACAAATGATGACAGGAAGTACCATTGGGTGGGACACCGGTTTGATTTGGTCACAAAAAGAGCTATTCACTTGCACTTGCTGCCCAAAAAGACACCAGCCTCTCCTATTTACATCCCCCATGGCGTTACTGTAAGAGAAAGCTCTCCAGCCCCCCATACTGCTCTATGGACTCAATGTACTACTGTCAGGACTGGATTTCCCATAAGGCAACAGCCTTCATGTGGCGAACATTAGAGGGTCAGTAGGGTGGAGGATCAAAATGGGCCATCCCATTCTGATGCCATGGGGAGAGGGCATGGAGATTGTAAGCTGCACTCCTGAAGGGTTTACACCACATATGTTGCTCCCGCAAGCATTCCATTGCAACACTCCACCGGAAGAAGTAATACAAGTGATCGTGATCATCACCCGCTGAAGGTGCAGACACCCACTGGACCATCAGGGATTAAAGTTCTCCCCTCCATCAACCAAGGTAAGCAAGAGGGAGGGGGGAGTAATGTTCACTTTTTTATTTTAATATTCATTAAATGTCTTTCCCAAAATACAATCTTCCCCGTCTTTACAACACACAAGTTCATATCACTTTCCTAACATACTTCTCCCCCAACACACGCCGCAGTCCCCATCTCCCCCTCCACACAGACATACCTATACAGGGCTATTCAGTAAAGGGAGAAATGGGAGGAATTTAAAGTAGATTCAAAGTGAATTTCAACTTTAACTCCAAAATAGCTGAACTGGAAAACAATTATCCAAGTTAGCTATGCTTACCGCGCGGCTATACTGGTTTAAATTTTAAAATGCACTTTGAATTCTGCACAATTCAGTTCAAACCTTAGTAAATAACCAGGCTGCTGTCTATATGAAGGTCTGAAGTCCACCGTATACTGCTATGGAGCCTGTTTACTACTGAGAATCTTATATATTATTGTTAAATGTTAGACTAGATAATAGATAAAAACAATTACTGGACCAACACAATATTATAGTCTTCAATAGACAGACACATGCCCGTGCCGTGCCTGATCCCTTTAACAAATAAGAAAACACAAGAACTTCAGTCCAGTAGCTTTGGAGAAAGAATCAGTGTAGCGACTGATCAAACATGACACGTACCCTACTAAGAGCTCCGTGTCACACTAAAAAACCCATAGACAAGTCAGGGCAACATCTAGGCAACAGCACCACCTACTGGCCACGATGTAGTTGCATTCCTATGCATTCACCAGCAAATAGGGAGAAGAGGTATGCTCACAATTAGCAAGGTTATTTACTGAAGTTAGAATTCAATGTGAGTTTAGATGACTTGGAGAATTTTTGTCTATTTTTACCTTAAATTTGAAATTAATGCTGAATTCTCACTTGATACCCCTATCTGCGTAGAGCCCTCTAAGGACGTAAAATTCAGTTTCTGGTAGAGAATATGGGTACAAGACCAGAACTAAATTCCCAAACTCAAGCACACACATTTAAAGTTCCAATCCATGAACAATCCATGCACATTGAACATTTGTGAACCAGAAAAAGCATGAATGTTTAACATAATATTTCATGATGCTCAATGTAAAACAGAACATTTGTCGAAATATGGACTTCTAGCGGTGGCAGATGTTCAGCAGATGCTTTGTAAAGCTACAGCACTCTAGTCGTTTACTACATTTCTTAACCGAACACCTGTAGCAGCATTTTCAATACTAGGAAGGAACTATTTTCTCAAAGAGGTAGCCTTAATTAATCAGACCACAAATCTGAAAAGGTTGGAGGTGATATGAAGAAGGGCCTGGTCAAATGAGCTTACAATCTATGAGGATTTGAGGTAGGTGGATATGTATCATTAGATGTCCTACCCAGGTACACTTACTGTTGAGGTGGTTTGACCAGGACTCAAACCTTGGTTTTCCATGTTTAAAGCAGTGACATTATAAAATGGCTTTTATTCTTCCGTCACATTCTATGTTTCTATGTTTACTCTAACCAGCCAATATGACGGCAACCAATGAAGTCAAGGCACGTGACAAAGATGCGATAGCCAGAGACAAATGGAAGTTGTAAGGTCTTCTCTACAAGTACTTTTCATCTTTAGACTGGAAGCTCCTAATGCAAGTGTTTTGCTATTTTTAAATTGCAGGTTCTTTTAAAAAATTAATTATAAATGTGTGTCATCTTACTTGTATTCGTCATGTACCCAACTCTACACCAATGAAGAATATGTTGGCTCTTTATGAACAATAATAAATAGTATTTAAGTTAATAAAATCTCCAAATCTTGTGTAAGACTCGTTTACAACATACAAGATCCATCGCACTCCTTCACTAAACAGCAATTTCAAAGTTCACAGAATCAACGACTAGTTTACGTTCAGATTACGAGGTCCTCTGGTACACAATTAAATAAACACAGAATGGAACATTTTCATACTAGCATAGTAAAAAGCTGTGAATATACAGAAAGTGTGAGGCCTGACGAGGTCCTTATAACTTTCAATCTCTCTCTTCACACTGTGTACTTTACAGTTTACTAATCCAAACATTAAGCGTTCTAAGCTAAGAGAAACATGATTATTTCAAACAAGCTGAGGACGAGCGAATCAATGTGAATTTTCAGTAGAAGTTCTGAGACGTGGAATTCAGTAACCTCTGGCCACCTATCACCGGCCTCCTGCCGAGCTTGTGAAACCACTCCATGTGCTGCTGAGCAAGCAATAATGAAGACACGTCTCCTCCTTTCTTCCCCATCTCTTATTAGCACATCACTCTGTCACGTTCCTGTGCCAGAAGCCATGTTATAAAATGCAACCAGTCCAAGATGACAATCAGGCCAACATGACCTCCAAAGCTTTGCTGAGTTTCCTGGATGGAGGAAGAATGGCTGGATCCTCTCCAGTCCTCTGTGGTATCAGTCGCTGAATTAAAGTTCAAAATATAAAACCCCCGTTCATTTAAGTGCACCGTTTCCATCAGTCGTCTCCTGACACTTCGAGCATAGGACAAGCGTGTGAGGTATTGTAGGTAACACCCATTAACCCATTCATGGACAATCATGATATAATTCGATATGCCTTTGACATGTAGGTGTTAAACGGGTGAATTCTGATTACTGTTTGCACACTGCTTGGAGCAACATGCTAACCTTTCCTATGGCAGACTACTACTAGTGATCACCACATTGCATAAATCTTTAACCCTTTGTGATTTACAGCCTGATTGATGGAGAGGCAAATTCATTCAGCGAGTACCAGAGGGCTGCGAATCTCTGGTTGATTTGCGTAACATGCTCTAACCCTTTCCATGTCAGAATGGTGAAATTTTAACCTTGTAAGTATCAAGAAACTGAGCAGCCATTTCTATTCCTAACAGGTGAGCAGCACGTGGAGCTTTAAAGGATCAGGAAAACAAACTAGTTTTACTGACACTATATAACCCTTAGGTCCCGCCCGCCCCCCCCACCACCACCACCCTCAGGGCCCACCTCCCATGGTTAAAACCCCTCCAGCTACTTACTCTAATCCAGCGCTCCCTCGGCGCTGGTGACCTCTCCTCCCCCGCCGACGTCAGCTCCCGATGGACGTTCTGCACACTGGATGCAGATTTTGCATCCAGCGTCGCAGAAGCGCCTCTAGCAGCTGTCAGGAAGGCAGCCACTAGAGGCTGGATTAACCCTGCAATGTATCATCTGAAGGGTTAAAGCGTGGGGGACCTGGCAGCCAGACCACTTCATTGAGCTGAAGTGGTCTGGGTGACTATAGTGCCCCTTTAAATAATATGTTCACCCTCGTCAAACAATGATGATGATCACATTGCTTTAAATTAACAATAAATGATTTATATAATTGCCAGTGCAGTGAGCAGTATTAACTATTTGAATCCCAATGCATTGATATGGACATTCTTTGGATTTTTCACACTTTAATCCTAAGGTCATTAAGACATTAACTTTTTCAGTGCCAGAGCAATGAGTACTATATTAGTAACTTGTGGCTTGCTGGAGCAGTGCAAAGTATTGTTTTTGGCAAGTACCACACTTTAAATGTCATTGTAGCCAGCGGCACCGATTATGCATTCAGATGACAATAACCCCTAGAATGCTGGACTGATGAGAATAACCCTTCACTGAGTAACATTAACCTATTGGGCATAGTGTAGAGCATGGGTCCTCAAGCTCCGGCCCCCCAGATGTTGCTGAACTACAACTCCCATGATTCTTTGAATTACATAGATAGCCAGAGAATCATGGGAGTTGTAGTTCAGCAACATCTGGGGGGCCGGAGTTTGAGGACCCCTGGTGTAGAGTGTAAAATACTGTTCTTGTTAGCATATTAATAATTTCAGTGTTAGAATAGCATACTGAATGTAAAACATTAACCCATAAAATGCCAGAGGAGTGAGCAATACAGATTTGCTTTTGGTGCCTTTAGGTAAAAAGAATGTATAAAAAATACAAAAGAAAATGTAAACGTTTGCTTAGAAGTTACAAGACAGAGAATCAAGTGTTTTACTCCCCAGTGAACAACAAGGCAATTTTAGTATAAAGTTGCCGCAAATTAGTGGGCTGGGCCGAGTGGGTTCACAATGGTGTTTAAGACCAGGCTATATGCTTTGGCAGGAGTTCAAGTGGAAGAAAGTTCATTTCATATCAATATATAGCTATTTTTACATAAGAGCTCCGTCCGATGGAAGGAATGAGTTATATCTGCGGTGAGCACTACTGTGTGGGAGCAACTGTTTACCTTTGTGTTAAAATCACTTAAAAAACATTATCTGGCTGGAAAGTTAAACCAACCAATTCCTTATTCCACATAAACAGCTAATTACCAGTGGTTTGGCAGAGTAATTATTCAGCTAGTACATTTCGATAGAAATATTTATTATTATTACTATTTCTGTGATGTACGTGTAGGGGAGGCACATCCATAACTGAACACTTCGGGTTTCATGATTGTAGGCGCAGCTGCAATGCGTCATGTGGACAAGTGTAAGCCCACGTGCGAGTAACACGTTTTAACATATAACTCCGTGGCCCTCGATAAGAAGTTAGCAAGGCACACACAGGGCTATTTACTAACGTGAGAATTCAAAGTGAATTATAAATGTAAGGGCAAACTACCCACGCTGGAACAATTCTGTAATGTCAGTTCTGCTACTCGAAAGCACCTGGAATTCTCACTTTACTGAATGACCCTGACAGATTGCTAGTCAAGATGTCCAACTGATCACTATTACTTCGTTTTACTATTGCTACTCTCATCACTCTGGCTTTTGTATTGTGATTTTATCAAGAGTTCCTGTAAAGATAAAATAAAATGGTGGGGTTCACTTTCCATATGGAATGCAGCCTGGAATTGATGAATGTATTCTATACCGTGTGATCGTAGTATGGACCTATATACAAATCAGACTTAAGAGAATCTCCATCAGAGTGAAATAAAATTCCCAAATACTTAGTGTGAGACTAGCCTTATAAGGCTTTCTCCTTAAGACTTTATTAGTTGAGCCTATTGTTAGCATCCTTATCAGAATAAATCAATATTTGAAAGTTACCCCTAAATTTATGGCGGTAAAAAACAATCCAATATTCGCTAAACAGTGAGAGGGCTAAACAAATGTCTATAGACTGGAGTTTGCAATATTCTAATCTGTATTCCTCATTGAGGTAGAAAGTATCCATCTACCCTTATGATGGTGCTATGGAATCACATATATAGGTTAAACAACCCGTCCATCGTACTTAGTATATGCAATTGAAAATTCCAAAGTTTATCATAAAGTGGTAGTAGGAATAGGACAGATAGATATAGAAAGTACCCGTCCAAAGAATAACGAACAAAAAAAAAAATCTGATGCGCGTTTCGGTTCAGCCTCGTGTGCACCTTCATCACTTTCCATTGGCCATTACACATTCTGAGAGATTTCTATCCAGATTAGGGTGATAGCAGGTAGATAATCTACATGCAGACTGGGTAAAGGATCGGAAAGCTTGTTGAATGGGTAAGGCAGTGGCTGAGTGACAGGCAACAGAGGGTTGTAGTCAATGGAGTATTTTCAAAGCTTGGGCTGGACCCATTCTCTTTAATATTTTTATTAGTGATATTGCAGAAGGACTTTATGGTAAGGTATGTCTTTTTGCTGATGATACTAAGATATGTAATAGGGTTGATGTTGCAGGAGGGATAAGCCAAATGACAAATGATTTAGGTAAAGTAGAAAAATGGTCAGAGTTGTGGCAACTGACATTTAATGTGGTTAAGTGCAAGATAATGCATCTTGGATGTAAAAACCCAAGGGCAGAGTACAGAATATTTGATAAGGTCCTAGCCTCAGCATCTGAGGAAAGGGATTTAGGGGTGATTATTTCTGATGACTTAAAGGTAGGCAGACAATGTAATAGAGCAGCAGGAAATGCTAGCAGAATGCTTGGTTGTATAGGGAGAGGTATTAGCAGTAGAAAGAGGGAAGTGCTCATGCCATTGTACAGAACACTGGTGAGACCTCACTTGGAGTATTGTACACAGTACTGGAGACCGTATCTTCAGAAGTATTGATACTTTAGAGAGAGTTCCGAGAAGGGCTACTAAACTGGTTCATGGCTTGCAGGATAAAACTTACCAGGAAAGGTTAAAGGATCTTAACATGTATAGCTTGGAGGAAAGACGAGACAAGGGGGGATATGATAGAAACACTTAAATATATAAAGGGAATCAACACAGTAAAGGAGGAGACTATATTTAAAAGAAGAAAAGCTACCACAACAAGAGGATATAGTCTTAAATTAATTAGAGGGGCAAAGGTTTAAAAATAACATCAGGAAGTATTACTTTACTGAGAGGGTAGTGGATGCATGGAATAGCCTTCCAGCTGAAGTGGTAGAGGTTAACACAGTAAAGGAGTTTAAGCATGCGTGGGATAGGCATAAGGCTATCCTAACTATAAGATAAGGCCAGGACTAATGAAAGTATTTAGAAAATTGGGCAGACTAGATGGGCCGAATGGTTCTTAACTGCCGTCACATTCTATGTTTCTATGTTTCTAAGCTTGACAATGAATAAAAATGGGTTTAATGAGAAGATATGAAATTCTTTTAACAACGGATTATCTCAATCTCAGACCCAGGCCAGCAATGGCTCTACAGCCTCTTTACTACCAATCCCATCATGAACATTGTAATTAAAAGAGATAAATGTGCACTTAGTTTCATGTGGAATCTATCTCTTGTCCTTGCCAGCAAAACAAACAGAATAGTGTCTGTAGATTATAGTAAATGAGAGAGCAGCAAGCTAACTAGGAATATAGGTGCAAAATTATATGAGAGAAACAAACAGAGGGAGATACTAGTAACAGAGAGGGACAGCCAAGTTATAGGAGGAACAGAATGTGCGGCATGGGAAAGGTAAGTAAAACAGTCAGGAAAGAGAGGTCAGTAAGTACTGCAGAGACAGCGTCACTGGAAACAATGAAAGAAACACAGACTGTCAGAAGGGAGAATTAGCAACATAGAATTGGGATGGGGACAGTTACAATAGATAGAGGTGTAATTAACAGAGAATGTGACAGCAAAGAAATGGAAAGTGGAGAGTATGTGACGGAGGAATGGAAATCACAGCAGAGAGATCTAAGCAAAAAAGACAAAGAACGCGTAATGGAATGTCATAACATGGACACAAGTAAGAATGTAACAGAAAAGTGAATATGGTATGAGGAACAGAAGTAAAAGATAGATGCAAACAGAAATGTAACGAACAGAGGTCAGAGACAACATGCAACATAAATTCAGAGGTTGTAGTTTGCGATCTGTATATTTGGACATCTTACACCATCTCTTATTGTAGACCTGGATATTGTCATTTTGCTATGGAAACAACCTTTTGTATTGTACAATTTACATTAAAATCCATTTTTGGATTTTTTTTAAAAAAAATTTTCATAAACATGTCCATCTTCAGTGATTACTTAAAGTAAAATTGTTACTTTTTTTTTGTTGTTCTTAGCAATATCTGAAAAGTTTCATGTTACAAAGTTTTTCTTTATTCATCCACATGGACACATATTGTTATATTATATATATCATTTTATTACACCAAGGGTTATAACTATATTATAAGTAATTGTGGAGACTATTATCTGAAATGGGTTGCTGTAACCAATATGGTTACCCTATGATGTTCTCTGTTCTCCATATTTGTATGATACAGCTCATCGTGTATCTTCGTACTAATTGAAAGGGTTTTAGTCACCCCGACATGGCCGAGTTTGTAAGGCTCAAGCCTTCCTTGAAAAACTCAATTGCTTCTGTTTTGCCAGCACTCCATTGTCCCATATCTTATATAATTACAATTATTTATATAGTGCCAACATGTTCTTCAGCATTGTACAACAGGAAAAACAAGACAAAAAAATTTAACAAAACACGTTAGGCATACAGGAAGAGTGGGGGAAGAAGGGTTTGTCCAAGCATCCTTACAATCTACTCCTCATAATAAAATCTCAAAACACCATCATTCCACCCTAAAACTGCTCACTCAACTCCCAATATGTCCCTATCTGTCTTCTCCATTTTTTTTTAACTCTTGAAGACAAACCTTTTAATGAAAACTTTCCTTCACACAAAACTCAAGCCAGTACTGGTTCCTCTCAGTTATTGGTTCCTGTACCATCTCTGACCATACCATTCTCTTCGTTCTGTCCTTCCTTACCTCTGTGACAACCAATGATATAATGCACCACTATTGTAATGATGTATAATGCATCACTATTGCAATGATATAATGTAATTTTATTTAGCTTTTTTTCCCCATGTGTTGCCCCCATCTATTACTTTAAAAATCTCTATTTCTGGTTTATCTGAAAGTTTATCGAGCTGACTGCAATATTTTAATGCTTCTTGGGTTAGCTGCAGGTACAATTGTAACCAAGTGTATGTACTTTGGATGAAAGTCAATTGGAACTGAAACCAAGTCTAATTGTATAATTGTGATGTGTCAAACTTTACATAAGTCTTGTTTCAATATAATGCGATTTGAGGTCTTCTGTATGGTTCGATTCCAGGGACATTGTACAGATTAGGCCTTAGGCAGGTTGTTTTTTTTTTTTTTTATTTCAAAGAACTTCTATAACATTTGTACCTTTCCCTTTCATTTTCATTGGCAGAATTTCCTCTGTGTATGGGTTTTTATAAAGAAACAATGGTTATTTTGGAAATGTCTCCTATGGGCTATTTTACAAAACAGAAATTGTTAAAGTAAGAGGCAAATATAAATGTAGAAGTCTAGATAGATTAGTAAAAAATTCAAATAAAAAATGTATACCTAGATGGCTATCATTTGATAACCAACTGTGTGGGGTTATAGTGAAACATAGTCATTTAAACTTCGACAGGTTCTTTGGATCAAAAGAATAACAACCCAAGAACATTTTTAGGAATTGGTCTTTGACCAGAGCCAACAGGGATCTTCTGTTAATGGAGTCTTGCACTAGTAGCTCCAGGTTCCTCTCACTAATCCAACGTGTAAAAAAGACTTAATACTTTTTGTATTTAAATTGTCACTTCCTAGGAAAATTACCTGTTTACACAGATCTTATCAGAATTTTAAATCAGTGAAAGTTTGGGTATTTATTGACTATTACAAATCAGTAGCAGAGTTCAGTTGGACATGTCAAAAAGACGTGTTAATTGTAAAGGGTTAGAAATTGACCTTTGTGCATAGTGACTGTCCTGAAATGGGAGATTATTATTATTTGATTGGTCTTCAAACATGACGACTTCAGCAGAGGCAGCTTTGTCTGCAGAGAAGAAGCAGGGGCCCACATTTTAAAAGCCCACCTGGGACTAGGTGCTAAAAGGTTAAAAATGCAATCCTCCAGCCCCATAGCTTATAAGAATTTACAAAAGAAGGAAGCTGTTAGAAGCTTGCTGGTGAAGATACTTCCTGCTAGGTGACATCGCTGGTTATGCTCTGTTATATGTAATTATCTCCTCACCTGTTTACTGCGGAACTGATATGAAAAGCTTGGAAATATGTCTACTTTATTAAATGATTCTTTTAGAGAGAGAAACACGCATCATTAAGCAATTCATCTGCACTCAGTGGGAATATCTTGTAAGGAAATGTACACCTGCAACAACAGAATCTGAGTCTGAATCCCCAATAAATGCTCCTGTGACTCCTACCAGACTTACCACTGCATTGCAACTTCACGTGCTTCCCAACTGTCCCTATATAGGAAGGACAGCACCTATTTTGGGCCAAAATGCTGTTGTCTTATTTTTGTCAGTGTGTTTGAGTGTGTAGCAGAGCTAATAAGATACACTGTTCTTGTTTTAAATTACATTTTAATTACGTTACCTCATGTTTCCAGGAAAGCCCCGCTTCTGGCCAAACTCCCACCCACACTGCTGAGGATGTGATCCTAGCATGCTCTCAATGTTTTTCTTTGTCTGTGGTACAATAAAATTGATGCTACCCATGTTGAGTGTGGAGCAGTGAGGCACTATACTATGTGTGGTGTTTACCTCCATTATTGTGTGCACTTACCTGGTTATCCTACCTTCAGCATACAGATTGCAACAAGGTACTGGCCCAGTAGGATTCTGGAAACCAGTGGAGCAAACTGTGCTTTGACAGAGATGAGAAGAACCACAAGTTATGGGAAACAAAGTTCTTACAACACCTGCAGTTACTGAACCTTAAAGGGGCCCTCCAGACCTCTAAAGCACTTTAGCTTGATGAAAAGATTTACGTGTGAAGAGTGTGACTTCTTTTTTTCATTTTGGAAAAAGTGCAGATTTCAATAGACATTGACACTTTTATAAATTAACCTGGTTATACCTCTCTGGCTGCCAATAAGACAATTGGTCAAGTTACTTCCTGGTTTGGTTAGCCTATGTGCACTGAACTCAAGAGGCAGCAATTGTTCAGAGCACCTGCCTTGCAAAGACTTCTCAATGAGCTGCACTGGGAAGTCTGTGATTGGACAGACACAGAAAGTCTGGGCGGGGTTAGAAGAGGAGGGCTTGTAAAGGCTGCAGACAAGAGATCGGCAACTTTTGCAATCTGTTTTTAGATATATTCTCAATAAAAAAATGCATAATTAAATATATGCAAGTTTTTAGTTTGGGTATATCTACTAAACAGTGTTTTTTAAATTTATTTTGTATTTGGGCAGTGGAGTGTCCCTTTAAGGAAACTATCCTGAATGAATAGAATAATACCGATGATGAAGATGAAGACACATGTAAGAATTGGGAGGCATATGGTGAGCCAATGATACGAGTCTGTCTTTAATAATGAGGGAGGCAACTGATGTTGGAAGAAAAGTGCTTTGAATATTGAGAGATTATTATACAGGCAAGGGTAAGCCCAGAATGGTATTTCCTTCAGAAAGGTAAATAAATGGGAATGTGACGGACTATGGCATACGTGCAAAGTCAGCCATTACATTGTTAAGAAATGTGGGAGAAATATTGAGTGACAGATTGCTGATTGTGATGATTCTGAAAGGTTTTCCTGTATTGTTTGAGCCATTTGCCTTTCATTTTACACAAGGTGATGTAAAAATACCTTTTGTAGAATATAGGATACAATATAGAAGTTTCGAAGATACTGAAAAAGTACTGTGCTAGCTTTACTGATCATAAAATGTTAAATTTAAGCAATTTGACTCTTAGATCCTGAATGAAGGACAATTCTAATCTTACTTGTTACAACTGCGGCCAGAAAGGACATAGTGCAGAGCATGTAACCAAAAGGGCCGCCAATCACTGTGTTGTAACTACTGTAATAGCACGACACATAGAGATGCAGATTGTAGGCACAAGAAATGAGATAATATTAACGTTAAATAATAACAATGTTAAACATATACTGAATGTATATCTATGTTTCCATGTTTCTATGTTTCTGAATCTTCAGAAAGTCCAATACTCTAAACTGCAGAATGGGATTGAAGGGCCTACTAGTGGGCACATAACCAATCAAGGTGTTATCTTCTTGTTTTAAGGAAGTAGATGCACATAGGGACAATCGGAGATCTATCTCTTATGTTCCTGTAGTAGGCAATATTCTTCTGGACAGATGCCTCTGGAAGAGACAACCCTACTGGTGCCATTTATCTACTTTGGGAAATTTCCTATGGCTTTTTAATGTAGGTATTTTTTGTTGTATTGTATCCAAAGAGTAGCTAATATAAACTTGTTATTTCTAAGATCTGTTTTTATTATCTTTAGAGGTGACCATACAGATTATTGTAATTTAACATGTGGAAATATTTTATTCAATAAATGAAGGCAGTACCCCCACTGAACAATTTTTTTTTTATTATTATTTATTACTTACGAATGTTATGGAGCATAATGTTTTATTTTATATACTAAGGGATCACCAGGGCCTTTTTTTGTGATGATAGAATTCTAGTCTTTGAAATTTTATTGATGAAAATCATTTTTGTTACAATTTTATATGAGAATGGATAAAGCAAACAAATTAATCTGCGAGTGGGGCACATCTGGATTGAGTTAGTGTGAAAAAAACCAAGAAGCAAAAATCTAAAAGCCTTTTTTTTTAACTTTACAACAAAAATGTTGGAAAAGTATCATTTGAAGTAATCCAGGTAATAAAACTATATAATGCAGCCTAAAATGATCTGTTCTCGAAATGAAGGAGAAGTGTGTAAATATTATTCCTATTATCAAGCAATGTACTTCTGAACTGAGTCATCTGGGTTTGGGCCAGTAGGCAATAGAGGTAGCCCAAACTGTGTTCATGCTTCTAACACCTCTCTTTTATCACTATGAATATATTTTTTATCATAACCAGTAAACAAACACACTCACACAGGTCTGTTCACTAAATTAAGAATTGTAGAGAACTGGCAAGGGAAGAAAGGACACAATATCTAAACTGTAAAGATTTGCCAACTCAGCAAGTTTGCAATTCTCTTTCAGTTCTACAAAAAAATCCAGGTTTAGCGAATAACCCTGAACTTTTGGTTATTCTGTTTGCTCAGGGTTCTTTTTTGTAGCTCGTTTTAGGAAATCCAAAGGTCAAAAAAGTGAGAGGTCCATAAATATTTCACTGGTAAGATTTCAAGCAAATAATGTTATTGCCATGAACAATTTATTTAACAAGACAACCATTTATCAAAACTTTATTATTATGTTTAATTTTTTTTAAGTAGTTATTTTGTTTCATGACACTTCATATTAAAAGCTCAGAAATTATAAGCCAATAAATTTATCAACTTCCATAGCTTAGACCTTTTTCTTTATTCTCACAATTCACTCAGCTAACCTCAGAATTACCCCATTTACAAATCAAATTGCTCATGCGTGATGATGCAAAGACACCCCTAAGCAGTGGTCTGATCACTTGACAGCATAAGAGAATAATCCAAAAAATAAAGTCAGGAGATTTTAAGTTCAGCCAGGAAAGACTGGAATCACGAAGACTCGTATACTCGGATTTGGCTGAATTTTGATTTATCCTAATTTGGGGCATTTGATGGCTCAGACGAATTTTTTATCTCCAAAGGGTTACAATACACCGCGCAAACGACTATGGCCGAGCATTCGGGATTCGGGGTTTCACGCATAGAGCAGAGAAAAAAAGAGATGGTTGATGGGGGAAAAAAGGCAATTTATAGCTGGGACAGAGACACTAAATGTTGGATTTATTCACAGATCAAGTGAGATGAGACCAAGATGGGGAAAAAGAAGCAGTAAAGAAAACTATATTTATATACTGTAACGGCACCCCAGAGCATAAAAGGGTTAAACCACCGTTTAGTAGATCTTCCCTTCCAGAGACACAGGCACAGCTACTGCAGAACACCAAACTCCCGAACAGGATACCAAGTAGCACTCCAAATTCCCGAACTGGAACCTCACGAATAGCTGCTAGCAGCTGAACAGGAAAAGCACCCAAGCAGCTTGCACTCCTGGCAATCAGTTTCTAACAGCATACAGTAAATCCCCCCAAGAACGAGACAAAGCTCCGTGTTGAGGGTCAAGCAGGAACAGACAGAGCTGTGGGTTTATTGTTCTTACATACACATTCTTACACATTAGTACCACCCACAGGGTTTTGGAAAACAACCAATAAACATGTACAATACACTCAGACACTACCACACAAAATCCTCCCCTCTGCCTGTGATACAATTACCTTACACAATGTGTAATGTAATTATCACAGCCAGAGAAATACAGTTTTTCCACATTATTCGTAACTTGAAAAGTATGAATAATAGTCACATTCAGATAAAACTTACATTTTCAGAATCAGCATACTCCAAATACAAACATATGTCAAAATCATCCAAATTGGTCCATTGGTTCAAAAGATAGATCGAAGTCCTTTGTGACCAAATGAAGCATGGCTTTTCTGCCCAAAACCAGTTCCACAGAGTCTTCTATCCTGGAGATAGTTGGGAAGTAATCAAATTATCTCCAAGGACAGAGGCAAAACTCTATTGAACACATGGCAGCAAAAGACAATAAAACACATAAAAATATATAACTGTGCAGCCATTGCACAAAACAGGTACATTCAACATATCCCCAGATAGCTCAGATCTGAGCGCACATTATTACTGAATGGTGCTCAGAGCACACACATACAGTTCAATTGCCATGGAGCCAAAGTCTTTCCCATAGTCTTTCATTATACGAATGGGCTCCATGGCATATCTATCTGGGGTATCACCGCTCCAACAGGGTCAGCACCGAATGACCCAGCTTTCGTGTCTTCACAGGGGAAAATCAAGCGTCTCAACATGGGGCCATAGTCTAAAGGCAACAGGCGAGCAACCAGGCTTCTCCAATGCTTCGTGGCGATGTTGGTTTCGCCACATATACTACATATTTAACTAACATATATAATATACATAGTTGTTTACTGCCCCTTCTCATTATCCTCTATTGGTTACGTCTTCTCACTGTGAACCAAATGGCAGGACAATGCACCTTTCAGTGTATTGCAATGTGTATTTATATTATGTGTATAGTTTTAAGTACACCGACTGGCATATTTTTCTGCTCTTTGTGTCTGCTAGACAGCCACTAGAGGTGGATTTAACCCTCACAGGTAATTATTGCACTTTATTAAAAAATTCAATAATTAGCTTTGCAGAGTTAAGGGACCTGGTACACTGCACCCATACCACTTCAATAAGCTGAAGTGGTCTGGGTAATATACATATATAAGGTGGAGCTAATAAATTGAAGTTCAATGTATCTCTGTAACAATACAAAAAATACAGGATAATAGTGCAGTATTGCCAGTACAAATCAAATGCAATATTATAGACGCACCCACGTAGTGCGCTGGCACGCACGTTACGTTCCACAAATCGGAAGGAACACACCGGAACTAGATGAAAAGCGGTGGATTTAAAAAGAAGAGGATTCAGAAAAGACTTAGTGTAATAATAAAATATGCACCCTTGGCGTGACAGTCTGGATGCCTACAGTGTCCCTTTAATCACTACATCACTCAAAGAGAGCATTGTCCCCAAATGGCTATTTGCATCAGACTTTCATCCATGAATCAGTATTGGAGGCCCACTTTCTGGACTATGCTACAGTACAGTGCCAAGATGGCATGGGTTGACTCTCTTTTTAGAGGGCGGTGGATATGTAGCGTGCTGGACCCCTGTCTCTGTATGCAGATAGCAAGCCATTAGAAGGTATCTAGGACCCTGGCACAACGCAGAAAAGATACCCTTAAAAATAACAAATATAACAATTACACGAAGAGAGAAATTATTTTAATACAGGACGTATTCTGAAAAAAAATACAACATATAGCCACATTTATTATGCTAAATAAAAACAACGCAAAAAAAGGACAGAAAAGAAAGTCCTTTTTTGAATGTACATGCATCAAATTACGGCAATACTGTGTCCCGACATATTCGTAACAAATAGTCAAATATCAGTAGACATCTGCCTGAAAGGCAAATTGCAGAACTTGTAAAGTACATTTCTTCTCACTGGTAGAACGATCTGCCTAATGGGGGTTTGTGGTTCATTTCAACAAAAATGCTATTTGTTTGGCGTTATTGCCAATAAAATCTAGACATGGAAGTAATTAATGTGCTTTGCAAATTAGTCAGAAAAAAAATCAAATGTGGTGATAAAGCATATATTGTAGCAGACAGGCTGCTGGCTTGGGAGGTGAAGAGGCCATATAAACCTGTTTAGGAAAAATGGTTTTATGTGGGAACTAATGAGGGTCAGTCTGGGGCCTGCAAACAATAGAATGCAGCCGGCAAGCAATTAAAGTTAGCTTAACAAACCTCAAGAAGAAAAGTTCTGACTGCACAAGGTAATACTATTAATAAAACCGGGTCAAAGAATGGAACTTATGTAAAAAGTACTAGGAACTGCAAACCGGTTAAAAGAGGACCTTTCTCTAGAAGAGGAGATGAACCCCTTACTGACAATGTTGGTACACTGCCTAGTTCTCATTATGCATTTAGTGAAAAGGGGTGAACAGTTTGGTCAGAAGAGCTTTTTAAGATCTGGGCTATTTCTGAATATCTTACAAGTGAGACATCACTGAAATAGCGTTCCGGGGTTCCCCCAGGCATGCCGTCACTGGGAAAGTTGGTCCTAGTGATTGCATTCCAGTCTCTGGCATTCACTGCAGGGACCCATCTAATGGTGCATGCGGTGATCACCAGGAACCTGGCCTGTACCAATTTGTTACTGGAAGCCTCTGCACTAACACTGGTAGCAGATTACAGGACCCCGGTTACAGCTGATAGTTAAGGCTTGTCATAACAGTGTGGCTCCCATAGCAATCAATAAGCCTGGGGCCAATCTAATAAACCGCTTAGAGTTAGTGTTAGTTAGGGATATGGTTAGTTATGGCTAGGGTTAGCTAGGGCGAGGGTTAGTTACGGCTATGATTAATTAGGGCTAGGGTTAGTTAGGGCTATGATTAGTTAGGGATATGGTAAGTTATGTCTAGGGTTAGCTAGGGCGAGGGTTAGTTAGGGCTATGATTAATTAGGGATAGGGTTAGTTAGGGCTAGGATTAGGATTAGTTGGGGCTAAGTTTAGTTAGGGCTAGGGTTAGTTAGTGCTAGGGTTAGTTGGGGCTAGCATTAGTTAGGGCTATGGTTAGTTAGGGTTAGGGTAGGTTGGGGCTAGGGTTAGTAAGGGCTATGGTTAGTTAGGGCTAGGGTTAGTTAGGGCTAGGGTTAGTTCCTGGTGATCACCACATGCACCATTAGATCTATGGATCCCTGGTGATCACCGCATGCACCATTAGATCTATGGATCTATGGATCCCTGCAGTGAATGCCAGAGACTGGTCAGTTAGGGTGATGGTTAGTTAGGGTTAGGGTAGGTTGGGGCTAGGGTTAGTAAGGGCTATGGTTAGTTAGGGCTAGGGTTAGTTAGGGCTATGGTTAGTTAGTGCTAGGGTTAGTTAGGGATATGGTTAGTTATGGCTAGGGTTAGGTAGGGCTATGATTAATTAGGGCTAGGATTAGTTAGGACTAGGGTTAGTTAGGGCTATGGATAGTTAGGGCTATGGTTAGACAGGGCTAGGGTTATTTAGTGCTAGGGTTAGTTAGGGCTAGGTTTAGTTAGGGCTAGGGTTAGTGCTAGGGTTACATGCAATTAGCATTAACTATGCTTAGATTTAGCTAGAATTAAGATTAAGAAGGGCTATGCAGGGTTTAAATTAGCATCAACATTTGATACAGACCAGTATGATAAGAATGATAGTGTTACTCTTATCAAATAGCATAGGGGCATGTCAAATTTACGGCGTGCTTCTAAGATAAGTTCCCAATAAATCTGTCAAAGTTATAAATATGGTGTATTGCTTTACGTAGGAGATGCAGCAGATTACAAATCTTGTTTCTTTCAATTTCACTATTACAATTCAATATGAATCTGACAAAAATAACCACTCTACATTTACCGCTTAATTTGATAAGAATTGGTGATGAAATAGCTAAGTGAAAAGATTCAAAATGCCCCATATGTATTAGCCCATGATGTTGGTTAAGCCATGATGGTGGTTAAGCAATGATGGTGGTTAAGCAATGATGGTGGTTAAGCAATGATGGTGGTTAGGCCATGATGGTGGTTAAGCCATGATGGTGGTTAAGCCATGATGTTGGTTAAGCCATGATGGTGGTTAAGCCATGATGGTGGTTAAGCAATGATGGTGGTTAAGTGTAGATGAGGTCTACTACTTGTTCTTAAAGGAGACATGGCTGTAGTCAATCAATTTGTTAAAACTGGAAATGTGGGGTTTGACCCAAGCAGTTATTCTGAAAGCAAATCAAGGAATGAGCAGCATCCGCATTGTCAAAAGTTGGAAGAATACAGGAGCTAGGTACATCACTAGGGAGGACTCAGCCGGGTCGCTTCTTATGCAGAAGCATAGTGCTAGCCAGGTCAGAAATTGTAGTCTTAACAAAGTTCTGAAATGTTAGAAATATTTCTCCATGAACAGAAGCAGCCTCAAACCTGGTAGAGGATTTCAAGTGGAGCTCTTAAAGGACCCTACCTAGAGGCACCAGTATCCTGAAGGGAAGTAAAGCAGTTAGTACATTGAGCAGAGAATGTGGGGAATGTAGTAACCCGCACAGTGACAATAGGGGCAAAAATGACTAATCTTAGTCTCATCCCTCCCACACAAGTAATTCTGATCAATGCTCATCTGCACGGAGGCTGTACAGGAGGTCGAAGTTGGAAGAAACCTTTAACAAGCTGGCTGTGTAGCCTAAAAGTCTCTCAAAATAGAGCAGGAGCAGTCCTTCACATAAGACGTTTTTTACATAATAGGAAAATCCCTTAAATGGGAGAGGTTAACCACTCTATGTCTCCTCCATGGAGATCAGATGAACTGACAGGCAGGCATAACACAGACACTGTTTGGTTTTCTGAGAATGAAGAGGGTAATTATAGTACTATGGAAGCTACCTCATCTTTATTTGTTTCATCAGTTCCCTCTACGGCATCAAAAACAGAGAGAATAAGACATTGAGAGTACTTCATGCTAACCTTTGGCACACATCCATAAAAAACAAAAGGAAATCTACTCTAGATTATATGGAAGGAGGGGATCCTCACCATCATCACTGGACCTGGGTGGTGAAAAGAAATTACAAGTTTTGAATTTAACTACTGTTTTGAGTGATGTACAGATCTCCCTACTTGGTAGAGGTCTACTTTTTGTCCAACCCAGACTTCTGAGCTATTGAGGATGTTAATTGTTTTAGATTTGTAGATTAGTTTTAGACCCAACTGTGATTTGGCGGTATTTGGTCCAATTAGGTATTCGTCAGAATTACCAAATCCTAAGCCGGAATATACCAACATTACAGACTAACTGAATTGTGCAATGCTAAATATGTTCGTGGGGGGAGGGAAGGGGTCGTAAATATTCAGATTTTCACCTGTGGTACAAAGAAAAGGGATGATTTATGAGATATAAGATGATTAATGGCTAGAGGTTAATCACTAAATGTTTATTTTATTCACGTGAGAATTGAACAATAGAGGAAAAACCAGGAGAAGCATAAAAAAATCCATATTTATATTTTATATATTTAATAAATATAGAATATTGATATAGAAATATAAACATTTGTATTGCCCATACTGTTTTTTTGTCTATTAGTTACTTTTTCTCACATATTCTGTGAACCAAATGGTGGGAAAATGCTAATATACATAATATTATATTATGTAAATATTTAGCATCACATTATTTGGCCCATTTTCATGCCATTTTGACTTTCTCTTTGGATTCGGTTCCTGCGATATGGCCGAGCTGCCCTGACAAATTTCGGGTGACATGACAAACGTTCTGTCTTTGGAAAAAATTATTGGCTGGATTCACAGTTTTGCTCTGTACACAAGTCTATTGCTTCGAAGTATTTCTCCAATAGGTATCACATCCTGGTTTCTAGCCTTGGAGCAAGATTGATACCAAAGGTGAGGATTCTTGTAGAGTAGGAACTCCCCAATATTTAGAGATCAGAAAGCAATTTTGGATTAGAAACATATATATATCCTAGTGTTTAATTAGGGGTCAGTGCATATTTTTCCATCGCGCCATTTTTGGTGGTGTTGGATTCTATTTTACCTCTAAGCCATTTTGCTCTGTGTGTTTTATTGGTGAGTGAAGGAGATACCCACAATAGTGTTGTGGTGATTGTTATTCCAACTTTTACATATATTGCCAAGCATGTTTTTTTTAGCACAGATAACTCTTGAAATGGAATGGAACTAGGAGTGTTAACAACTCCCACGCAGATTAATAGTAGATGTTAAACACTTAGCAGACCCATGTTTAAATGCTAAACAGTTAGCACCAGTTGCTATCTAACTAGTAATTACACTTATATCCTGAAGGTAGAAAGAGGAAAAGACAAGTTAGTGACTGCAAAATCACAACCAGCTCTGAATTGATATGGCTAGAAGGAATTGTGTAATCTGCCTTAGCCATTCCTCCAGTGGGTGGTGGACTGTGGGTGTCCATGGACCCTTATTTAATGTTAATCTGCTCAAAAATGGTTTAACCATGAATGGAGGGACAACACAAGATGACTCCAGACACCATAACCAATTTAATGAGATAATATAATTATAGTGCTTAGTGTTTCCATTTACTGCTTTTTAACATCAATCATGGAGACAAGCCCGCAATCAGTAAAAATCATCACAATCAGTTTTTGTTTTTTTTATTCAACATTTCATTTTTCTGAATTGTGATGAAGTGAAAAAAAATTCTGGTTTTGCAAGAAAACTGCATTTTCATGTTTGAAGATATTCTGGGTGTTGACCTCACCTAAAATGCAGATGGGTCACGCTAAATTTATAGTAACAAACAGGTTTAACGTGGAGAAATGTTTGATTTAACATGTGGATGGAAACTGGAATTCATGAGTGGTATAGACAACCTTTTAACGGTTCTAAGTATGTTCCATAGAGGTATGGTCACATTTATTTATTTGTTTAATTAAAATATTGGTTTCAAATAATTTTATGTTAAAGGGTTTCCAAATAAATCCAGATTCAACTGTTTATTTTCTTGTGTCTTTCTAAGACATGGTTTTATATAAATATGTGTTGCTTTTATATATATATACACACAGGTTTTTTTTATTTTAAGTGATATTTTACTAGTCTTTGGGTTTAACATTGGCATTGCAGTGACTAGAATTATGGAGTACTGATAGCCTAAAAAACTATTTGAGTATTCTCAAATTCTATTTTTGGAAATATTTTCAGTAGTATGAAACTCTACCTACTAGAGCAGTTTGTACTCAGAATAATAGTAGTGTTACACCGCTTAATAACCCCTACATTGCACAGTGTTCGCCATTTGCTGACTAATTGGATCTAAGAAATAATAATCTGCATGTTTACTTAACAAAGTGAAAACAAGTTGTGGAGTAATTTCGAGAGCCGGGCAGGGAACTTTGAGGCCTCTTTATGTTACCTGGTAGACAGAGTAATTCTATTTACGATTGTTCTTAATTATTTGTTTCAAGTACATGGGAAATGGGGGCAAAGCAGAGGAAGTCTAGCCCAGTGCCCCACTAACAAACTCATTAGTTTTATTTTCTAACAACTATTTGTGGACCAGCAGGAACTTATATAAATAACAGATAATCAGCTATGCGCTCATGAAACCCAACCGAGAGTTCTGGGAGCTTAATTGCTTTGGGGCCCAGGACATTTAACTCATTGGGTTCTGATATGGAATGCAACGCATGACTTCTCTTCACACCATATGCAAGAAACAAAATGAATGGCTGTTGTAGGATTAACACGTTAAAGAAGTGTGGTTAGTGTGATATTATAATGTTAAGAACTAATTTAATAGCCTAGATCTGCTATATTTCAGATTGTTGAGGCCTAAAATCTCAAGTCCAGGAGGTGCCACACAAATCCTCTACCTTCTGCCAATGACCTAAAGTAATGGTTTTCTGTGGTATCAGCAATCACATAAAAAGGTTGGCGGAGAATTTCTGCAGGTATAATTTATGTTTACAACATTTTATAATATGATATAGCAAATCTACTTACAAGTATAAAAACATAATCATAAAAGTCAAGGAATGAATCCAGGTAAAATAGAGGTAAAATGTACAATGCCTACACAACATATTATGATAGATTTAACAGACACGTGATTTTATAGGTTAAAAAAAAAAAAACTTAATAGGTGAGCACCAGTATACCCTGGTGTATAGCTATAAAGGTTGTGCAATGAGACCTGAAAATGGTTACCAAAAACACTATGTCACTGCAGAAATGACCGCCACCTACGGTTAAAAGATATAAGAGTTAAATGCCTATTGAATTAACAATAGTAGTTGCAGGACTCAGTGGAAATGATAAAAATGTTGTAGATTTGCAACAATGTTTGAAAATATGTATCAGCTCGTTATTACTTTACTCCCGATATGAGGGCAAGAAGAAAAAACGGTAACTGAATAGTTCATCTAGTAAAGGTTTTGATAATTTGTAAAAAACCAATACACTTAGAGATCACTAAAAATAATAACCATATAGTAATCCCACTTTAGTAGAATTCAGAGAACCATGTCATTTATAAAGTGTAGTTGACAGTTATCTTGTGTAATAAAAAGATTTTCTTTACATATACCGTCTAACATACACACATAAAGAATAAATGACAAACAAATACCCCAATTGGGGAGAGCAGTGTTCGCTTGGTATACAGTCTGAGGCTCCAAAATCAAATGACAATCTCTCACCGGCCAGACGAGATCGAGTGTGGACCTCCTTGTGCTGTGTGAAAGCTGGCTGTCAGCCGCGTGCGTTCCACTGCGGCTTTGGATGCGTTCCAGCTTGCTCTCATGGGGACGTGATTTTATAGCCATCTCATGGCTATCTACATCATGGAATCCTGGTTGAAATGGTTACACTGGTCACAGGTATTCAACTTTAGTCTTCCACGAGTTGTTGGACCACAGTTCCATAGAGCTAGCAAATATGATAAAAAATGTACAATCAGTTACATAAGATCAACCACCAACCTAAAGCATGATACATCAACCAGTAGTGGACTCCATAAACCGAAAAAAATCTGCTTAATTATCTTCAGTATTCAGTATACTGAAGTATTGTATGACTAAAAAAATAGTTAGAGTTAATAGTTATCTATGTACATGCAACACTCAGAATATAATTTAAACAAACCTCCAATGCAGTGATGTTTAATGTGTACAATGGAAAACAGATTCTACTTACCTCTTCACAACTCCTATTGAAGGGAGCATCTATGACACTGTTCTTAAAAAGTGTGCTTCTATCCAGTCTACTCTAAACAGGAAAAAACAAATAATGTTTACCAACAAAAATCGAACGCTAATTATCTCCTTTTTAATTACAAGAAGACGTGTTTCTATGAAAAATAACATTTTGTAATAGGTTACTTGGTCTAATTTAGAACACAGCCCCCACTCTCGGTATGTTTTACTCATTGCATGAATTCTATTGAATGAAATATGAATGTTAACAAAAAATATAACAAAAGCAGTTATTAAAAAAGTTAACACTTTTAACTCTCTTCTGCGCCCTGTAGCTCCTCCTCCTGACTGCCACACATTTTGCAAGTCACTTCAACGACAAAAGCTCTACAATCAGGGAAGAAATCTCTCATCTCTCTCCTTCCCCTTACAATACTTCCCCCAACCTCACTCCTGCTGCTTCTATGTTCATTCGCACCCGCTAAAGTAGAATAGGTTTCTGCTCTGCTGTGGTCCTCCCGCCCCACCAACTGCTCCGTTGATCCTATTCCCTCCATCTCATACATACTCTGTCTCCTTCTCTTGCTTTGCCTCTCACTAAAATTCTCAATCTCTGTCTCTCCTCTGGCATATTTCCATCACCCTTCAAACATGCAACTGTAATCCCAATTCTAAAAAAGCCCAACCTCGAACTTAACTTCCCGTCCAACTACCGCCCTCTCTCGCTACTGCCTTTTGCATCCAAGATCCTTGAAAGACTTGTGTATGTGAGATTGACAGACTTCCTCGAGTGTAACTCTCTGCTTGACCCACTTCAATCAATCAGTTGAAACGGCTCTGACCAAAGTATCAAACGATCTATTCACTGCAAAATCTCATGATCATTATTCTATCCTAATTCTCCTCAACCTTTCCACTGCTTTTGACACTGTTGATCTTCAACAGCTTCTTCTCTTCCTCCGTACTCTCGGTCTATGAGATATTGATCTATCTTGGTGCTCATCCTACCTCTCCCAGCGCTTATTCAGTGTTTTTTTTTTTTCTGGCTCTTCTTCCTCTTCCCCCCAACCCCTCTCTGTTGGTGTGCCCCAACGGTCAAATCTTGGTCCCCTACTGTTCTCAATCTTTACTGCCTCCCTTGGTAAACTCATCAGCTCCTTTGGCTTCCATTATCATTTTTATGTGGATGACACGCAAATCTCTCCTCCCAATCTCTCCCCGCCTCTCTTGACTAGTGTCTCTGACTGCCTCTCTGCTATTTCTAATGGGATGGCTGCCCACTTCCTTAAGCTCAACTTGTCCAAAACAGAGCTTTTGGTCTTTCCTCCCTCAAGTGTTGCTCCAACCTCTCCTTCATGCCTCATGTTCAGTCTATCGCCAAATCCTGCCGCTTCCATCTCAAAAACATTGCGCGCATCCGCCCCTCTTTAGCGTGCTGGTGCTGGTCCATTCCACTGTCCTCTCTCGCCTTGACTACTGCAATCAGCTTCTCAGTGGTCTTACATGCTCCCAACTTGCCCCATTGCAGTCTATAATGAATGCAGCGGCGAGGCTCATCTTCATGTCCGCCCACGCCTCCCATGCCTCACCCCTCTGTCAGTCCCTGCATTGGCTTCCCATAAAATATAGGGCTCAATATAAAATTCTGGTTCATGCTTTGAAATCTCTACATAATGCTGCTCCCACCTATCTACCCTCCTTAATACACAAGTATGTCCCGTCTAGGCCCTTACGCTCTGACGAAGACCTACGTCTATCCTCTGTTTGTACTCCCACCTCTGATGCTCGCATCTCTAGGGCTGCACCGTTCCTGTGGATCTCCCTTGCCATTTCCTTTAGACACTCACCTAGTCTCCACTCCCTCAAAAAAATCTGTAAAAACTAACTTTTTCACAAAAGCCTTTCATCTCCTACAACAGTAAATAAAAAAAATAAAAAAAACAACCCACACTAAGTCTTCATTGAATACTATTAGACATGGGCACCAGCATGCGCAAAAAAAAAAGCGAGGAGGAAGCCGGCAGCGCTACCAGCTCCCTCCTTGTAATAAATAACTATTCCTACCCCCTTCCTGCATTAAAAATTATGGGGGTCACTATGACCACCATATTAATAAAAGGGAGGTTAAATCCTTCTGCATGCCCCTACTCGCGGCCTGTGGGTATGTCGCCTAAACAACGAGCAGCCAGTGGCTGCTTGCTGTCATTTCAAACTAAATATTAATCAGTATGGTGGCCACTCTGATCCCCATATTGATAAAAGGGAGGTTATATCCTCATGCATGCCCCTACTTGCGGCATGGGGGACCTGGCACAGGTTAAATCCTGCCGCATACCCCTACCTGTGCCAGGTCCACTCGTGTAGTAGGACATGTCGCCTAAACAGCTGTCATTTAAAACTGGATATAAAAATGTGTATTTTATATAGAAGTGATAGAGAGCTACGGTAAGAGTACATTTAACCTAAAGTTATAGCAAAAACAATAACAATGTTGCAATATGAAAAAGTAGCTATTTAGATCTAAATAGCTACTTTTTACATGTACTAATGTAAAAAGTAGCTATTTAGATGTAATGTGGGGACCACATTAGGTTCCCCCCATTATTTATGGTAAATAAGGGCTGCGCCAGAGAGACTTTATATCAAACAATAATAACAGATTATTTATTTAGGGTTCCCACCCGCCACTCATGGGTGGGGTTGCACCAGAGAGACTTTATATCAAACAATAATAACAGATTATTTATTTAGGGGTGGGGACCAGGGGGGACACGCCGCTCATGGATGGGGACCAGTGGGGACATTAGGTCCCCCCATTTATATTAATAGCCCCCACCCACGGGTCACGGGTGGAGGTGCAGGAGGGGGGTACTATGTCACCCCCTTTTTGTTATTTGTGTTCCCCACCACGGGGGCACGGGGAATGCCACGAGTAGGGGAATGCAAAAGGATTTAACCTCCCTTTTATTAATATGGGGGTCATAGGTTTTAATGGGGTTGGCGGGTTGGAATTAATATTTATTACAAGGAGGGAGCTGGTAGCGCAGTTTCTTTTTTTTTTGCGCATGTGCACTGTTATTTCTCCGTGCTGTGGTGGTTAATTCCCCTGCAGCACGGAGTCTATTAAATGAACAAAACAAAACAAAAAGCTAATGCATTTGGCATTTGTCCTTTCATTTTGTTTATATTTCGTATGTAGGGCTTTCGTTTACGTTTTAGTAAACGAATACGAAAAATCCGGAATTTTCGGACGAAATCGTATGTCTATACATGTCTAAATACTATTCTTCCAATGTACTTCCCTAATACTTCCCTTACCTTTTGTGTCACTTTACCCCACGCCCTCATTGAGCAGAGCCCTCAACCCCTCTGTTCCTGTGAGTCAAACTTGTTTGGTTACAACTACATGTTTGTTAGTCCCCCCATTGTAAAGCGCTGCAGAATTTGTTGGTGCTATATGAATATAATGATAATGAGAGATTTGAATAATACACATTAGACTTGCGCATGGCTGAAAAATTACATTGTAATTATAGAAGTCCGATAGTCATCCATGCAAAGGCTCAGATTATCCAAATATCGTCCATGCTAAAAGCAAGACTTGCTTTTCCCACAGAAATCTCACTTTAACAGTGCTCTCACTACTGCAAGGGATTCTGGGTAGATGTATGCAAAAGAGCTTAACAAAGAATCACATTTTTGCCTCATAATTCCACTTTATACACGGATTCCTTGGAGTATACAACATCTTTGAAAGACAACTCAGGAAGAGGAGCAAAGCCAGTGAACCATTCATGGACAGCCGTTTCGTTGTTAATGCAACTCATCAGCATGAGGTTGGTTACTGGCTGGCTATGGAGACTTGGCATTACTTACATATACATATACAGAACAAATGCTACCAAAATATAGATTATTTTTATGCCGCCCCTCTTTTTTTCCCCTCTATTGGTCACCACTCAATTAATCTGTGAACAAAATAAAATTATTGTCGCCACCGACAGAACTGTGAGTTACAATTGAAACAAACATACGTCTACGTGGAGGTTCTGACTAACGGAATTCCGACAACCTGCCAATCAGCATAAATTGGGTCGAATTGCAATTTGCCAAAAGAAACGCACAAGTCTAACACACATTATATAGTAATGTACCTTATAGGAATACAATGTTCAGTACACAGATTTTCCAAATTACTAGAAAAATCAAGCATCGGGATGGAGATACTGCAATTAAAGAAATATCCACAAATAGGACGTATTTTTATCTTATCTTTATGTATGTTTGGGAAATATTTATACAGTGCAAAGTATAGAAATAGAGTATTTATGAGGTAAAGTGGAACTCTCAGCAGGAATAATCCGTGGCGTCCTGTGGTGACGATTCTCATATTTATTTATGTTTTCTCATGGGCTAAAACTATAAACAGCAAAGTACTAGCACAATATTTACTTGAAGGCTGTTCGGTGCAAAACATCTTCATTTTTTCTTTCTATAGAAAATTGTGCTTTATAAAAAAAACAAAAAAAAACAAGAAACGATCTGTAAAAAAACAAAAGTTACACTCGATGTCTAGAAGATATTGTACAACTATAAATATATATAAAACAAAATATTCACTAAAATCAGGTCGGGGTTAATACATTTTAAACAAAGAAAAGTCATAGCTTGTGTTAAACCACAAAATATAAACAGAGCAAATGAACTAAAAAAATTACATCCAACATAAAAAAAAAATAGGTTTTAATAGTATTCATCTTGCCTTTTTTTGCTTTTTTAAGATGGCTGCTGTGAGATGGAGTAAATTCATTTAATTTAACTCATTTCAGTTGTCTGGAAATTCCATGAAATGCATTGTAAAGCACAGACAATAGTTTTTGCAGACATACAAAGTGGGGTTAAATATATATATTTAGGCAACGCCAGTAACCAATACATCACCGGTTCTTGTAAAATCTATTTTTAAGGAAAAATGATGTGAGACAGCAGAGAATCCAAAGGTGGACAATGCCAGACATTGTAAGGTTTTATGTTTATATCTTAAAACGTTCCCAAAATTGGGTTACTCGGCACAATAACACTAATGGTAGTGTCGCAGACAGTTTTCCACATAAAGTTTAACTTTGGGCTGGTTAGTAAGTGGAAACCACTTGAAATTCTGATGGAACAGACAAAGCTGAAGTGAAAAACAAGTCAGAGAGTAAAATATGGGTTGTTTTGTGCTCTCGTACTATTTTAGGAGATAGATGTGTAACGTTTGGCAGCATTGGAGTGCAGAAATCCAGTAAATAAGGTTGATTTTTTTTAATAAAGGTTTTAGATTACCATTTCGTCTTTAAGCGATGTTCTGAACTAACCCATTTCAGAGAATGTCTTATTGGAGATGTTTAATCGCTTCATGTTTTTTTAGAAAAAACACAAAAACCAAAACAAAACACTATTTTATAAGCTTCTCTGAAAGACACCTTCCTCCCATCGATTACAATGGTGTTTGAAGATATTTAAACTATATTCTGACTTGAGTTATTTTTTTTACTTTTCTTTGATGGTGATTTTAACGTTTTCCCAGCCCAATGTTTGTTTTTCAGGTCTCACCAATAATTAATGAGACAGAGAACGGAACAGTATTCAGAGATTATCTCACCTATTGCATTGTAAATAATGGAGGCATTCTGAATAGTCGATCTCGTTAGAGTATGAAGGCTGAATAATATACTTATTATCCTTAAAGGGTTGTTTCAAACACAATGACCACTTCAGTGCTTTGAAGTGGTCATGGTGCCTGGAGTCTGTATGCGCAGTGTTCCAGTAGGAAGGTTTAAGACCTATGCTATGGGAGGTGTAACTCCACCTCCTGCATCGTTATAGAGGTGTCATCAGCCAGCTAAGTTGTGTTCTGTTTAGAATAATGTAAATTCTGTGCAAATGGCCTTGCATAGCATGTCAACCATTGGCTTAGAGCGGAGATGTAAGGGGCCCAGGTGAGCGAGCAAGCCAAATAAGGGACTGGGCCAGGACATTCCTGACACTATAACCACTACAGCTGGCTATCGTGGTTATGATGCTTGGAGTAACCACTTAAAACACTTAAAATGATCAATTTTAAAAAGGTATCACGTTTATTAACCACAACCACAGATGACATTTGTGGACCTCAAGATATTTGCAAGATATTGAACAATACTGAAACCCTCAACTGTTTTGTGCAAATAAATAAGGCAGCGGCAGACACGTTTTAACGGTTGACTTAATTTTTGTTCAATCTACATTATTATATAATTGTGTAATGTCCATACACCCTCACATTCTCTTACACTAAATACAGTCTCCACAATTCTACAACATCTTCATAGTGAATTCTAAATGTGTTTACTATTCTTATTTTCTAAAATTTCCTTTTATGCTACTTAAACATTCTTCTTCAACCAGTTTTTCTCACACTACACATGTTATCCTCAAATTCTATATTTCTGATTTTTACAGTAACATCCTGTCTGGCAACAGATCACGTAAATCCCTAAATTTTAAATAAACGGAACCACCATCGCGTTTCCTTGGTCAACCGTCCCACACTCTCAAAGAAAGCAAATAGGTTCGAAAGACATGATCCAACACTCTCACAAATGATCAGATCGTCCAAAGTATATTCATGAAAAATGTCCCATTGTGACCCTTCAATATATTTATCCACAGATGATGGAAAGCTTATGAGTCTCTAATTCATGAGATGAAATTAAATTGCCTTTTTAAATAATAAATAACAAAGTGGTAACCCACGGAAGGGAAACCTCCTTTCAATTTCTGGGAAGAGGATGTCTGCCAAATTCCTCAATGACAGATCACACAATCTGCTCTTTGCATAGTTTTGCTTTGCTGTGGGTGGCCAGAACACAGGAACTGTCTTTTTGGACAACACAAACGTCTCAATTTGGAAGGCTTGCCAGCTGGCCGCAGAAGCTGTTGTGTATGAATCATAATTAGTGTTTATCCAATGTGGATATGAGCTGGGCCCCAGGATAGGCATTATCTGCAATAGTCTTTACCAAACGATACTCCCACGGCTTCTACACCATAAAGTCAACCAGGGTTCATGTGTTTTTGGTACAAATTGTGGTGGCATCTAGTAAGACAAATATTCAGAGCCATCACAAAGGACTGCAGAAGGAGATCCATATTCGAGAACAGAACTGTTCAAGAGATTGCCTTCTGTAGACTGGTAAACCCTGGACTTATACTGTGGCAGAGGTGACACCATAATATTTAACGATGTATGGATTGAAATTTACAGTAAAGCCTGGCAGGTACAGCAATGGATATGTACCGATCATAATAATGTGTTTCACACCTCAGCTTACGGATATATAATCAATATCTGTTTAATATATATGGATCTACTTAACATCTAGTTACACACCATCTAGAGTTCATTAAAGGTACTGTACCCAAATTCAGTTTGTATAGGCATGATTTATTCCCATATTGATCAATTCCCCCTAGTGATGTTATTTGCTTCCTGACATTCCTTTCTATTCCTTTTTCTTACAATTTTAATTTTTTTACTTTTTATTCGTTTTGTATCAGTCGTACAATGCTTTCAGCCAAAAATGAGGACATGTCAGTGCTTCCAACCTGATCTATTCTCCTATCTCTGGAGTGAACTGGTTGGAGAACGTGTATCAGCGTTGCTTTATTGTCTAAGAAACGCACAATAACAACACACAGACATGAACATAAAAAGTGATATATAATTATGTTTAATTACTTCAACGTGTTTTATTTTTATTAGCACTATTTTAACATTTCCCTTTAATAAATACTGCTGTTTTTCTTCAACCCAAATATTTCAGGGTTATTAATAATCATGTATACACCAATTATTATTTTGCTTGAATTCTGGTTTCCTGCCTCCGTTAAGTGCCCGTACTTGCTGACATATTCTTTGCTCTGAAAGCCAGTTCTTGTCCTATTATGACATCTGCAAGAAGCACTTGGACTCTTAGTTTGGCTGCACACATCTCATTTATCAAGTATCAACACTAGGAACACTCAGTGTCTCTTAAAATTAACCAAATGTTTGTCTATCTCAACTATTTTTTTAAACCTGAAACATCACACCCAAAACCAGATGGTGTGTACATTGTTGGTTTTTTTCGTGTTCTGAATTCTTTAAATCATGCCCAATGAGTTATACGATGAATGCGTATGTGGGACGGGATAAGAGCCGGTGGTTAATACTTTAAGCTTAGCCTTCTATTGATTGATTAGAAGACGAGGCACATATTATTTTTTTTTAAAGCCTGTCTTGTTCCTTTTAATTCAAATTTGGCAATAATGAGAAAGAAGCCTCAAACCTTGCATTTTTATATTTGAAACACATTTTGTTATTAAATGTTTGAATAATTTCCACATTATGCACTACTCTCCATTAATGGTAAAATAAGTCTACTTTTAATTTTTTTTATTTGGCACAAATTAGATAAAAGTTAATGGAATACTAAATGGCCCAAAAAAAATAAATGTTCATATTTTTAACTAAATTATAAGAGACTTCTCAGACCATTTGTTGTTACCAAGGAGTCCTAGTGATAAGCTTCATTTGTATTCCTTTATTATTATTATTTGTTTTTATTTGTGATTATGTGATTATAAATGTCATACAACCCCCGAAAATGACTTTCTAACAATAGGTATTGGCCTCTGGAAACTTAGCCCATTGATGGACAATAATTGATCCAGATAGTCTTTTCTTTAATGTTGTCCAAACAGCAGTATTATAGCTAGGGCCGCCTCCAGAAATTTTGGGGCCCCTAACTGAGCTCAGGGTCTGGACCCCTGGGGGCCTGCCTCCAAAACCGCCCACAGAGACTGCCTCCAAATCCCACCCACAGGAATACACACACAGACACAAACACATTCACTGATACAAAAGGTCACAGATACACACACACACACACACACACTGATACATACTAACAGACACACATACTGATACACATATAGGCATACATACTGACACACACATACTGAGACATACACACATATACAAACACACAGGCGTACATAGTGACAGACACATACTAACATACATACAGACACACATGCATAAGGACATACAGACACATTCATAATGACATACAGACAGACATTCATACTGGCATACATACATTCATACAGAAAGACAGGCATACACACATTCATAATGACATGCAGACATACATACACTGACATTCATACGCGCACAATAAAATGACATGCATACAGGCATACAGACATACATACATACAGACATACATTCATACTGGCATACATACATTCATACAGACACTGACATCCATACATACACATATTAATAATGACATACAGACATACATTCAGACAGACAGACAGACATTCATACACACATAATGACATGCATACAGACATACAGACATGCATACAGACATACATACATACAGACATGCATACAGACATACAGACATGCATACAGACATACATACATACAGACATACATACAGACATGCATACAGACATACATACATACAGACATACATTCATACAGACACTGACATCCATACATACACACATTCATAATGACATACAGACATACATTCATACAGACAGGCAGACATTCATACACACATAATGACATGCATACAGACATACAGACATACATACATACAGACATGCATACAGACATGCATTCATACTGGCATACATACATACATTCATACAGACACTGACATCCATACATACACACATTCATAATGACATGCAGACATACATACACTGACATTCATACACACATACAGACATGCATACATACATACAGACATACATGCATACAGACATGCATACAGACATACATATATACATACATGCATACAGACATACAGACATGCATACATACAGACATACATACAGACATGCATACAGACATACATACATACAGACATGCATACAGACATACATACATGCATACAGACATGCATACAGACATACATACAGACATACATTCATACTAGCATACATACATTCATACAGACACTGACATCCATACATACACACACACATTCATAATGACATGCAGACATACATACACTGACATTCATACACACATACAGACATGCATACATACAGACATACAGACATGCATACAGACATACATACATACAGACATGCATACAGACATACAGACATGCATACAGACATACATACAGACATACATACAGACATACATTCATACAGACATACATACAGACATGCATACAGACATACATACATACAGACATACAGACATACATTCATACTGGCATACATACATTCATACAGACACTGACATCCATACATACACACTTTCATAATGACATGCAGACATACATACACTGACATTCATACAGACATACAGACATGCATACATACAGACATACAGACATGCATACAGACATACATACATACAGACATGCATACAGACATGCATACAGACATACAAACAGACATACATACAGACATACATTCATACAGACATACATACAGACATGCATACAGACATATATACATACAGACATACAGACATACAGACATACAGACATACATACATACAGACATAATGACATACATACACACAGACATAGACATACATACAGACATACAGACATACATTCACATACACATACAGCTCATTTTCCAGCCACCCTCCTGTCTCTTACCTTATCTTTGCAGGAGGGTGGCTGGGGCTGATGGGACTGGGAGTCAGCTGGCTCTCCCTCTTCATTGCCGGGCGTGCGGTCCTCCCGCACGGAGTGAGCTGGGAGGAAGTGACCACTTCCTCCCAGCAGCACTTGCGCTGCGGTGGCATTTTTTTTTTAAAGTGGCCCTGTCGCACTATACCACGGCCACAGCGCTGACCGGGCCCCTGAAGATACTGGGCCCATCGGGTGGCCCTAAGTGCATGGGCCACCCGATGGGCCCCATCAGCATGCGGGCCCCGGTGGAACTGCACCGGCGGCAGTTCCACTGCTACACTGCTACACACCCCAGGGCCGCCGGGCCCGTGACAACCGTTATGGTTGTCACCCCCTGATGGCGGCCCTGATTATAGCACACATTTTACAATAAAATAGTAAATCCTTTATTTGTTATCCTTATATTAGATTGCAATATTTAAGGACACCAAATAAGGGAGCTATCTACTAAACACATACGCAGAGATACACACAATCACAAACATAATCACAGATATACACAAACACAATCACAGACCCACACACATACAATCACAGACACACAATCACATACACACACAAACATTACATACATACACACATTTAACAAATAAGAGGTCCACCCAGCCTCCCTACCTTGCTCTAGAAGGGCTGGAGTGGATCCTCAGTCCCTGGTGGTCAGTGGTTTCTGCTGGGATATCTGTGCTCTTCCTGCACAGGTCCCTCACACGCCCTGTAATGATGCCGCGATGACACCATATCCCAGCTGCCGTCTCACTGCAGGGCGAAGACCGTCAGACACAGTCAGATGCACACAGTCCCACACACAGTCACAGGCAGACAGTCACACACACACACACACACAGTCACAGACAGTCACACACACACACACGCACGCCATCACAAGCAGATAGTCACACATACACACACAGTCACAGACAGTCACACACACACACACAATCCCAGGCAGACAGTCACACACACACAATCACAAGCAGACAGTCACACATATACACACAGTCACAGACAGTCACACACAATCACAGGCAGACAGTCACACACACTCACACACACAGTCAAACACAGTTACAATCACAGTTACACACAGCACACACTTTCTCTCTCTCTCACTTACTGTAAGTTTGGAATGGCTCCTGTGCTGTAGTTGGGGAAGCAGGGACTCCTTCCTGCTTCCCCTCTGTGTGATCAGAGAGAGGCTGCATTTAGCTACGCCCCCGTATCCAGATTGGCTCCACCCCCATGACCGTTCTAGCTCCGCCCCAACTCTCCATGCAGCCAGCTGAGCCAGGTTTCCTGCTCCCAGCCCCTGCGTGTGAGCTGTGTCGGCTGCCTCGCCCCTGCTGCTATGGCGCCCGGTGCAGCCACACAGCCCACAGACTCCCAAGTCTGGCCAGCCCTGGTGGCACCCCCCTGCCTGATGGCACCCGGGGTGGACTGCCCCCCATTAGTACGCCACTGCCTGGATCCCATGTGGCCTGCTCCTATCTAAGCCTTGAGAACTACTGGGGCATATAGAACTAAGAGAACAGAGAACCAGAAACGTGTATACTGGACCTTGGATGGGAATAGCTAGAGACACCACCTGAACCCAGATGAATAGAAAAGGACCTTGCAGTTTGTTTATAAAGGGACCATGTACCAATGATGTCTTAAAGGGAAATTGGCAAATACTGTGAGGATTTCCAGTGGGTCCTACACTGGTCTGCAAACCTTTGTTTTTTTAAATGTTCAGACATTTTGCCATGTAGTTGTTTTCTTCTGCGAGAGCATAAATAACATTCTAACCCGCGTTGTTGTTTTATTTCATTCTATTCTCTTTTTGATTGTCCTCCACACCATAATACACAAAGTACATATGTTAAGAAAATAGAATAGTTTTATCACACATGGAACATCCTCATGTTATCTGGCTCACCCAAGAGAAATTACTGCTCTGGTCATTTATAACCCCCCCACGCTTCTGTGAATTCCTTGCTTTTCATTGTCTCTCCCCAATGCTTGGACTGTGCATCTTGGCATGTGCTGATTGCTATATAAATGGCTTCAAGTACTGAGAATCACACTGAATGTGGGTCTTTTGAAGCAAGTAAGAAAAAACGCCTAAACGCAGCATGCGAAGTAAGAAGAGATGTTAAACTCAGCATTCTTCTAGCCCCCAAAGGTTTACGGTAGCCCCCTGTACCACATCAGCAGGACACAGTTAACAAGTCAACATCAGACTTGGCAGCGCTGAGCGTGTAATTACCTTTGAGCATAGTGTTACATGCAGTTCAACGGTTTTATTTAGGGAAAATGATACCCACTTTTGCAATATTACATGTGGTTTTATTTTTCAAACTCACACACTCACATGATCTCACATGGTCTGCCATCGTGTCAACAATTTATCTCCCAGAGTCCCCAGTGACCGCAGTTTTTTGTTCCAAGTCCTTTTATTTAAAAGACCCAGCAGGATGTCAATGTAGGATAGGGTAATGTATACTATGATTAAAAATTATGCTTAAATGGCCTAAACTGACCAATGGCTATATATACAACTCACATCATGATCAGCCAATAAATTACAGGAAATCCAATGTTCCATTAAGCAGACCTTAAGATACCGCTCCACAATTCTGGATTTGAGTTAGTTCATTGGTATTCAGTTTATGAGGACACCAGATTTATGTTCCCAGTAAGTACAGGGAGAAAGCATCTTCATAATCACTGTGCAACCTTAACCTATGGCTCATATAGGGTACTTCAACACTTGTGTAAGTAGGGCTGGACACCACCCAAGAGATGAACACTTTCATTCTAGCGGTGTGAGTGGGGTATGGGCAGGAGCAGGACTATTCAGAGACATTACAGGTCAGAGCGCAGGAAGCAAGTGACTGTCCCTGTCATTCCTCCCAGCAACCACCAGGAGCCACATGGGAGGAAGAGAGGATGGAGTCAGCCTGACTCCCATCAGGCTGAGCCACCACTGGACCCCCAGGAAGTCCCCCTCCTGCATCTAAAAAGTAGGAAACAGGAGGTTGTCTTAAACATGTTGCATGTGTGTATGTGTGTTAGTGCATGTGTGTCGGTATGTATGTGTGTGTGCATGCATGTATGTATGTGTGTGTGTGTGTGTGTCTGTATGTGTGTGTGTGTGTATGTGTCCGTCTGTATGTATCTGTGTCGGTGTGTATGTGTCTCTGTGTATGTGTGTGTGTGTGTCTGTATGTATGTGTGTGTATATGTGTGTGTGTGTGTGTGTGTGTGTCTTTGTGTATGTATCTGTGTGTGTGTGTGTGTGTCTGTATGTTTGTGTGTCTGTATGTATGTGTGTCTGTATGTGTGTATGTGTGTGTGTGTGTGTGTGTGTGTCTGTATATATGTATGTGTCTCTGTATGTATGTGTGTCTGTGTATATGTGTGTGTGTTTGTTTGTATGTATGTGTATGTGTGTATGTATGTGTGTATGTATGTGTCTGTATGTATGGGTCTTTGTGTGTATGTGTGTGTTTGTATGTGTGTATGTGCGTCTGTATGTATTTGTGTTTTGTGTGTCTGTATGTATGTGTGTATGTGTGTTTGTATGTATGTATGTATGTGTGTGTCTACAAATGTATGTCTACATGACAGTGTGCGTGTGTCATGTGTGTGCCTATGAGTGTGTCTGCATGTGTGTGGGGAAGGGGATGTGTAGGGGGTTGGGGACGTATGCGGTGGGGGGCCCAGAGCAATTTTCGAACTGGGGCCCCGTGGTTTCTAGTTACGCCTCTAGAGCAGAGTCATGTGAAAGTATCAGACCTGAGAACCTTTTTTACTTCTCTACCAAGTGTAAAACTCTAGAATGGCTCTATGAAATGTGAGTGCAATTCACTTTACTGTGCACAGCATTATGCTAAAATAGCTGACTAATATATATATAATTTATCATGATGTGAGGTCTCATATATAAATGTACATTAGTCCATCTGTGTGATAGATTTAGAGGGTTATTCACAAAAGTGAGAATTCAAAGTCATTTTGAAGCAAAATTCAAATCTAACGCCAAAGTAACCAAACTGGAAACATTGCTAAATTAGAGAATTTAAAATTCACTTTAAATTCTCTCCTTAACAAATTACCCTCTAAAGCTTCATTTACTGGTGATGTCACTAGTACAACACATAGAATCTATAATGTGTATTACCTGAAGTTGACCTGAAGATACAAGTCTGTTTTAAAACCCAATAAAAAAACAAAAATCTCCAGACCCATTTAAATATGTTTAGCATAAGATATAGTGTGATTTGATCTTATAATACCATTTATTCTAAAGACATTTTTTTCAGATGGTAAGTCAACTTTAATGAACACATAGAACATGCCATCTATTTGATGGTCAGAATTATTAGAAGAAGTAGAGCTTTCATTTTTTTTTATATTTCGTTTTGAAAGAAGCTATCTGTTCTTACAGGAGCGGAAAGACATGCTTTGGCAGAAATGCTCAGAACTGATCAAATAGAGTTCGATTCTCATAAAATCCCTCATTATCCTCCATGCAGCGCATTTAAAGTCTCCTTCGTCCATGACTAACATTGGTTTAAGGAAATTACAAATTTTGAAACCGAAGGGAGGGGTAGAATATTCCAAATTTAGCAAAGGATTGTCATTATTTTAAAAATGCCCAATAAATGATGTTAAAGTTTTATAGTTATCCTAACGTTTCAAACGTGGTTAACCATTTAAGTGCCAGATTCTTAACACACTGACTGGTAAACTCTTCACCGTTTCCTCGCACCTTTAGAGTTAAGTTGGCTCGGTTCTAAACCACCAAACTGCAAGAAACGAAAGTTGAGTATTTAAAACCAGCTCGACAAATTCTTTGTTATTTTTTGAGCTTTTGCTATAAAAAGTTATGACCCAGCATGTATTGTACTACACATCACTCAGCAATTTATACAAAGTATAACCTATAATCTTTCAATTGCCTGGCTATAACCTAAATTGGGCATCCCTGCCGAGAGCTTGCATTAAAATCAACAGGGGGTTTGGTTCTCTTGGGACTAGTCTCAATGTTAGAAAAATTACAATTCAGACAACCGGCTGCATTGTTAAACAACAAGGTATTATATTGCATAAACCTAAACCAGATTCCCTTCTAATTGTGCCAGGCTTAAACAATGCCATGTCCATTAGAGAGTTTAAATGATTAAAACTTAGTATTACGGCTGTCACGGGCAAGAGTAAGATGTTTTGTATTAATGACCCTTGCGTGTGCTCTTTAATCTTTGTGTGGTTTTGCGCTACCACTTATAACAGTAGCCAATGCTGCTCCCGTCAAAAGAATTTAATCAATGGAATCTTTGTGTCGCCCTGTTGTAAACATTCAGGGAACTAATGAATAAAATATTCGTTTTCTTCATTAGAGATTTTTTTTATTGCTTAGGTATGCCAAAGGCTGCTTAGATCTTGAAGTCAATCCTGGCGTTTAGCCTAAAAAAAAAAAAAAAAATAACAGAAAAAAAATGCTAATAACAGTAAAACGTCTAAGAGCAATAGCGAAAAGTTAAAGGTAGACAGATATTGTACTGAACAGGAAGACTTTCCATCACCTTTAGCCTCCCATTGAGAGTCTCCAATACTGGCCAAGTTCTACAAGCTCAATGTCTGTCATGTTGAACGCATAATCTTACTCTGTAATCAAAGGTACCGCTTGATAGTCATCTTGCCAAGAAGGGTCGTGATTATACCAGTTGATTGTTCTGTGTTCCAGCTCTTGTTGAGCCATGAGATACAGTTTGGAAAATAGGATGTGAGTAATTTGTGTTTAGAAGTTCTAGCACTGAGCCAAGTGCACATGTAATGGAATATAATGACCTAAATTGCTCATATAATTAACTCCTTTCTTCAATGATTCTGTGATTTTATCGGATTTGTTCTTTAAGAATTACCTTGGTGAAATACCATGGTATCCATCTTCCAAAACTACAAATAATGGAGAATGTGACATCATCGGGAGGGAATCCCCAAGGGGTTACAGAATATTAGCACTGCCGTAAAACATGAGCAAGTGAATAAATACACGCCACGTTTATTCTAAGTATTATTACTATTATTGCTATTGAATGAATTTAAAGGATCACTATAGGGTCAGGAACACAAACATGTATTCCTGACCCTGTAGTGTTTAACCTTCCATTTAGGTGGCTTGCCCCCCCTTAGCCCCCTTATAAAAGTTTAAAACTCACCTTATTTCCAGTGTCTGCTGGCGCTGGCCCCGCCCCCTTTGTGACCTCAAAATGACCGATTTTTTTGACAATCCAATGCTTTCCCACAGGGAAAGCATTAGATTGGTTAAAATCGGCATGGGGCGGGCCAAATGCCATTTTGGCCAATCAGGACCTCCTGATAGAGATGCATTGAATCAGCCCTGAGAAGGAAGCCCCTTCAGTGGCCATCTAAGGAGTGGTCACTTGGAGTTGTCCCTAGGGGCAATGTAAACTCTGCCTTTTCCCAGAAAAGGCAGTGTTTACATGAAAATGCCTGAAGTGACCTATTATACTCACCAGAACAGCTACATTAAGCTGTAGTTGTTCTGGTGATTATAGTGTCCCTTTAAATCATATTGTGCATGGGTGCATACGGTGGTATTCTACAGATAATGGTCACATTTCTCAGTCAATATTTTTTTTAAATGTTGATTAGCGTAAGTATTCAAATATAAATCAGGGAACCCTCATGTGAGAATCCCTGGTTTGGCATTTCATAAAACGAAGTAATTGATTGAATGAAATGTCTTCAACAGTAAACAATGTGTGAGAATATTGCTGCAATATGGCAAAAGATAACCATTTTACCGTCTATTCAATGATATCACAGGCTTTTTTTATCCATTGCTAAAAATAAACATAAAACTGACAGTTGTGTCTATATGTTAATTAGATAAAGTGATCCTAAAACTCAAGCCAACAGATGATATATTGTGTCTCTATACATTCCCTGTTAGTATAATAGGGAATATCCCTTCAGAATCATTTCATAATTACAATGTCCAAATCATCTGGAATAATCCTTGAAAAGGGAGAGGGGAGTGTAATTGAAAAAAGGCAGTATTAGAATAGGGAGAGATCCCCTAAACTGTAAATTGGCTGTTATGGTAATACAGGGGGTTGTTAGAGTAGAAACGTAGGGTAATAATAATAAGCTACGTATACAAAGCGAGATGATATTGGAAGATCTGGAGAGATAGAAGGAGGAGGAAGGTTAGTAACTATAGACACAGCTTAGGTAAGTATGACGGTAATAAAAGGTAGCAATTATCTGGAGGCTTCAAAGTGCCTATTTCTATACATATATGCTGCTTCTTATCCTGCAAAAAGTCCACGTATCTATAGTCTGGACCGTTAAATACAACCACCAAAACCCCTCCGATTACTGCACCTTCAAGGGTGCAAAAACCTGTATAATAATAAGTATAATCTGCTGCACCTACACGGTTCTATTAGTGCCCGATACTGATATCCTACAGCACCTTCATGGATGCCAATGGTATAAATCCCTGTATAAACGGCTGCAATGGGGTCTCCTATCTCCTAGTATACATAGGTAAACCCTAAATTAGCCCCCTGGAACATCCTCACATTAATAAAAAACAAAAGTGGTGATCAAGCTTAGTGCATAGTGAATAAAGTGCTAAGTGAAAGAGTAAATAAAAATAAAGTCCCAACGCGCATTTCAGTGCTCTAATGGCACCGAAATTCTACTCCAATAACCCTGTACTACCATTACAGCCAATTGGCAATTCAGGTGATCTCTCCCTATTATAATACTGTGGGGGGTTGTGGGGAATTGGGACTGGTTTTATTGGTAGGTGGCATACGTTGGCCTTCTTCAGTTTAAGGTTTAGAGCTGATGGTATAGATGTGGAAAAGGAGGGGAATTGGGCATTAAGAGGTAGTGTATCACTGGGCTTCCCCCCTCCCCTATATTTGGATTATAACAATAATTTAATCCTAGGTTTTGTGTGAGCGTTAACTCCTAATATTACATAATCATACTCAATTTAAGGCAGCTAAGTACAGTTCACTCGGAAAATATTTAGACCCTTTTTACATTTACATAAGTATTCAGACCCTTAACTCAGTACTTAATTGAAGCACCGTTAGCAATGATTACAGCTTCACGTCTTTTTGGGTATGAGGCAACAAGCTATGCAGACCTGGATCTAAGTCATTTTTGCCATTTATCTGCAGATCCTCTCAAGCTCTGTCAGGCTCGTTAGGGAGATTAGGCTCTGGCTGGGCCATTAAAGGATGTGCACAGAATTACCTCTAAGCCACTCTTTCAATGTCTTGGCTGTGTTATAACGGTCATTTCCCTGTTGGAACTTGAACAATCTGCCCAGTCTGAGGTCCTTGGCACTTGGGACTAGTTTTTTTGCATTCAGCTTTAGTTGCTTTCCGCTTTCCCTCAACTCTAACCAGTCTCCTAATCCCTGCCACTGAACATCACCCCCAAAGCATCATGCCATGCTTCTCGGTTGATTTAGTATTGATCAGGTGACGAGTGGTGCCTGGTTTCCTTTCAGACATGATGCTTTGAATTGAGACCAAACAGATCAATGTTCATTTTACCAATCCTGTTTCTCACAGTGTGAGAGTCTTTTAGGTGCTTTTTTGCAAAGTCCAAGCAGGTTTTAATCTTTCTTGCAGTGAGGAGATGCTTCAGTCTGTCATAAAGGCCAGGTTGGTGGAGTGTTGCAGTGATGGTTGACCTTCCTCAAGTTCTCCACGCATGATATCTGAAACTAACCCAGAGTGACAATTGGTATCCTAGTCACCTCTCTTACCTTAGACATTTTTTTCTACATTGCTCAAAAGAGTTGTGGTTATTTTAAGCTTCTCTATTCAATAATTATTGAGGCCACCATACTCTTGGGAACCTTCAATGCAGCCAAAATGCTTTGCAACCTTCCCCAGCTCTGCAGGTAGTTCCTGACGTCATCGCTTGGTTTTTGCTGTAATATACAATTACAGCTTAAGACCTCATATATTGAAGTGTGTGCCTTTCCAAATAATTTGCCGAAGGTGGACTCCAATCAATGTGTATAAACATCTCAAAGATCTTTCTCTGTTTTCTAATGTTAACACTTCTCTCTGTTCCCCTATCCCTCTGCTACATTTTACTATTTCTTGACCCAATTACGGGAACCTGATGGTGATCTACTTGACCATGGTCAAAAGGTCTTTGGCTCAAAAAAATGTGATCCTTTTGAGAAGCATCCTTGTCACCAGAACCGCTTAGTAGTATGGCCCCAACCTGACCTCACTCTCTCTCTGCCTGCTGGCCTGACTGGGCTCCTGATTAGAAGTGCGAAAAAAATGAACCTAAATGTGAGGGTCACCCGGGGGGCTTCCCAGCTGGAGGGCCCCGGTGCAGCTGCACTGCCCCCTGTGATGTATGGTACCTTTATAACCCTGGGTGTCCCGCCACTGCTTCGATTTCAAATGTATAGCAAAGGGACTGAATACTTGTGAAAATGTGATATCTCACTCTTTTAAATAAATTTGCAAAGTATTAAAAAAAATCTGGCTTTTGGTTTGTCATTATGAGGTATTGAGTGTAGACTGATGTGAAAAAAAACTATTTAAACATAACATACGGCTGCAACATAAAAAATTTTTTGAATGCACTGTGTTTTTTAATTCAGTCGGTTACTGTTTTACACAAGAGCTAAAAGAGGCTAATGTCATAGACCTCATTAAAAAACAGAAACCATGGTAATCATATCAAGGGAATTAATACGTGACAACCAAACACACTATATTAAGACATAACTTTGCCCTTAAAATGAAAACACCGTCTCCAATTAGACATTTCTTAGTATCAAAATACATTTTCCATCACTCACAACACAGTGGCCTCTATGGCCTCTAAAGGATCTCTGTCATTAGATATATAATTGGGCAGAAGTCTATGCACCCTCATATGGTATGATAAAAAATGTTATAAACCTTCATCAGAAAGGTTTCATCAGAAGGTTCGAAGAACCACTTGCCGTTTCCTGCCCAGGGAATGCTTGGAGTTGCTCTGCAAATACCAGACTCTGGTTGGCTGCTGACATCACATGTTCACTGCCCCCTGGATTTTTTTTAAATTTTAATTAGTAATTGTTACGAAGTGCTTGAAAATTCTGATGTAATTCCAAAATGGATGTCTTCGTACTGAAGCACTTACAGATCTTCAAGTGTCAATTCCAACTAAACCTACTATAGCTTGGTTAGACAAAAAACAAGAGTAAACCATTTGCATTTTTGTTTTCGAAATATTCATTGAAAGACATGTTTCGTTGGTATTTTAAGGATGGAACAAACTATAGGAAGGAACAAGCTACAGTGTCAGACATTCAGTAGGACAGCACCAAATAAGTGATTAGGGCTATTCACTGATAAGAGAATGTTGGAATTCAACTGGAAGTACGGCTGACTTGGAGAACTGTATCAATTCAACCATGTTATCCTTACATTTGAATTTCACTTTGAATCCCTGACAACTCTCACTTTAGTGGATAACGCTTTATTATTTTCTGAACACCTCACATATTTTATTTTCAGCAAATATCATGTAAGTAGATGCACATTAAGAAAAACATACATAACTAAATTATAAAAAACTAATTAGATGTATATAGAATCGTGTGTTCATGCGTCTGTGTGGTCTCTTTGCAACTTTCGGCTTCACTACCAATAAAGCTGGTTTCATTTCGCAGGTGTCTCTGACGAGTATATGTTCAGTAGTTCAGGACCCACTCAGCTCCATAATGTAACGCATGGCAGAGTGTTCAGTGCAGGCAACATTACCTCATATAGTATGTACAATTATTTTATATTCCAAACCTGTTTGCGCTCTCATACACTGAACAAATTTCTCTACATTTTCAGTGAAATAAGGGTTTTAATTGGAAATTACATTAACAGTGAAACCAAAGAGAGTTGCCTATTGATGTCATGAAAAATACACACGGAACTGCAATAAAAATGGCTGTGTGTGTGCTCGTATAATAACTAATTTCAAAACACAGACAGACCAAAAATAGCATCAGACATCGTGCACCACTAATAGAGTAAATGAATTAAAATATAAAATAGAAATGGTTTGAACCCTCAGACTGCACAATAAAATGTAGGACCTCGAGAACCTCCCATTATCCCATCCATGCACCGGACCGCAAGGGGTTATGATAAGAGTTTGGGTGCAGTGTCCTGGATTGTCCAGTTTCATGAGAAACAGATATCTCGTTGTATTTTCTGCCATTTCAATCCACAAAAGAATGGTGTAGCTTCAATCCACAACCTCTGTTTGCTAGTGGACTTGGGGTAACTCCCCACATGCCCTCCTTGACAGTCCCATGCATTCACACTAGTCATGTAACCGTACTCAGACCAAGATCAGATCTCTGTCAAAGTATTACTATGTTTAAAATTGGACATTGCCCTGTACCTCCTATACATGCAGTGAGCGACGAAAATTGTTTATTATTTTTTTTATGCATTTAATTAATGTTATGTAGAAATCCAATGAAGAGGAAGTTAGCAGGAAGCTAATTTTCAAAATATTCATATTTAGGAACGGCGCTACATTTAATTTTCTTAAAACCATTTCACCCCTCCACTGCTCTGTTGGGTTCTTCGAATCGTGGTCCAGTGACTCTGCTATGCTTTGAAGATATTCCCATTGCCTCTTAGTTTATAAGCATTTCAATCAAATGCAATCAATGACAGTATGTAATGCTTTCAAAACCACACATAATAATAATTGTTCCCATGCACCAGATTCATTCCAAAACCTCTCTTATTATACATTCTTTTGTCTCAGACAAAAATGATTCATTGGAAATCCAATTTTGAGTGTCGGCATTAGCATGCTGGGGGAAACCGCTATAATATAGTAGTATTGTTTCTGCAATATATAAAGCTTTCATTACAGCTCTGAGACATGTTTAATTCGCCCTGTAATAACATTGCTGATATTTTTTTTATTTAATAAGGAAATTGTTGCGTTCAGAAAACCTTTACAAGCCATATTTGCATTTCTCTCTATAGATTTTATTATGATTTGGAAATGTGCGTGTTGTTATAGTTTTGTATCCTGTTCCGCAGAACCGCAGAATTAGATGCTAGTTAAGATAAGCTAAATTAGTACAGGTCTTTTCGGATATGTAAAGCACTGGGTGTTTCGGATGTTTCGAATGCTCTTGGTTCCACTTAGTTCTATGTGATGTTACTCATTGCGTATCTAGGAGGTAAAGTTAAATAAATCAGTTCTCTATATTTGGTGGTTACAGCACTAGTAACATTACTGCCTAAGAGCTGCGGAACTCAAGTTCAAATAACAGTCCCAATGCCACACCAGTAGGTTTACCTGGGCTAGACAATTAATGGCATATCCACCTACCTGAGATCTTGCACTTTCGATGTCTGGAGACTTCCATTAAAGGGATTCTCTAGGCATCAAAACAACTTTAGCTTAATGACGCAGTTTTTAGCGTATAGATCATGCCCCTACAGTTCCATTGCTCAATTCTCTGCTGTTTAAAAGTTAAATCACTTTTGTTTCTGATTATGCAGTCTTAGTCACACCTCCTCTTGCTGTGACTGACACAGCCTGCATGGAGAAAAATGGCTTCATTTTCAATCAGATGTTAACTTGCATTAGCAGTGTATCACTTGCTCTGTAAATTGAACTTTAATCACACACAGGAGGCTTCTGTGGGGCCTATGAGACTATTAACAGAGCAGGCGATAAGAAATTCTACATTAAACAGACTGTGCAGTAAAGGAACCTAAAATAGCTAGGTTTCTTTCAGGTGGACTTTAGGAAGGCTGTGCAGGTAAGTGTGATTAAGGTTGTATCATCAGAGTGATCTAACTCCTAAATGGCAAAATTGAGCAGTAAGACTGCAGGGGCATGATCAATACACCAAAACTGCGTCATTAACCTAAAGTTAATTTGGTGCCTATAGTGTCCCTTTAATTCTGGTAGTCATTTATGACAATGACAATAACATGTTTTGGATTTAAAAAAATGTAACCAACTTAACAAAAACACCAAAGTCAGGTTTGAAAATTTAATGGCACTTAAGTTTATAAAATATAACATTACCAACATAATAACAGTAGTTTTTCTGTCAGCCACAGGTCCGCCACACTGACATAAATGCTCGGTGACAGAATGACCGGCATTCGACTAACACAAGCATCACATCAACAAAGCAAAATTCAAATACATTTAGAAGTAAATAGGCACGTGTTCCTTCTGGCTTCTTTTATTATTTAAAGCTACACAATTTAAGTTACAGAAGACGTAAAATATAAAGAAGAAAACTGCAAATACGTGTTCATGAGGTACTGATAGCTTGATAGATACATTCATATATTCCTGAAATAGAGAGATCGCAATTATTCTGCCTGATGACAAAACCATAAAAATGTCAGACTAACCGGACAGTATTCATCTGAAATACAGTAACAGAAAGAGCAAAAATATCACCGGCAAAAAAGCATAAAAGTAAACGATATAGGGTTTTTCAGGATTATTTACTAAACCAGGAATTATTGTAGAGATTTGACAAGGAAATTGCACATTTTAGATCAAATATAGATCTCGGCTATTTTCCCAGCTTGCGGTTTGACCTAAAAAACTGTCATTTCCAGTTTAGAAAATAACCTAATTAGTATATTTGGTTTATTTATCAAGTTTAAGATACATTTCCTATAATTTCAAGAAATCTGACTGCTCTTTGAAAGTAATTCAGTATATCTGCAGGCGAAAAAGGTATTATGCAGGAGAATTCCCCAAAACACTGAGTTTTCTAGTGAGAATTTGCTTGAAATATACGAGAAAATATAAAGCTTTGGTGAAAATAGACTCTGTGAATATTGTTCCAGGATGCTTGCGGTGTGCAACAGAAAATGAATGTTGGATTGTGTCGATTTTTTCCCCCCAGATCTGCTCGGTTTACATTTTGCACAAAGTTTTTCAACTCACTACAAGGACAAAAAATACCTCTTAATGTAATCCCATAATGAGATTTGGTGGGCTGACAGCTGAGTTGCTAAACATACTCTCTTAACCCCACAAAACAAAGCAAATCAAAAATCTCCTCAGATTTTAGGATGGGTCAGACATAGTAAGAGATTTCTGCATGACCAAAGCTGCAGTCCAGAGTGAGTTTTAGAGAATACCTGGCAATTTAGTTAGGTGTATTTCCTGTATAATACGCTCCCTTCATATATATTAAACCATAGCAAATGAACTCACTAGCGGTCGTTAAATTAAAGCACCAATATTCGTCAGGAACCAAAAACCGAAAACATCACTGATAATCAAAGTAAATGGAGGGCAACCGTTCATACAAAACAGGCACCCTCAGGAACAATACATTAAAGGGACATTGCAGTCACTCTAACCATTAAATCTCTTTGAATTGGTTATAGTTCCTGGAGCACCTTGGCACTGTGTCTACATTCAGCGTTAAACCAAATTAGAGCAATTTAACATTAAATAAGGGTCCCTGGCCACACACAGGCCGGCCCCTTCTGGAGGTGTAGCTAAGGCAGAGATTACACACGTCCTAGTATTCATACCCTTCATACTGTCAAGTTGAAGCTCTGATAGGCTAAAAGCAGTCAGCTGACACTCCCAGCCAATCACGGTTGCCCATTGCTGCTCAGGCAAATACTTTCTCAGTAGCCAAAGCAGCACAGAGGGGGATTCTCATTTAGCATTAACACATAAAAACATTAAAAACGATTAAATGTTTAATGAAATGACGGTACCAGGGGACTCCAGACACTATAACCAGTTTAATGATATGAAGCAAATACAGTGCCTACAGAGTGCCTTTAACCCCTTAAGGACACATGACATGAGTGACATGTCATGATTCCCTTTTATTCCAGAAGTTTGGTCCTTAAGGGGTTAAACTATGCAGTTCTTATGGACACATTGATAGAGTATCATTGGGGATGCTGTTGATACAATGGGATATAGACCTATTTAAGCTACCTGGCCTCATCTTTTAGTATATATGCGATAATACTGAATAAGCAATTGTTCAATAAACATCTGTCCACTGATATTTAGTAATCTTATGGCTAAAATGTAATTGTTTTAAAAAGTATGTGTTAAGCTACTCCTTGAAAATATGTTTCATATGTTTCTTAAAAAGCAAAATGTGATCTACACCTTTATGAATTGGAAGGGGGCGCTATTACTTCCCTACCCTCCCACCATTCTCAAACCTCACACTCAATTTTCTGAGGGGGGACGGACGTTTTCTCCTACCCTCCAGCTTCCAACACTAATGGCTGGAAATCTATTGATTGATTACCTCGAGTTTAAACTTTAGTTTGTCTTAAAGCTATGACGTATACACAGACAGGGTATATGTAAACTTCAAATTTAAGGGCAAACTAGCTGAACTGCAGGCATTGCTGGCCTGAGCAATTTTCCCAGTTTAGCTAATGTAGCCTTAGACTGGAAATTCACTTTGAATTCCTGGCAGTATAGTTTACTATTTCAATGTTGATTTAAAATATGAATTTTCATGAATAAATGAGTGAAGAACAAATTGTCTTGTAAACAATCCAACATTGTGAAAATAGCTAACAAAAATATCCATTCTGTTACCCTCGTACAGAGAATCTACGTGGAAAGAAGATGGCAGGACCAATTTAAGGCACAAAATATCCAATACTGCATTTAATACTATTTAATACTACCAAATCATTTAACCAGAAAAGACACATTTAGATTTTGCACGTTTTCAAGAAAGCAGCAGATTATACATTGATGGGTTGGACGCGTGAAGGGCTTAGTTCAGTCTTATAACAATGTATCTGGGGCCCTCAGGGCAAAACATGTCATTTAAAATATTGTACCTGAAGCACCTGAATCACTTGGCTACCTCACCATCTGACTAGATTTATTACATCAGATATGTATCTGTAAATATAATGTTTTGTCCATGAAAGACCTGGCCTTCAAACCCTCATCACATGTCACCATCTATATCACTTTCTGGTAAAATCAGTGAAGATTAGAACATTGATTAGCGGACAGTCCAGATTTTGGGATCATTTCATGCCAGCCCAGATTTAGTTCCATGCTTTCCTGGTCCAGGGATACCAGTAAACTAACCCCAGACAGCACAGCGCTTTATGCATGTTCCTGTAAGTTGAAGGACTTCCAACCCGGCATGCTGGACTCCAAGCTGACATGTTCCACCCGCTTCCCAGGTGGACCTGCCCATTGTGGGTGTCACCAGTGCAGCAACTTGCTTTACCTGAAGGCCCACCCAGATGCCCTGATTGCATACCTCCCAATGTTGTGAGGTATGATGTAATCATAGCACCAGCTCTTTGTAAAACATCCAATGTTCCGATATTTGTGACTTAGGCAGCACTGAATCAATTAAGTTTGTATACATTGAGGGTTTGCATAGGAAAAATAGATAGGGCAAACTTTAATAAGTGCACTTTTCATAAGCAGACCTTTTTTTAAGCATTTCAGCCGAAGAAGCACAACTTAGAACCTGATAATTACTGTAAGTCACTAATTACTTTGCCAACCCATTTGTGGACAACTGTGTTCTATCCTAAAGGTAGGATAGTGATTTACCAACACAGCTTTGTACAAAGGCACATTGTTATATTGCAGAGTGCAGAAATAATATAACAGATATTCGAATTCTTTCCATGGAACTACCAGACGCCAAACAAACTCAACCAGCGCATGGAGACAAAAGGCAAAGACCTAAATAAAAAAGAATTAGGTGACATTAAAATAGAATAGCCTTAAAAAAATCCCAGCCTTGACGAAAAATGCTTACTGTAAACAATGTACTATTCACTAAAGACGCAGTAATCTAACAATAGTTTGCATAGGTGGTATGTTCCTGATGGATTTCTACACCTATCACAGTTAACCAGATAACTGGAGTTTCTAACGGAGGATTGTATGAGTTTAATATGATTGGAAGTTCACAAAAATCTAATCTCTCTCATAGACAACCTCTACTGAAATAAGCGATGGATTTAAACAGTAAATTTACTTTTTCCCCTGGAAATATTATGTGATTGGGTATATGCACACACGTATATATATGTATATATATGCACTGTATTATTCCAATGAATCATAGAATGTTCTTCGGATTTTCAAGAGAATTTTAAATACAAGTTTATTCCTAGTGGTATAATTACAACGTAGCCTACTTCTGGTTATATAATAAGATATTCAGTGTATTACGCTGTATGTGCAATAATAGAGTTTTCAAGGTCTAAGCAGTAACTTAACCCTCACAATCCTGCTACAGAATTAGCAGCTAAAACACTCTGCAATTGGCATGCTGAATATGAATTGGAGTACCATCCAGTGAGAAATATAAGTATTTTTTTTTTGTTGCATGTGGGAGAGGGGTTTATTGTTGCTTGATATCGCTCCACTTCTTAATACTATACTTTGAATACTCTGCAATTGGGTTGGGGGTCACACCACAAGGGGCAGTGTATAGGAGCAAATGTATACAGGGAACAGGTCTTGTAAGGCAAGAAGTAGGAGGAACCAATCCACATACTCCAGGCCTGGGGAAAAAGCTGTTTGGCCCAGATTGTACCCATGTATGGCTATCATATCTGGCCAGTCGGCCCTAAACCCAGAACCTCCTGTTCAGATGGAGAATCCCGATAAAATCTTTAAACCACCTAGCCCTAAATTTCACCTGCATAAAATAACAATGGTTATCATGTTCAAATTTTGAAAATTCATATATATCACATGATTAAAGAAAAGCTATATTAAATGGATACTGAGACAAGTCTAAATTAATGCAATAATATACTTCCAGGGCACCAGGATGTAATATTCACCAGGGGAAGGTGGATGTGCAATCTCAGCAATGAAATTTATATTCCATGATATATTGGTTAGCTAAGCATAGCTATTCTACTGCAATGTGATTGGCCAAGGTTGACTGTGTGTGTGAGACTAACTATTTTGTGTGTGTGTGTGTGTGTGTGTGTGTCAGAGACTAATGTTAGTTAAGTCCATGTGTAGTTAGGTCTCTGCATTGAGAGAAATATGTTTAAACAAAAGAAGCAAAATACTAGTGTATATATATATATGTATATAACCTTATAATACTTTGGAAACTTTGTGAGTTTCTGTAGTATAAATGTGAAATTGAAATAAAAAACTAGATGGGCCGAGCCGATATGAAATCCAGTGTTTATGTACATTATATGTTAATAAAAAAATTGCGTTTGCTCTAGGTTTGGCTATTTTCTTGCAACTATTAGATCCGCAACTTTGTCCGCAAGGTAGTCTAATTTGGCTCTTAACTCTGTATAGGCATCTGCCAGGGTGTTGTGGGCAGAGATAATAAGGTTATATACATATATATATACAGGGTACATTGTCACGTGCATACACAGTTAGATTTTATGAACCCCTGCCGATGACTGTACTGCCTCTGTGTGATGAGGAAACAGAATTATTGACAATTTTAAATGAACAATCCTTATATTATAAATCCTGCCAGTAGATGTAGCTTCCAGCAGGGCTCATACAGTCTGGAATTAGCTAAATCACATAGGGGTCGAGTGATGCATAGGTAGATCTCGGTAGAGGCTTGTTTTGGTTCACAGTGTTGAAGCTTATCTCATATCTCAGGCAGAAGATATCCCTGAAGACTACGTCCATCGATAGATCATTCCCGCTGTTAATAAGGCCAGTTATTGGAAGGGTTTCACCAGTTTCATAGCTGCATAGTTCTGTGTAGAAAAGAAACAGGTGTGAAATAGCACCCAGGTTAGAACAGAGGCACGGGTCTGAATTCTAATAGTAATTATCCCTATTCCATGTACCCGTTTACCAGAGAGGATTGTCATCTACAAGGGGAATGAATTACAAGATCCAATTCCTTTATTCTCCATAATGGTTCTTCACTCACAGCCCAGCATGATTTATCACTACATTCCAAGTTAATTACAATGAACTTTGGTAAAAATAGGTACTTGGACTAAATTTTAAATGTTCTGACATTTTCTGATTGCATCTTTTTAACTTCGCTACAGAATAGCGCTTGCTTTTCACGAGATAAATATGCTCCACACTGTCCTTTTTTTATCAATAGTCTTGTCATCATTTTTTTTGTTAAAAAATATTTATCACCGTGTGATCGGCATTTGTGAGATAAACACATTTAATACGGAACTCCCATATATTTCCTCCATGCTTCTATGAAGATGTACAGAGAACCTCTCGACTAGGCAGGAAACGATTTGCGTACACCCCAAGCTCAGTTTAATATGTGCATACAGTATGTTACAAAGTACAGTGTACCATAATTTACAGTCACTTCATGAGAAGTTTACAGGCTCCATCTAGTGGGCACATGGAGAATTGTAATTTCACAAAGGTGACGATACTATGTTACAGAAACATATTTTAAGATGAAGGTTACCAGAAGAGAGGATGTTTGGACATTGGCATTCACTCTCACCAAGATAAAAAGGATTATTTTACTAAAAGAAACTATTGCAATAGTTTGGTGTGCGTGTTTATTATTCCAACTCATTATTCCTAGCCAAAGTAAATACATCAGAAACTGCAATGAAAATCATGCAAATAAAATGGGTATGCTGAGAGTTCAATTCAGAGGTAACTGCTAATATGCCTGTGTTGGGACACGAGTAGAGCTATGATCTGAGTAATCTCTTTCTTTCCTCCATGTAAACCATGCATGGTGGTAGGAAGAGGCAGCGACTGTGTGTGAAAGATTAGGGGGGAGAGTGAATGGGATTGGGCTGCTATTAAGAAGGGAACAGATAAGGATTAAGTGGGGACCACTGGATAATGGTGGCATAGTGGATGGAGATGCTTGAAGAGTGGATGAAGGTTCGTTGACGATTGGTTGGACATTGATAAATTAGTAGAATAACTATGTATAACAGTGAGACAAATAGACACATTGTGTCTGAGACCAGCCACCTTCCCTTAAAATAACCATGTTACTCATAAAATAAAACCAACACTGCAGGAGCAGTAAGGTACCACAATGGATGTAGTGGTCATGGCAACTTGCTAATAAATATACAGCTGCCTTTTTGGAAAATGCCACCACTTGGAGTATAGTATAAATTACAAGTATTACTGCAGTATTAAATGCATCGATTGCAAGGGACGTAATACTTCTGCACAGAAGGTATAACATTTCACTCTGTAATATAACGTCCACATCTATCAATGTTGATTTTTATCTGCGTGGCTAGAAATAAAGCTAAAATTACTTATTACAAATGTAAGATGTAAAAACGTGATAGCAATCTGTAACTTAACAGTTTTGAGTATGTAGATTACATTCTAGCCTCTGTTATTTCCAGATGCAGTATATGTGTTTTATTAATGAAATACACTGTTTACTACACAAGGTTTGTGGGCTATACAAGGTTCGGAGTCCACAGAGGAAATCGGATGGTTGGTTTGTACTCTGCTTAATTGTATTAAGCCTTTGTTTAGCACAGAAACCTATGCTGTAAAGAATTACACTTTTATCTACAGAGTGCTACCCGAATGAGTAAGATATGAGAGCATTGTAGACGCGGGTGGCACAGACCGTTGGAGAGAAGCCCAGATGTAGCCACTACGTAATGAAATAAATTGAATCCAGGCACAAGAGTGTTTAATAAACTTGTATCACATGATGAAAGTTTAATTTGTTCATGGGTGATCATGAAATCTCCGTTTGAAGTACCACATACGATGGGTATTCACTAAGCAGAACAATCTATTCTGTCACACTCCAGGACAGCTATTAGCAGCTCGTCTAACTTACCTACGCTCATGCTTATAATGAAAATATCGAGTCACAGGTGGCAGAATCGCTCTAAGAAGAGCTTTATAGGCTTATATTCAATATTTCTATAAAATATGTTGATGCACTAACAGAAAAAATATTTTATGACCAATTGAAAAACACATTTAAATATATATCATTTTTTGGCTAGAAATTTTTTATATTTTTCTCAGTGCTTTTTCACCAAGAGGGCTCAACATGCTTGTCACACGCTATCTGATTAAACGAAATCAGCAACTATTTAATCTTATTTAGATTAGCAGGATAAAGAGTGAGTCAAACTCCCGGTAATATAGCTGCTACTTTGATGCATATGCAGTTGGCACATTAACCAACTGAATGATCAATTTTGGATCTAAATTCCGCGTTGATGGTTTAGGTGTTTCATTCAGCAAAGCAGAACCCATTTGGCTATTGGTGTTATAGTGCTGACTCCTGGCAGGGTCAATTTAGCCTCATCCTGCACTAATCTGGGTTATCTGTTCTGAAATTAAATCAAGGGTATGAGAACAACTGAATCTTAAGACCAACTACGACACACAAACATTGACTTCACAAAGGGCAAGAGGTCACCCATTTAGACTTGAAGAAAGGAAATTTTAAACAATGTCTTGATGCATGTTGTAAAACTAAATAATGAAAGATATACTAGTTAGTATGTGGACTAACATATTGATGATCTAAAGGAGAATTCTGACTGCCAAGAAGGCTTTATTCCCCATGTTGTGGCACAACTGAAAATCACATCAAATTAGTTTTTTCACAAAACTTATGTGAAAAGTTGAACTTGATGGACTTGAGTGTTTTTCAGCCTATATCACTATGTATCTATGTAACATCTTTTATTTATCTTCCTTTATCTCATTTGTTCCAACTTGTATTATTACTGAATATTGAACATGTGCATTTGTGTTTATTTACTACAGAGTTATAGAATGCAATGAAACTTTATTAATACATTATCAACAATAATAAAAGTGTGAATAAATGTCTTACCGGAAAAGCATATAAGAAGATTCCAAAGAAAAGCAACAGCAGGAAGACGATGATCGCAACAAAGATGATACACTTGTATCTCCGCCACAGGATGTATTTCAACGTTTTATACGGGGATGTGAACCAGAAGAATGATGTTTCTGGTCGTCTACGACCAAACAAAAACATTGTTATAAGAGATATGTGTGATCCTCACACACAGACAAACTTTGTGTTAAATAAAATGATAATAATAATAATAATAATATGGTTAAGCTAAATTAAAAACAATGTTAAGCATCAAGGTACACCCAATTGGTAAATGGTTATCCATTTAGAGATGAGATTAGACCAGATGATAATTCTTAGTTATCATCGATATGTTAGTCAATAATAAATATATTATTATAATAATAATAATAATAGATAAAGACCAATTTGAAAGCTTAAGATTCTGGAAGTTCATAAGTGCAGGTGCAGTGCAAATATTGTCTGTCAATTCTCCACATTGTTTACTTTTTTAAAATAATTAATCCTTTTTCCTGAGTTGACCATCTAATTAAAATACCTGTTTGTGGGATCAGGGATTTTTCCTTATTTTAAATAAGTTTAAATAAAACATTTTTACCAACCCACATATCGGACGTCTACAACAACAATTTAGTTTTTATAGCAAAGCTTTCAAAGAGAAAGCTTGGGTTATGTATTGAATAAGCCAATTCCAAGCCTACATTTTTGGGGCTTCCACAAGATAAGACAAAATAACTTCCTGACTCTCTCTATATCCCCGATGGAAGCACCCTATCCTTTGGATGAGGGATCGCAGTTATATAGTGACCCATGATCTATAAGGACAGTTTATTAACATGCTAGGCAAAGCTGCTATGTATCAGTTAAAGTGATGATTTGTCAAAGTCAGGGATGCATGATAACATTAAGAAATTAACCGCTCAGTTTTACCAGGGCTGTTGGGGTCTAGGGTTGAGATGATTTAAAAAGAACCTACAAGTGAACGTCACCATATGCAGGCCATACCTACATGAGCAAAACATTATAGTGGACCCTGACATGAAAGGTGTGTGCTGGCCACACAATGGATGCGTGGTCAGGTTCTTGGTACAAATCTGGAATAATATAAGAATGATTTCATACTTTGGTTCTTCCAGTCGTGGGTTCATGTTTGGTTCCTCACGGCCAATGCCCGCTGGCCTTTCGTCATATTCATGTTCATTTACAATTTCTAGAGTCAATTCAAGTTTTCCCTGGAGAAAAACACAAAGGCCAAAGTTCAAAAATGAGAATCCTTTCTATTAAATAAAGGCCAGGTATAAACACTAACAGTTTGAAAAGCTACTTCAGCGTGACGTTAACCTAATGCATTATTATACTAATACAATAAACAGAGTGAAAAATAAACACCACAAAAAATAAAAACAAAATCTGAAAAATACTCACGTCTAAATGAATATAATTTGCTTCAAATTTATTGTCAGCAAATTAACAGCTTCCATACAGTTACATAGGTCCCAGGAAGATGTTTTTTATTTTTCAATGGAAGCAAGAGATCATGCAATATGAAGGCTCATACTCTCCAGTAATGTAATATGTCCCTATGTTACTTTATTATTCCACTGGATTACCATTGATAGGAATATTTATTAATCATGCTTCAGGGAGGCGTCCCCAAATAAGATGCTAATCGTGGAGTGACTGCCTTCTCCCCACAGTAGAGATGGATTCAATACTGTTATGAAGATAATGATGATGTTTTGAAGAATTCTTTTTAAAGTTAAGACATGTTAAGACACCCCTGGCACACAGGAGTGAAACCGCCGTTTAGTTAAGCTTCCCCCTTCTCAGTAATGCAGGCTCATTTTGTATATACCTCAACCGCACGAACTGCAGCCAGGGGAATGCGCCAATCTCCCGAACAATAAATGCACGAATCGCGGCTAACTGCCGAACAAATATATCCTCCAAGCGGCTTACGTTTCCAGCAATCAGTCGCTAACCGTGTGTAGTAAATCCCCCCAATAACAAAACCAAGCTCCGCATTGAGGGTAAAACAAGAACTGGCTTTACTGTGGGCTACCTGCCCGTATTTATGCAGGTCTCCCACCTGGTGGACACTCCCCTAGGGGACCAAATGGGAGACTGTAGTTACAGACAGACATGTAGCACTTTAGGACATACAGGCACAGAATATTCCCACAATGCATCCTGGTTTCCTCCCCTCTGCCCTGGAGATAATTCAGAAGTAATTCAATTATCTCCCAGGACAGAGACAAATCGCCATTTTAAATGACATATTAAAAACACATAAAAATGAATAACTATACAAATACCGAACATATTACATTTGTGCAACGTATCCCCAGATAGCCTGGATCTGAGTGCATATTCCTAGCGAATAGCGCTCAGATCCCATTCGCACAGTTCAATCGCCATGGAGTCAAAGTCTTTTACAGGTCTTTTGGTATGCAATTGACTCCATGGGATGGCTATCTGGGTTAAGTCCATTAGTATACTCCAAACTCCCGAACGGACGGTGTTCGCATGCCTTGACGAATGAGAAGGGCGGTCGGTAGTCTCAGCAGTGTTCGGTAGAAAAAGTGTCCATTTTTAGTTCCATAGAATCTGCGCCGAACACCGCTGGTCTTTCGCATGGTTTAAAATGGACAACGCCTCGTGGTCGGCATACGAACGACGACCACCCTGCATTCGGTTCTAATTAAGAGGTGTCTGCGCTTAACCACAACGTTCTAATTGAGGCCAAGAGGTTAACCAACAGCACACTTCTCTTCTGGGTGGCCGTCCGTTCGGTAGTTTTATTCGGTTATAAGTCCAAACAGACGAATAGGGGCATACAGACAGGCAATTCCGCGAAAGGAGGCAAACTATACGAATCAGCCACACAAGTCTTACAGATGGATCTGTCACAAGTTAATTATATAACAATTGAAAAATTGGTTTCTGAGCTAATCTTCCAGTTGAGGAAAATGTCTCCTAGCTGATATCATGTAAATAAATTGAATCCCTGACATAAAATGATAAGTGCTATGGTAGACTATTGTTTGTGAAGAGGCAACTCTTTAACACGGCCACTGTGCGTAGTTAGAAAGTATTTATCTCTGCAGATCTCACAGACAGCTAAAGGTAGCAGGTCATCGAGCATTAAATGTGAATCAAAGACATAAACAAGTAGGTGATATTAAAATATTGAAACAAAAGGGGGAAAGGCAATATAAAACCAGTAAGGAGAATAATATTACAATAGTGTATATAATAGTGAAGAAATGGCTAAAACACATTGGAAAATGGTGTAAAGCTTAGAAAAATAATTTAAGATTTTTGAATACAGACAGGTTCTACATTAACACTTGTTAATCACTAATGTCCTTATACGTCTGTATATAGTGTGGAAACTCACTTTTCCTGAGAAATTAACCAAACCCTGGAGCTCTCTTTAGATTAAAGGTTGAGATGTCAAGAGATCAACCAATAATCGATTTATAAATATTATTGCCAATAATTGTCAGATTTGTATTTAAAGATGAAGTATTACAAATGGGGCCCAGGATAAGGCTTTGTTTCATTATTAGACCCTGTGGTGAAACCAGCCTCGCCACTGGGCATTGGAGAAGCCTGTTTGCCCGCCTCCTGCCTGCTGACTATGGCCCTGGGAGATTTGGCCCTTTAAATACAGTATTTGGGCATATTGTATTTTATTATGCTGCTCCTGGCCCTTTAAGAACCATCTGGGGACATACTGTGGAGTTACTGGGTGGCCACCATTCCATGTATCAGAGGCACATGGTGAGAACAATGGATGAAGCACATGGTGAGAACAATGGATGGCGGCCATTTTAACTCACAGACACTGTTTGGACTTTTCTACACAGTGCCATCTTGCCAGTATTTGGTGCACGAAGACATCATTCAGTAGATTTAAACTATACAACAGGGGACACATTATACAGTAATTATTTTTCATATAGCCTGTATATGTTCTGCAGAATCTGCATTAAACTACATCTTCCAAACTACTGAACGAATATGGGTGAATTTTGGATATGTGGTTCACCCAGATCCCCCAGTTCCAAGGATATATTTTTATGGGGTTATTGCATGTTCTGTGATATGTTTTATAATACTGTATTTCTCTGCCTGCGATAATTAGATTAACCATTGTGTTCAGTAATCATATCACAGGCAGAGGGGAGGATTTTGTGTGGGAGTGTCTGTGTGTATTGTACAGATTGATTGGTTGTATTTCAAAACCCTGTGGGCAGTACTATGTTTGTGCATTGTGAATAAAAGAGGCTGTATGTGCCAGTACAGTCAGTTCTGCTTGACCTCAAAATGAAGTGTCGTCTCGTTATTGGGGGAATTGGATTGTATGCTGATTGCCAGGAGTGTAAGCTGATTGTATGATTTTCCTGTTCAGCTGCTTACAGCATTCGTATGCTTCTCCGATTCGGTGGTTGTGGTGTGTGCTGCAGTGCTTGGAGTCCTCAGGAGGCGCTAGGAGCATCCTTTAACTGAGGTACCCAGTCGGGGTGCCAGGTGATCCGTTACAGACCCCATTATAGCACTAAAGCATTCTTGCCAAAGTGAGTATGAACCTGCTGCAGATTAATGCAGTGCTGTCCCCTGGCAGGACATCTGGTAAGCAACCATTGGGCTGCCATCTTGACAGCTACAAGGCAGCCATCTTGACAGCTATTAGGCAACCATCTTGGAAGGGAAGATGACACAAAACAGAATGAGGACTGAGGCAAAAGAAGTGGAAGAAAAAAAAAGATGTCATAATAACAGAGTAAAAATAAATCTTAAAGTGATGCAGTGAGAACGTTTAGGGAGATATAAAACGGAGGAGTCTTTCAAACACGAGAAGGTGGATGTGGAGGATTAGGGGCACTTGTTCTGCCAGATAAATACAGAATGGGTCTGACAGGAAGCAGATGTGAGAAGGACAGTGAAGCAGAGCAGGTCTGAACGGAAAGGTAAACAGCGATCTCCATAATAAATTCACACATCACACTAACACTGAGCCGGGCCGAATTAACATCACAGCTCGGAGTGTAAAACAATAGATCTTATATCAAAACAGAGGAATGATCCTGTGTCAACATCTGTAGAGGTAATATAGGCTGGTGCTCTGAAAAAAAAGGAACAAACTACAAATCAAGGTCTCAAGTCTGCAAATAGAACAGACATTAAGAACTGCTTCCAATAGGCTATCTCAGCGAACACGATCAGTGATACACAAACACACATAAACACACACACACATACATACACACACATACACACATACACACACACAATCACACACACACACAATCACACACACACGCATACACACACACATACATACACACACACATACATACACACGCATACACACACACATACACACACACGCATACACACACACACACATACAAACACACACATACAAACACACGCACATACATACACACACACATACACACACATATACACACACATACATACACACACAATCACATATAGATACATACACACACATATACACACACACTTACATACACACACAATGACACACACACACATACACACACATACATACACACACATACACACATACATACACACACACAATCACATACACACACATATACACACACACTTACATACAAACACACACATATACACACACACATACAAACACACACTTGTCCGGGTACAGCTGTTTCCAGCACAGCGTGAGTTTTCTACATGTCAGAACAGATCTAGCACAGTAAGCATGATATAATTAGTTGAAAGGAAATAAACCGGATTTTTAGCACAATGTCTTCCTTACCACTGGTGAAAGGATAACGCCACTTTTAATGTGAGTCTCTAAAATGAAAGTAAGGTTGTCTGGTTGGTTAATCCTTTATCAAATATACAAGAAAAGTATATTTAATCCTACATAAATTTACTGAAATAATACCCCACATAATACAGCATAAATAGACGAGCCTGATAAAAATTACTAAACATTTAACATATTCTGACATTATTTTGGCAACAACTGTCATGATGCAATATGCTCATTTCAACTGAAGCCAAATGAATATCCAATATTGTGGACAACAAATGAATTAATGATAACTGAAGTCAAGAAACACGAGGCATAGTTCTAAATCTTTTCTGTCACCATTTCTATTATGTATCCAGTTTTGAAAATGATTACTAAAAGCACAGAAATCCAATCAGTATCCTTCATTCTTCTCTTACAGGCCTTCTTAAAATAAGCAGCACATTGGTGAATATGACTCCTTATGTAAGTGAAGGCTTATTGTGCACACTCTACAACATATATAAAAGTAATTAAAGTTCTGTACTGTATCACTAACACTATAGGAACCCGCTAACCCCATCTGGCGATGTAAAGGGTTTAAAAAAAACTTTAAATACTTACCTGATTCCAGTGCCAATGTCCTTTGGCGCTGGGTTGGGCTCTCCTTCTGCCGACGTCAGCTGATGCGAGCACTGCTCACGTATTAGTCCTTCCTTCTAGGATAAGCATTGACTCAAAGCTTTCCTGTGAAGCTTTTCAAAAAGCTAGGCATACTCGTTTCACAGAGTCAAACCGTGAAACTGCAGGAAGCAGGCGTCAGCCGATGGGGGAAACCTAATGTGCAACATCACCCTATGTTGGGAAGCTAATGCATGTGTAACTGAATGAAACTGCAGGAAGCACCTCTAGTAGCTGTCTGATAGACAGCCACTAGAGGCAGTCTTAACACTGCAATGTAAACATTGCAGTTTCTCCAAAATTGCAATATTTTACATTGCAGGGTTAAGGAAACAGAGACAATGTGTCCCTTTAAACACAACATATATTATTGGCAGTGACACTGCTAGGGAGGCTTTGAGGGAAAAAGCTTCAGCCTTTAAATCCAAGAGAGTGATAATAACCAATAATAACAGCACGCACATCCAAAAACAGACTGGGAAATGCACTCCCCAACCAATCAGATAACGGTATTCTTTCTCCACATTAAATCATTTTACATAATCTTTAAAGGCCAGAAGGTCTATTTACTATCCTTACCGTGATAGGGGTCAGCTGTGCATGTGTCTGGTAATAACAGTCTGATGAAATGTAACAAAAGAAAACCAAAATACCAACCCGTACAGTAAATCTTTGTGTGATTTTATATTTAAATAGAATATTAACATAAAATATAATATTATATTGAAACAAATACACTCAAATATACTTCTGCATTCAAACAAAAGCATCACTCTGCATTAATACATGTCTGCACTCATTCATATATATAGATAGATAGATAGATAGAGAGAGAGAGAGAGAGAGAGAGAGAGAGAGAGGGAGAGAGAGATAAACACACACACACACACACACGAACACACACAAACATGAATACATTCATTTCTATTGGACAAGTCCTATCCCATACACTTAGTACTCAAAGAAGGCCACTGTAATGAGTGCACATGTTGTATATCCATTTGGACAGATAAACAGAAAGTAAAATTCCTCTGGATTTCTCATGTTGAATGCATGGGTTTCAGGTGCCAAGCGATCCTCAAATTTTTTGTGAAAGTACACCATAACCACTACAATAAGCTGCAGTGTTTTGGTGAATGGAACATTAAAGGACAGGGTCTGGGAAGAGACCAAGAACTAAGTCTATGTAGGTGTCAGGGAGTGCAAAGTTTGAAAAATTCTAAAGTGCTGAGATGCATCACATTGTGGTTTATGCTTACGTTGCGGTCACTCTTGGAACCTAGCAATGCCCTTGATTAGTGGGATTGGTTGACAATCAGGGTAAAGGGCAGATACTTACAGCAATAATCTTCTGGTCACCCTGCACAGCCACACATGGCCACCAGCCTTTCACGGTCTTCTGTTCAAATAAAGATACCAGTTTATCTGCAGACATAGCCTCGTCGAGCAGATCCAGTTGGCACTTTTCAGCAGTTTTTGCAGGTCTCGGCATTTGGTTGAGATCCAGCTGTATAGAACCTGTAAGTAAAGAATAGTTTATTTATTCCTAATCATGGAAGAACAGATCATTTCATTAAAGTTTCTTCATTTTAAATTGGTTCTTCCCAGAAAATAACATGTTTACATACTTTAATCTAAAACATGCAAGCTTAGAAGTTGCTTTCCAGTCATCTAGTTTAACATTCATCGTACGTCTAAATTCGACTTCCAAAATTGTTCCTTAGCATGTGCCCAGACTTTATCATTCACGCTCTGGGCTTATTTACTAAACGGGGAGTTCTGGAGGATTGACAAGACCCCGACTCTTAGACCAAAATAACTTATCTGGAATAATAATGGAGAATGTTTATAGCTCAGATAATTCGTCTAAAATTCACATTTCCAGATCAGTAAAGTAAATAAGCCCCACAATGTGTTAACTTAACAGAATAAATTAAACGTATTAACTGTTTACTTACCATAATACTGATAATAAGTTTCATGCAGGGGATAAAACTAGGGGGAAAAAATTATATAAAAAAATAAAGGAATCACAATCCATAGCTAACTTTTAGTTAACTTACTGATTGTGCAAAAGCACCCAAAAGAGGCCATGAATTATTCTTTTCTATCTGTAAATGTACTGATTTAATTCATTATTTATAGCATTCTTTGTTGTTCTTTGTTTTTTTTGTCTGTTTGTTTTACTACATTGATGTGTGGATAACTTAGATAAAAAGTGAAATATAATCAAAACGATGTAAAAATTTAGAAATCATAATTTTAGGGTCTGAAAAAAAAAATAGCTTTTCACTGAGGCCAATCAAAAAACTATCAATCTTTATGTAATTAAAAAAGTTCATAAGAGTAAAACTAAAAATGGCCTAAAGTCATTACATAGAACAAAAGAAGAATATAATCTCTCTATGTAACAATACATGTACAACTAGCGAGTTATCATGGCACATTGTCCTTCTACATCGTAAGCTCACATGTTGTCCTTATAAGTACCATCTAGGACAGGGGTAGGCAACCTTCGGCACTCCAGATGTTGTGGACTACATCCCCCATAATGCTCTTTCACCCACAATGCTGGCAAAGCATCATGGGAGGTGTAGCCCAAAACATCTGCAGTGCCAAAGGTTGCCTATGCCTGCTCTAGGAGTTTCTGCCAGAATTACAGTGAATCTCGAGGCCACCGTTACCCAGGCTTTCAGTGTCAGCATCTAGAATTATATATTATTTTTGCTTAAAGAGACATTCAACTGCTCAATTACAAATAAATAAATATATCCCAGTTCAGTAGATATACTCCTAATGAAAACCTGCATGTATTTAATTGTGCATTTTTTTTCCTAGGGTTTATATCTTAACAGCTTGCAAATGCTACAGATCTCTTGTCTGGATCCCTTGCAAGCCCTCCCCTCCTTCCCCATGCCAGAATTTCTGTGGCTCTTTAGAAGCTTCCTAGTGCAGCTCAGTGAGAATTTTTTGCAAGGCAGGTGCTCTGTGCAATTGCTGCCTTTTTGACTTTAGCTCCATTGAGTTAAACTACTAGGGAGTAACAGAACTAGCTCTCTGATTTCTACTGAAATATGCGCTCTTTGTAAAATGAAAACAGAGAACACACTCTTGACAAACAAGCACTTCAGCAAGCTAGAATGCTTTTGGTGTAGATAGAGTTCCTTTAAATTGTAAAATGTTCTGGATAAGAGCATTATATAATAATTGAATGATGAGTGATTATCAGAGCAATGTAGATGTCACTCACAAATGATGGATATAATTACTAATATGGATACCACACTCTCCTGGATCCCAGGGTGCTACCGGGCCTGAGGTTATCCAATCCTCACAATATGATTCGCAAAAAAGTAATGATGGTCCAGGTCGAGCTGGACAAAGGCCCTGTTGTGGACATTGTTTCTCTTTTGCTCTACTAAAAATCTGCCCACTGGATTTAATTTGAGTACCTGAACCATCATTACTTTTTTGCAACTCACAAGTGATGGAGCAGGCCACAGCTCACTGGAATTACATATTATGAATGTTAGAAAGAAAATGAGTCTGAGTAGAGTTCTACTAAATAGAAACATTACCTGTGCTTAGCTAAGTGCAGTGAATATAAGCATGGAGGCACTTTATGGACAGCTTTTCTGTGCCATTTAAAGAGTCAATTTCTGTACTTTTTTCACTGCATTTCATATGTAAAGATGGAAGCACAATATGTAATAGGAAGAATGCCTTAAATACCCATTTAAGTATTGCTTACTCTCTGATTATGGAGAAATTTCTTGTAAACCTCAAACAGAAAAAAAGAGTGGCCTGAGAAATCCACAAATCTCCAATTAAATATTAATCTCCTGAAGCTACTTCTTGGAATCTTAAATGAGTTCCAAAGAGGACTTTAGCTCTTTACCCTCCAAATTCATACAGTTCACGACAAACCAGTGTTTCTATAATAATATGTCTAAATAGTCCTGGAGCAGTGACAGAGGGGTCTCTGTTTTTCTCTTCAGTTGTGTGCTAGTGGAAAAGAGGGTTGAGGAATAATTTGGGATTTACTGCTGAAACTGGCAATATTACGATAAAGGAGGCCAGGAAAGTAGAGACCGGGGGAAGAGCAATGATGCTATTGTTTAGAGAAACCTCAATTACAATAATTTTAGCTTGAAATTAACATTTGATATTGTTCCTGTGCTGATTGCTTGGTACAAGCACAAAGCAACTTTACATAAGCGTCTATACATAAAGCAGATGTTGGCTGGATCTCATTGACACAGATTTCCATAAAAATGCCAGCGTGCTCATGAAAGAGAGGGACCATACTGTAGAAAAAGCTGGCTTTGGTACTAAGGAGCTTCTGTCAGCAACACCACACATTCTGATGGTCTGGAGACCATTTCAATAAAGCAATGCTCTATTCTGCCCAGTGTTACAACAAAACTAGCAATATGTCTGATTCAGACTTTTTATTTTTTTTTACACTTTTATATTCTGGTTTAAAGGAGATTAAAAAATGAGACCTGTTTTAAGTTTGGCCTTCAACCAGGAAATCAGATTCACTTTTAGAAGCACCATGTTTCTAATTGTTATATTGCCTACCCATCACATAATAGGATAATCTAATAAAGAGCGTATCCATTTTCTAGAAACATTTCACTAATAGAAAATTAAACCAGGTTATGATTATCTAAATGTAGCTTCAGGCTCTGCTTATATCAGAAGGTGAGAAATTAAAAGAAACACTTCAGGCTCCAACACAGCTTTGAAGAGACATTCTGGGCACCAACAAAACATTAATACATTTAATAGGTTATATCCTTATTCATATACTGAGATTTTGCATTAAAATAGTTTTTGAAAACAAAATAAATGTATTTTAGAATTGTGTACCATAAGCATTTTTTTTGTCCAGCCTGCCATTTCAAAAAATGACTTCCTTATCAGTGTACAGTGAGGGAAAAAAGTATTTGATCCCCTGCTGATTTTGAACGTTTGCCCACTGACAAAGAAATCATCAGTCTATAATTTTAATGGTAGGTGTATTTTACCGGTGAGACACAGAATAACAAAAACAATTACAGAAAATAGCATGTCAAAAAAATTGGTAACACACTATGCCGTGAAGGACTGAAATCCTGCAGTGCCTGCATGGTCCACCTGCTCAAGAAAGCACATGTACAGGCCGGTCTGAAGTTTGCCAATGAACATCTGAATGATCCAGAACTGGGTGTTGTGAACTGGGTGTTGTGGTCAGATGAGACCAAAATTGAGCTCTTTGGCATTAACTCAAATAGCTGTTTTTGGAGGAGGAGGAATGTTGCCTATGACCCCATGTACCGTCAAATCTTGGGTGAGAACCTCATTCCCTCAGCCAGGGCATTGAAAATGGGTCGCAGATGGGTATTCCAGCATGACAATGACTCAAAACACACAGCCAAGGCCACAAAGGGGTGGCTCAAGAAGAAGCACATTAAGGTCCTGGAGTGGCCTAGCCAGTCTCCAGACCTTAATCCCGTAGATAATCTGTGGAGGGAGCTGAAGATTCGAGTTGCAAAACATCAGCCTCGAAACCTTAATGACTTGGAGAGGATCTCCAAAGAGTATTGGGACAAATCCCTGCTGATGGCCAACCTGGTGGCCAACTACAAGAAACGTCTGACCTCTGGGATTGCCAACAAGGGTTTTGCCACCAAGTACTAAGTCGAAGGGGTCAAATACTTATTTCACTAATTGACATGCAAATCAATTCGTAACTTTTTTGACATGCGTTTTTCAGGATTTTTTTGTTGTTGTTGTTATTCTGTCTCTCACTGTTAAAATACACCCACCATTAAAATTATAGACTGATGATTTCTTTGTCAGTGGGAAAACGTTCAAAATCAGCAGGGGATCAAATACTTTTTCCCTCACTGTACGTACTCAGCTCATCCACGGACAGCACTGCATGAGCTGAACTTCTGGAAGTCAAACAGCCTGCCTTAGAAAATTACACCCAGGCAGATACATTATAAAGAAAGCACTACATGTTTTTGTTTTCTCTGTCTACAGTTTTGGATTCAATGAAGCAGCTTTATTGCATATTACAGGTAAGCACAAGCAGCCACATGGATCCTAGGTTACCATGGTAATACACATAAGCATTGGATTCCAGACTATTCCAACTTTGAAAATAACTAAAATTTGCACGTATATGTCTTATGACAATGGGGGCACATGACCCAACAATGTATACAACAGTTGGTAAATCATATATATATATATATATATATATATATATACTGTATATTAGCTGATTAAACCTGTTGTAAATCTTGAGGAACAGATCTGGAGGTCTCTTAGACCAAATAGATAGGCATGCAGCATCCATACATATAACCAGCTACAATATTCTGCCAATAAATCAATAAAGTTGTAAGATATTTTCATCACACATAGCTTGGGTTACGCTTTACAATTTAAACAACAACAGTACTTACCTAGATAGTCATCAAATGAGAATTTATCATTATCCCAAATCTGGAAAATAATGTTTGGAGGGATTTTATTTTCTGTCTTGTCCTTGCTCCAGAAATGCTCCTTCAATGAAAAGAAGAACACAAGTGTATTTTATAAATAATGGTACATTTTTGCCACCAGTAAGTGCGTGATGAGTAGTCAACCAATAGCTTCAACTGTGTCCATTGAATTAGAGAACGTGTCTCCAACTAGTCTCCTTCCCATCAGTCACCTCCTTTCTCTCATATATTCATGCTCTGAGCCTTCTTCTAAATGTTCTCTCTTGTCATTTACTTAATCCTGATTTAAATACTGTATGATCTACCATTCCTACTATCAGCTATTACCCCTGCTATTACAGAGCATGGATCCATTTCTACAAATAAAAATTATACTGAAGGTCCTCAAGCCAAAGTATCTTGGTACCTGCCCTTACAGATTAAAGGGGCACTGTGATTCTTGTTTTCATTCCATTTTCTATTCCTAATGTCCCTTGATTATAGTCTCCCCTTTCCACTTGCTTAATTGATATATTTATATTTTTTTCTTCCCTGTGCTGGATCTTCTCTGACCATGATGTCTATGTTTGACCTTCTTTGGATGTGTGCTTGAAGTCAGTGCATGCTCATACATGAGCACAGCACTCATTCTATTTCCTAAAGTCTAAGGGCAGACCTCACAGGAGTATAGCCAGGTTAGAGTTAAGAGAATCCATCAATTAAACACTTTTAACTGATGTATGTGGGTAAATTACCTTGGTAACTGAAACAGAAGCTGGGTTAAGCTCAATTTATGCTGTGTCCATGTACATGTTGCTATAATATGGCATTTCCAATGCATGGGATGTCTGGCAGGGAAGACATTACATGAGCATAGATTTCAGAAACAGCCTGTCTCTCTTACAGGGAAGAATGGGTATTGATTTAAGGTAATTATGTTTCTGGCAGGGAAGGAGTTAAATATAACTTATGGGTGAGACTGTGTCTATCTTACCAGTGTCAGCTGTGCCTGATGCAAAATAATAATTTGAAAATGAGAAACATTAAAGAAAAAAATATCAACCGCAAGCGTGAAAAAAATATTATGCATTAAAACACAACAGATTTGTGGAAATGTAGATTCCCCAAAGTGCCAGCGGAATATAGAAATGCTGGCTCTATAAGGGTATAAAAGAACTGCACTATGTCTTTTCTACCTCCTCCCTTCACACAGAGTGGGGAGTGAAGTAGTAATCGATACGTACACTAAATATAAAAATAAGCATTTCTGAAAGTATGTGTCCGAATATAATGTGTAGATTAGTGGTGATTGTACCTGGTACACCAAACATATTCTTGTACCCAAGTGGCGATAACTCCAGGCTCACTATTAGCCACACAACACAATGCAAAGTGTTACTGCTATATTACCTGTACGCTGCTGGTCATAGCTGGTGAATGCCTGACAGATATCTAAATTCCATATAGAATGTTAATGTGTGGATCATGTGTTCATCTCTGTTTAGCAGGAACATTTACTGCGCCTAACACTAGACCCTGCAATGGTGGATGTAGGGTTGGAATTTCACGGTACTGGCTGCCTGTTACACAGTATTATATGTTTTACTTTGGGGTTCTGGCTGAAGATTTTGTATTGGAGCTCCTAAATGGAAACTAGACTTAGGTAGAAAATAAAATGCAGCGTATCTATGTTTCTATGTTTCTATGTTTCTATCAAGTATTATAAAGGGACAGACAGACTGACAGAAAATGAATTGCATGTGGTATAAGATTAACGGAGGCCTAATGAAGGATGTGTACTTTTTGGCTGAGGAGAATAGGTGACATCGATGGGTTGATGTACGTGGAAAAATTCATAACCGCTTACTTGTGGTTCAAAGTCATGTATTCTCTTCATAAGACTTGCTTTTCCCACAGAAATCACAAATTTGCAGTGATGTTACTACTGCAAAGGATTCTGGGTGGGCATATGCAAATTGCTTTAACAAATAATTATTATAATTATTATTATCATTATTATTATTGGTATTTATATAGCGCCAACTAATTCCTCAGCGCTTCACAATATTATGAAAGGGGAGGAAATTTACAATAAATGAGATACTTAAACAGTGACACAGGAACAATAGGTAGATGAGGGCCCTGCTCAAATGAGCTTACAGTCTAGAAGAGGTGGGGTACAAATACACAACAGGGCAGCAAGGGTTACAGCCACCAAACAAGGTGGAAAAGTAGCAGAGCTGGAGTTGAGAGTGGAGTATGGCTCTTTTAGGAGTGCGAGAGACAGATTTGGATAAGTATAGATAAGTTACTCTGGGAGTCCATAAGCATTTCTGAACAGATGTGTTTTGAGGGACTTCTTAAACAACTGAATACTTGGGCAGGCTGGGGGTGGGCAGGCTATTCCAAAAGAAGGGAGCCGCCTGCGACAAGTCCTGCAAGCACGAGTTAGTGGTAAGGTTGCGGGCAGCGTACAGGAGAAGGTCACCAGCAGAGTGGAGAGACCGAGAAGTGGCATATCTATGATTCAGGGGAGAAATGTAAGAGGTGCTAGAGTTGGTTAGAGCTATATAAGTAAGAGTTAGTATTTTTAATTGACACCTATAGGATACACGAAGCCAGTGTAAGGATCGACAGAGGGGCAAGGTATGTAAGGAGCAACGGGTGAGAAAGATTAGACTGGTTGCAGCATTCATTACCGATTGTAGCGGGGCAGTTTTGGGGACAGTAGTCCATGCAAGAGATTACCAGAACACGAATCGACAGGTGGAATCGACAGGTTTTAGCAACATACTGGATGTGTGGTGCAAAGGTGAGGCCAGGATCAAAGATAACACCAAGACAACGAGCTTGCAAAGATAGACTGATGCAAGTACTATCGACTTGCAGGGAAAGTGAAGGAGGAGGATCAGCATTATGAGGGGGAAAAATAAGAAGCTAATTTTTATAGAGATTGAGTTTGAGAAAGAGGAAGGACATCCAATCAGAGATTGAAGAAAGGCAAGCAGTGACACGTTGCAGGACGACAGGGGAAAGATCAGGGGAGGAGAGATATATCTGGGTGTCGTTGGCATACAGATGGTAGTGGAATCCAAATGAGTTAATGAGTTTTCCAAGAGAGGCAGTATAAGGAGAGAACAGAAGGGGACCAAGATCAGATCCTTGGGGGATTCCAACTGAGACAGGGCAAGAGGAGGAGGTGTCATTGCAAAAAGAGACACTGAACGAACATTGGGAGAGATAGAAGAAGAACCACAAGAGGACAGTGTCACAGAGACCAAGGGATTGAAGAGTTTGGAGAAGGAGGACATGATCAACTGTGTCAAAGGTAGCAGAGAGGTCAAGAAGAATTAGTATGAAGTAGTGGCGTTTGGATTTAACTGTGATTAGGTCATTTGTAACTTTAATAAGAGCAGTCTCAGTAGAGTGGAGGGGGTGAAACCAGATTGAAGAGGATTGAGGAGCGAGTGAGTCATACGAGTAAAGACAAGTCTTTCTAGAAGTTTTGAGGAAAAAGGAAGTAGGGATATGGGACGATAGTTGGAAGGGAAAGACAGGTCTAGGGATGGCTTTTTTTTAGGATGGGTAAGACAGTTGCATGCTTAAGGGGAGCAGGGACAACACCAGATGAAAGAGAGAAGTTTCGGATGTGTGTTAAGGACTGTACAAGACAAGGGGAGAGAGATCTGATAAGGTGGGAAGGTACTGGATCAAGCAGGCAGGTGGTGGGATGAGAGCAGAAGCCAAGCCACCTCCTGTTCTGTAGCTGGGGAGAATGCCCCACTGGTCGTAAGTGCCAGCCGTCGTAAAACAGGTAGCTCGCAAATATATTTATAATTTTATTTTCCTTAATAAACACTGTGATGATGTGTTAGAGTCACGGTTAGGGCTGGGATTTCCTTGGTCTTAGGGCAACGCTGTCAGGTCTCTGTGTCTTCCTCCTGGCAGCTACTCATTGTCTAGCTCTGTTCAATGAACTAAAGCTGATGAGTACTGGTGCATTGAACAATTTATTAAAGGACCACTATAGGCACCCAGACCACTTTAGCTTAATGAAGTGGTCTGGGTGCCAGGTCCAGCTAGGTTTAACCCTTTTTTTAACTGCTATGTTTATATTAGGGTTAATCCAGCCTCTAGTGGCTGTCTCATTGACAGCCGCTAGAGGGCTTCCACGCTTCTCCCTGTGATTTTCACAGTGAGAAGATGCCAGCGTCCATAGGAAAGCATTGTGAATGCTTTCCTATGGACTGGCTGAATGCGCGCACGGCTCTTGCCGCCAGTGGTGTATCCTGGTTTTGTGCTGCCCTAGGCAGGACAAAACTCAGGCACCCCCCTCCCCCCGCCCCACCCCCACCCAACCCTTCCCCCCGCCCCACCTTCTAAATACACACACACAGTCAGACACATACACACACACACAGTCAGACACACACACAGTCAGACACAAACACACACACACAGTCATACACACACACAGTCAGACACAAACACACACACACAGTCATACACACACACACACATACACAGACACAGTCAGGCACAAACACACACAGTCACACACACACACACAGTCAGACACAAACACACACAGTCAGACACATACACACACACATACACAGTCAGACACACACGCCAAGGCATTTGATACAGTTCCACACAATAGATTAGTGTTCAAACTCAAGGAAATAGGTCTAGATGAAAATGCTTGTTCTTGGGTAGAACATTGGCTTAAAAACAGAGTACAAAGAGTTGTCATTAATGGTAAATTTTCAAGCTGGACAGAGGTGGTAAGTGGTGTCCCTCAGGGGTCTGTTCTGGGACCCCTTCTATTTAACATGTTTATAAATGATCTTGAAGACCTCATTAAAAGTCATGTTTCAGTGTTTGCAGATGACACAAACTTTGTAAAATAACAATACAATGTGAGCAAGATATTACTTTGCTGCAGAGGGATTTAGATAGACTGGGAGACTGGGCACTCAAATGGCAGATGAAATTTAATGTTGAAAAATGCAAAGTTATGCACTTCGGCGTAAAGAATACACAAGCAACATATACCCTTAATGGAAGCGAATTAGGGATAACAACACATGAAAAGGACTTGGGAATTGTTATAGACAACAAACTATGCAACAATGTGCAATGTCAATCAGCAGTGGCCAAGGCCAGTAAGGTATTGTCATGCATGAAAAAGGGCATTCATTCTCGGGACAAGAATATCATTTTGCCTCTTTATAAATCACTGGTAAGACCCCATATTGAATATGCTGTGCAATTTTGGGCACCTGTTCTAAAGAAGGATATTATGGCACTAGAAAAAGTGCAGAGGTGGGCTACAAAATTAATAAAAGGAATGGAACATATCAGCTATGAAGAAAGGTTAACAAATTTAAACCTATTTAGTTTAGAAAAACGTCGCCTGAGAGGGGATATGATAACATTATACAAATATATTCGGGCCAATACAAACCATTGTGTGGAAATCTATTCACAAACCGGACTTTACATAGGACACAGGCCATGCGTTTAGACTGGAAGAAAGAAGATTTCGTCTAAGGCAAAGGAAAGGTTTTTACTGTAAGAACAATCAGGATGTGGAATTCTCTGCCTGAAGAAGTGGTTTTATCAGAGTCCATACAGATGTTCAAACGGCTACTAGATGCATACTTGCAAGAACAGAATATTCAAGGATATAATCTTTCAATGTAGGTAATAACTGCTTGATCCAAGGATAAATGTGACTGCCATTCTGGGGTCAAGAAGGAATTTTTTTCCTAGCTTGTTGCAAAATTGTGCTTCAAACTGGGTTTTTTTGCCTTCTTTTGGATCAATAGCAAAAAACAAATGTGAGGAAGGCTGAACTTGATGGACGCAAGTCTCTTTTCAGCTATGTAACTATGTAACACTCACAAACACACACACACAGTCAGACACACACACAGTCAGACACAAACACACACACAGACACACACACACACAGTCAGACACAAACACACACACACAGTCATACACACACACACAGTCAGACACAAACACACACACACATACACAAACACAGTCAGACACACACACAGATTAACTTTTTTTTAAAATTTAAATCCCCCCCCCCCACCTCCTTACCTTTGGGAGTGCTGGGGGGGGAGGTCTCTCTCTCCCTGGTGGTCCAGTGGCTGCCGGTCGGGCTGGGCGGCGCTGGCAGGCAGGCGGCTGGCGAGGGAGCTCTTCCTCTGAGCTGACTGCTCAGCTCCCTCGCGCGCCGGCTGCAGAGTGAGGCTGGGAGCCGGAAGATGACGTCATATCCCGGCTCCCAGCCTCACTGTGCGGCGCGCGAGGGAGCTGAGCAGAGAGCTCATAGGAAGTGCTCCCTCGCCAGCCGCCCGCCCGCCTGCCAGCGCCGCCCGCCCGGGATGTCAGTTAGCCGCGAGGCTAACTAGGCATTTGCCCTGGGCATTTGGGGGGCGGCGTTTTTTGCCGCCCCCTGAAAAATGCCGCCCAAGGCAAATGCCTTGTTTGCCTCGCGGCTAATACGTCCCTGCTTGCCGCGCATGCGCATTAAGCCGGTGACGGAAGAAGAGGAGGAGCAGAGCTCTCCGCCCGGCGCTGGGGAAAGGTGAGTGTTTAACCCCTTTCCACCCCCTAGAGCCCGGCGGGAGAGGGTCCCTGAGAGTGGGGACACTCTCAGGGCACTATAGTGCCAGGAAAACGAGTATGTTTTCTTGGCACTATAGTGGTCCTTTAACATGTCCCATTAGTTGCTATGCAGATTGCTCCGCATTAATTAATTTGCCCGCATATTGCTCCATTTATATACTGATAAGTATTGCCATGAGTATTTACAGCAGAAACTAGACTTAGGTAGAAAGCAAAATGCAGTGTATCAAGTATTATAAAGGGACAAACAGACTGACAGAAAATGAATTTAAAAGACGTCACACAGATCTAAAGAGATGTTAGCTCCGCTGATCCATAAAAGGGCTAACAGAAGGTAGATGTTTATTTTAGGCAGCGGGGCTTTGTTTTACACACGTTCCAGCAAGCAGGCCAGGACTTACCCTCTTAGACACTAAGCAGACCTGTTCTGCAGGAAGATAATCAATAGGGAATACAAATCTCCAGTTGAAGTTCCCTTCACCGCCCATAGACCTGTAATGCACATCTGTCTTCTGTTTATTTTCTTCATGGCCTATCAGCCAGCTATGGAAGGGGAAGAGCGGGGTGGAGATGTTTAATAACAGAGGAGGTATGTTTGTACAACGTATGCAACATGTCATTACTACAAAGGCTTAGCTTTTCATCTATTTCCCCCCGTTTTGAAAGAATAGCACCTATAGGAAAGGCTGTGTATACAGAACGTTCCCTGACATTATGTAAACTAATTCAACATGTTTCTCTGAGCATTTCAAAGGATCGGTAAAGTCTTGTGATTCAGTAGCAAAATAAAGAATTAATTCTGACTGAACAGCGAACTTGGAGAAACTTGCACATTCAGGAAACAAACTTTTCAGTATTGTTGGAAATTCACATTAGCAGAAAGATAGTGTAAATAAAAAGCAAGTTGGGCATGCATCAAACCAGCTAGTTACCAAGACATATAACCAGCTAGTTACCAAGACACATAACCAGCTAGTTACCAAGACACATAACCAGCTAGTTACTAAGACACATAACCAGCTAGTTTGGAACACACATAACCAGCTAGTTACCAAGACACATAACCAGCTAGTTACCAAGACATATACCCAGCTAGTTACCAAGACACATAACCAGCTAGTTACCAAGACACATAACCAGCTAGTTACCAAGACACATAACCAGCTAGTTTGGAACACACATAACCAGCTAGTTTGGAACACACATAACCAGATAGTTTGGAACACACATAACCAGATAGTTTGGAACACACATACCCAGCTAGCTTGGAACACACATAACCAGCTAGTTTGGAACACACACAATCAGATAGTTACCAACACACATAGTGTATAGCAGAGCACTGTTTACTTTTACATAGCCCTAAATTGAAAGCTGGACAAATGAAAAAAAAACAAACAACTACATGGTTTTGATAATGAATTTTAGTATCCTAAAAATAATAAATATTATATATACGGAACAGTCTGACCACTACAATCACTACCGAGCTCTAGGCCCCACCAATGTAAGTAGTCAAACCGTACGTGGGGTTCGCTGGGCACTGCTTCCTGCCTCTCCTCTTTCACTCCGGAGAGCCGTAAACTCCTGCTATGAGCTTCTGCTCTCCATAGCTATGCCTTTCACCACTAAACTCAGGCAGAGAGCTCCCAGCTCTCCAAGTGGCAGGATGCAGTGCCGTTGAACCACAGCTAGGTAGTCATACTCTTCTAAAATGGTTTGACTATTTACATTGTGGGTGATGCCAGGGCACTCCTGTTATCGTAGCCACTAGTGATTATGGTGCTTGCAATATACATTTTAAGAGCAAACCCTAACCCACACAGTTAAACACCATCCATTCGAGCCAGTAGAGTGATGCAAATTCCCTTTACCTTAAACTGGCTAAACTTACCTCTTTACATAAATATCACTCATCTTCTCTCCTGTGATACTGACATCATCCAAGATCACGTCTTTGGCATTCCAGACTATGCAGCGTAAATAAAACCTGAGAAATGGACAACATTTCACTCATACATTTACTTCTGTGTTTTAGGAATATTTAGTTATACCTCCAGGAGATATAATCTCAAGGAAACTTTTCGTTTGTGTATTTTTTACTTCAACAGACTACATAGATGTGGTCTAATATATGGTAATATATAATGTCAAACTTGGCAAGATATATCTCTATATAATATCAGGATAGTTTTAATATTACCGTGTATAATATCAGGCTAGGTATGGTATGGCAGTGTATAATATCAGGTATAATATGACTGTGTATAATATCAGGCTAGGTATGGTATGTATAATATCAGGTATAATATGACTGTGTATAATATCAGGCTAGGTATGGTATGGCAGTGTATAATATCAGGTATAATATGACTGTGTATAATATCAGGTATAACATGACCGTGTATAATATCAGGTATCATATGGCCGTGTATAATATCCGGTATAATACGGCCACGTATAATATTAGGTATTATATGGCCGTGTATAATATCAGGCTAGGTATGATATGGCCGTGTATAATATCAGGTATAATATGACTGTGTATAATATCAGGCTAGGTATGGTATGTATAATATCAGGTATAATATGACTGTGTATAATATCAGGCTAGGTATGGTATGGCAGTGTATAATATCAGGTATAATATGACTGTGTATAATATCAGGTATAACATGACCGTGTATAATATCAGGTATCATATGGCCGTGTATAATATCAGGTATCATATGACCGTGTATAATATCCGGTATAATACGGCCACGTATAATATTAGGTATTATATGGCCGTGTATAATATCAGGCTAGGTATGATATGGCCGTGTATAATATCAGGTATAATATGACTGTGTATAATATCAGGCTAGGTATGGTATGTATAATATCAGGTATAATATGACTGTGTATAATATCAGGCTAGGTATGGTATGGCAGTGTATAATATCAGGTATAATATGACTGTGTATAATATCAGGTATAACATGACCGTGTATAATATCAGGTATCATATGGCCGTGTATAATATCAGGTATCATATGACCGTGTATAATATCCGGTATAATACGGCCACGTATAATATTAGGTATTATATGGCCGTGTATAATATCAGGCTAGGTATGATATGGCCGTGTATAATATCAGGTATAATATGACTGTGTATAATATCAGGTATAACATGACCGTGTATAATATCAGGTATAATATGGCCGTGTATAATATCAGGTATCATATGACCGTGTATAATATCCGGTATAATACGGCCACGTATAATATTAGGTATTATATGGCCGTGTATAATATCAGGCTAGGTATGATATGGCCTTGTATAATATCAGGTATGATATGACCGTGTATAATATAAGGTATAATACAGCCCCGTATAATATCAGGTATAATATGACCGTGTATAATACGGCCACGTATTATATTAGGTATAATATGACTGTGTATAATATCAGGTATAACATGACCGTGTATAAAATCAGGTATAATATGACCGTGTATAATATCAGGCTACGTATGATATGGCCATGTATAATTTCAGGTATAATATGATCGTGTATAATATCAGGTATAATATGGCTGTGTATAATATCAGGTATAATACAGCCCCGTATAATATCAGGTATAATATGATTGTGTATAATATCAGCCTAGGTATGATATGACTGTGTATAATATCAGGAATAACATGACCATGTATAATATCAGGTTTAATATGACCATGTATAATATCAGGTATAATATGACTGTGTATAATATCAGGTATAATATGACCATGTATAATATCCGGTATAATACGGCCACGTATGATATTAGGTATGATATGACCGTGTATAATATCAGCCTAGGTATGATATGACTTTGTATAATATCAGGTATAACATGACCATGTATAATATCAGGTATAATATGACTGTGTATAATATCAGGTATAATATGGCTGTGTATAATATCAGGTATAATACAGCCCCGTATAATATCAGGTATAATATGATTGTGTATAATATCAGCCTAGGTATGATATGACTGTGTATAATATCAGGTATAACATGACCATGTATAATATCAGGTATAATATGACTGTGTATAATATCAGGTATAATATGACCATGTATAATATCCGGTATAATACGGCCACGTATAATATTAGGTATGATATGGCCGTGTATAATATCAGCCTAGGTATAATATGACTGTGTATAATATCAGGTATAACATGACTGTGTATGATATCAGGTTTAATATGACCGTGTATAATATCAGCCTAGGTATGATATGGCCGTGTAGAATATCAGGCTAGGTATAATATGACTGTGTATAATATCAGGTATAACATGACTGTGTATGATATCAGGTTTAATATGACCGTGTATAATTTCAGCCTAGGTATGATTTTTTTCACCTACAGTCATATATATACAAAGATTGTTGGCATATTTTGCTTGGAATGGTGAAGTATATTACCGTTTTGCTTTCCGGGGAGTAATATTAAATGGAGGGCCTGGGACACCGAGGGATTTGGGAAATACATCTACCCACATTTGCAGCTTGCCCTACAAAGACAGAAAGGATGGTTAGTTTGAAAGTTATTCACTATTAAAGAGATCTGGAACATGGCGCTATAATCCCTTAATGGGCAATAATTTGTGATGCTGTAAAACATAGAAACAGAATGTGACGACAGGTAAGAACCATTCGGCCCATCTACTCTGCCCAATTTTCCAAATACTTTCATTAGTCCCTGGCCTTACCGTAATAACATCATGGTCTTCCAAAATGGAAAAGTTCACCTATTTATGAATGGTGGTGTCAATGCTAAATAAGACAAGCCCTTGGCAGTGTTCAACACTGGCATGCGATATTTAATCACCAGATTGTGAAGACAAAATTTAACATTTAGCCCTTACTGGATTAGAAAGGCTGACAGTACCTCAACATATTAAAGAAACCTTTTAAATCAGATAATGTACTTCCGAACTATCATTATTGAACTGCCATTATCGAAACTGTCATTATCACCAGTTAGCTTGAAGATTACTAAGAATTAAGGGAATGGTCAAAGAAAATGAGGACAATTCACGATTACATATCTCAATGATCAGAAGAGTTAGGTACATTCAGATAAAATGCTCTGTTTCAATTCTGAACAAGAAATTCTGACCTTAAAGAAGGTCTCGGGAACATGCCAATATTATATACGGAGACCTATCACAGGCCGCCAGTCTGACAACATGGGGGAACTAGGGAGATGCTTAGCAAACTGGGGAACCGAGTCAATGTTGGACCTGCACAGATTTATTAGAAAGAGCAATGGTGACACACTAACACACATACCAAGTACTGAGTCATGTGACAGAGAGGAACAAGATAAGGTGCAGAGATAAGGTCTTTGGCATGCACTTATACTGCACAGAGAGACACTGTAACCAGGGTAGAGATTCTTGTATTCAGCCATTCACATACTGTATTCAGGGCCGGCGCGTCCATAAGGCGGCACAGGCGGCCGCCTTAGGGCGCACCGGCCCGGGGGCGCAAATGTCCGGGTGACCGGCAGGAGGGAAGCGCACAGCGCCCCTCTCCTGCCGGTCACTTCTTGTAGTGTGGCCGAGCGCCACCCTGCAGTGCCGCGGACTGTGTGGAGGGGGCGGGGATATGAACGTCATATCCCTGCTCCCACTGTAGCACACAGCGCGGCTGGTGCCCAGCAGGGGCGGAGCTACCACCGGCCCCCTTCTAATCAGCATGGGAGGAAGTCCTCCCAAGAAGACTAGAGCAGCAGAAGGCAGAGAGGAGGGGGGCTGGGCAGGACCAGCTCCTCCAACTCCCAACTACCTCAGGCAGCACTTTGGATCCCAGGTAAGCCCCCCTCCTGAACCTGTTGGTCAGTGTGTCTGTGTGTATCCATGTCTGTCAGTGTGTGTGTGTGTGTATCTATGTCTGTCAGTGTGTGTGTATCCATGTTTGTCAGTGTGTGTGTGTGTGTATCTATGTCTGTCAGTGTGTGTATCCATGTCTGTCAGTGTGTGTGTGTATCCATGTCTGTCAGTGTTTGGGTATGTATATGTCTCTGTCCGTGTGTTTGTGTGTATCTAAATGTCTGTCAGTGTGTGTGTATGTCTGTCTGTTAGTGTGTCTTTGTGTATGTCTATCATTGTGTATGTGTGTATCTGTATGTTTGTCAGTGTGTTTGTATATATCTGTCAGTGTGTGTGTATCTATGTCTGTCAGTGTGTGTGTATGTATATGTCTCTGTCCGTGTGTTTGTGTATATCTAAATGTTTGTCAGTGTGTGTGTATGTCTGTCTGTTAGTGTGTCTTTGTGTATGTCTATCATTGTGTATGTGTGTATCTGTATGTTTGTCAGTGTGTTTGTATATGTCTGTCAGTGTGTGTGTATCTATGTCTGTCAGTGTGTGTGTATGTATATGTCTCTGTCAGTGTGTTTGTGTGTATCTAAATGTCTGTCAGTGTGTGTGTATGTCTGTCTGTTAGTGTGTCTTTGTGTATGTCTATCATTGTGTATGTGTGTATCTGTATGTTTGTCAGTGTGTTTGTATATGTCTGTCAGTGTGTGTGTATCTATGTCTGTCAGTGTGTGTGTATGTATATGTCTCTGTCCGTGTGTGTGTATGTATATGTCTCTGTCCGTGTGTTTGTGTGTATCTAAATGTCTGTCAGTGTGTGTGTATGTCCGTCTGTTAGTGTGTGTTTGTGTATGTCTATCATTGTGTATGTGTGTATCTGTATGTTTGTCAGTGTGTTTGTATATGTCTGTCAGTGTGTGTGTATCTATGTCTGTCAGTGTGTGTGTGTATATAAATGTCTCTGTCCGTGTGTATGTGTGTATCTAAATGTCTGTCAGTGTGTGTGTCTGTGTGTCTTTGTGTGTTTGTGTATGTCTATCATTGTGTATGTGTGTATCTGTATGTCTGTCAGCGTGTCTGTATGTCAGTGTATGTTTATCTGTATGTCTGTCAGTGTTTGTGTGTATCTGTATATGTGTGTCTGTCTATCTGAATGTGTATCAGTTTGTGTATATGTATATCTGCATGTGCGTCAGTGTGTGTATCGTTGTGTATGTGTATCACTGCATGTGTGGCAGTGTATGTGTATATGTGCATATATCTCAGCATTCAAACACCAACACTACACACAAATAAACACCTGCATGCAAACAACAACACTACATACAAACACACACCTGCATTCAAATGTCAACACTACATACAAACACACCTCTGTATCGGACACCAAAATTATATATAAACACACACCTGCGTTCAAAAACCAACACTACACATAAATGCATGCTTGCATTCAAATGCAAACACTACATACAAACACACCACTACAATCATACAAACATACTCCATACAAACACATGCTTACAGTCAAACACACAAATACTGCTCCATGCTAAATACAATACTGCAAGCACAGGGAATCGGTAGAGCCCCAGCTTTCAAAGCATTGTTGAAGTTGCACGACAGATGGGGATCTATCTTTTAGCCATCCTGTGTACATACACAGACCGTCATACAGAGACATACAATATGTATGTCTCTGTATGACTGTGTGTATGTATTCAAAAGGAATAAACGCAGGCAAGATTCCAATAGTAAGGATGGTATATTTATTGATAGGTGCGTCGTTTAGGCTCAGCAGAGCCTTATTGCATGAGCTGAAACATCACACTTTCACCTACCAATAAATATACCATCCTTACTATTGGAGTGTTTCCTGCGTTTATTCCTTTTGAAGACTTTACTGGTGGATCCAGCGATGTCCGCCTGACACGGAGCATCCACCACTGTTGATGGCCGGAGCATTTACACGGTATCAGTGTGCAGGGTTCTTTGTTTGTCTGTGTATGTATGTCTCTGTATGCCTATCTCTGTTTCTTTATGTCTGTCTGTATTTCTGTGAGGGCCTGTGTCTGTATGAATGTATGTCTGTGTTTGTATGACAATGTACCTGTATGTGTAGATTGTATGACTGTGTTTGTTTGTGTGCCTTTTATGACTGTGTCTGTATATCTTTGTGACTGTGTGCCTGAAAAATTATGTCTGTGTGCTTGTATGGTTGTGTGTCTGTATGTTTGTGTATTTGTGCATGTATGTATTTTTGCCTGTATCTATGTCTATGTGGGAGAAAAAGAGAGATAGATAGGGGCTGGTGGGGAAGTAAGAAATACATAAGAGGTGTTGTAGGAGACACACTAAAGGGGGGTGTAAGGCATAAAGGGGCCAAAGGGATAAGACATTCAAGAGAGTGGATATGCAACACTAATGGGGGTAAGAAATTCAAAAGGGGGCTACGAGACACAGAGGTGAAGATGCATTGTATTTTTTTTTTTTGGGGGGTGGGGGGGGGCGTCAAAATGCATCTTCGCCTGTGTAGTCAAAAATCCTAGCACCGGCCCTGACTGTATTGTATGAGGATACGCATTAACCATTGGTATACGCAGGAGGAACGATATTTTCTCAGCATGAAGATACACATTTTCCATTACCATTACGTACAGCACAGTTGCATGAAGTTCCTTTTAAATATTGGGTGTTACTGAAGGATAGCTAAAGAGTGCACTGAGATCCTAGGATTGCTTATTGTCAGGCTCTCACAGGAGATCCCCCTGAGGAAGGCTAGACGCTGAAACGTTGGGGTTTGACTATCTCCTGCTCTAGGTCAGTATGCCTGTGGATACATTGGTATGTGGGTTTTGAGTTTTAGTAACTCTATATTAGGCTTTATGTGGTTATGAGTATGTTTTAAACTGTTTGCATTGCCTGTGCTGTCCATTGCACTTTGCTTGTATGATTTTTACTGATTCACCATTTGAATAAAAATCTTTTTATGTGCAATTGTTTTTGGTGTGCTTTGGGTTTATTTTCTACTATGGTCTTGGACCTGGTGGGGGAACAGGTTTTCTCATTAAGCACTCATCACTTTCCTAACCACATATTCCACTAAATCAACCCATATCAGTTGAGCGCTTAGTATAATCCTGTATGCTCACAGTCAGAGGCCATAAAGGCTCTTTTGGATTGCGTTCCACCATTTGTGAACTCCCCACAATTCTCTGTTTAGTTAGTTAAGCCTGTAAAGCACCAAGCTACACTATTGCACATGTATTTGCTTGAAGTGCAAACTTTCCCCACTCAGCCATATAGGAAAAAGCTCACAAGCAATAGGTTAATTGTTATTAGTGTTTGAAATACAAGGACCTCTCTGATCATTATAAAGAACTCAGAATAACATCCTGTGAATTTGTGAGAGCTGGGACATCCATACCTGTTCGATATCAGGTTGCAGAGGGCTATAGAGAGACCTGGTCTCTACATGTTCGAACACCAGGCCTTGCTGTCGCAGGACGTGCAGAGCAAGGCGCTCATCTGGTGACCCCAAGTGTGGGTTAGGAAACTTGCTGTCATCTGAAACAATATTGAAAAAAAATTATTTAAATACCTCACTTTCCAATTAAACCTACATTGAAATGACAGTATATATATGATATGGTGTCATTCCACAACACTCACAGCAATGTCACTGACCTATATTCATAGCACTAATACTACATAACATGTCACATATAATCATTGGGGCATGTGGAAATACCTTCTCACGCCCCCCTATAGTACACTGAAAGAGACACTCTATGCACAGAGATATAGAGATGTCCAGAATCTGAGATCATGAACATTAACCCAGTGGTATTTACTAACTTGGGATAGTAGTTTAATTCGTTTTTTTAATAAATACTACAACGGTGAGTACGTGTGGCACATTATAGTTTTCACACTGACAGCAGGATGAGGACTTAGTTTTCATTATCTGGTTGAAAAGGACTTTTCTGCAGTAGAACCTCTGTATGTGGTGTAAATGACAATCATTCTAAAAACAAGATCTCAGCCACTGAATGGCTTTAAAATATGAATGGAACAGATATTGTTAATGCAGATATAGAAATGCTATATTAGCAACAGAAGATACCATATTGGGTTGCTCCGTTTTGATCAAACTGCTCGTGAATGGTTTCACCAAAAATTGATGGATGGCACCTACATCCTAATGTCACCACAACCAATACACCAGCATAGTGGTACTGATGATTGTTTTGCCCACTTTAATAGTGCATTTTTAAAATATATAGGGTAACACATCGTCCCCATGGGTGTACTTTTAAATAATATGTCTTTATATATCAGTACCAGTCCTTTATCCTGCCAATGGATGCCAGTAGCATAAGCTAATATCAAACTTAAGGGCCATTTGCTTTCACACAAATTTAGCATACGGGTGGAAAAGCCATCCCATGCCCCCTTTTATTAATGACAGCATCACACTTACTCCTCCTATTTATTCCACGTCTCCTCCTCTCGTGCAAACACCCGCCTACATTCTTTGAAGATTCTCATTATTTAACCTAATGCCGGTTGTCACACGTCATGCATATCCATGATTTAATGTCTAGCAATGTTGACGGGATGTACGAGTACTTCAGTTTTCTGAAAAGTACTGCGCATCAACGGACTATAACAAGAGAAGCTGACATCTTATGGCAAGCACTGACATAACCTGAAGCCAAACGTTTACTTTCCAACCATTTGAATTTTTATATATTCAGAGCTCATTTAACCTACATAAATTAATTCAATGTGTATTGTGATCACTTACATCAGAAGTTTGCTCTGAGTTTGCTCCATAATTGTGAATGAGACAAATACATGCAGGTTAAAACATATACATAAGGACAGAGAAGGCTAATTACTCACCGAGGTCAGATAGCCCATATTCCTCATTCCTAAACAATATTGTATGGTTTTTGTAGACTGGGAGTTTGCAGTTACGTTGTTGGGCAAAAATATGTAGAAGTTGAGAAGGTCGTAGTTGGTCCCTCCATTGATTAGGTCCAGATCTAAATGCGAAGCAAGTTCATAATAAAATAGCATCACAATTTATATTTGATTTCACATGTAATTTTGCTGTAGGAGGAAGTGATAAGATTAAAGAATTTGTCAAACTGTAGGGAAAACATATTGGCGAGTTATGTATGCACTAGTTGTACATGTGCTATAGTTCATGCTCTAGGCCAGGAGTGCCCAAAAGGTAGATTGCCAGATGTTGTTGAACAACAATTCCCACAATGATTTGCGTGCCTTTAGAATGACAAAGCATCATGGAAGCTGTACTTTCAAAACATTTGGGGATCTACCTTTTGGGCACCCCTGTTCTGGCAAGGAGGAGGCAACCTTTGGTACTCCAGATGTTTATGACTACATTTCACATGATGCTTTGCCAGCATTATGTCTGTAAGAGCATTATGAGAATTATAGTCCACAACATTTTGAGTGTCGAAGGTTTCCTACCCCAGGTCAAGGCAATGGAAGAACAGAATACGAAACAAAAATGACAAGCGTAGGCACACTTCCAATGAACAACCAAACTTCCATTTAAGATTCCTTGACAGAGGCTGATTTGGTATTCCATGCATTAGATTGGTTGTATGATTGTGTTTTTTGTTGTTATTTTTCTTTTTTGTCATGTTTTCTTATGTACTTTGGATTTGATTCGTATGTTCTTTGGTTAGAAACACATAATCCATGCATGTGAGATATAGGACTAAAGTTATGATCCTGATACTTGCTTACAAATCTCTACACGATGCTGCTCGGACCTACTTATCCTCACTAATACACAAATTTGTCCCATCTAGGCCCCTACACTCTGCCGGAGACCTACGTCTAACCTCTGTTCATACTCCTACCTCTGATGCTCACCTTAAAGACTTCTCTAGGGCTGCACCGTTCCTATGGAACGCCCTTCCCTTCTCCGTTAGACTTTCACCCAGTCTCCACTCCTTCAAAAAATCTTTGAAAACTTACTTCTTCAGTAAAGTATTTCAATTAAACTGTGAACAGCTTTCCCTCCGGCAACCTGATTCCTCTCCTGAAACTGTCATCAAAACAAAACACTAACTCCTCAGTGAATACTATCCTACCAACCTACTTTTCTGCCATACCCTTATCATTTGTGTCACTATACCCCACTCCCTTTAGCATGTAAGCTCATTGAGCTGGGCCCTCAATATCTCTGTTCCTATGTGTCCAACTTGTCCAGTTACAAATACGTGTCTGTTAATCCACCCATTGTACAGCACTGCGTTATTTGCTGGCGCTTTATAAATAATAATAATAATAATGTGTAGTTATGGATTGCTGCTAGACAGGCGGTATAATAGATTTAGTACATATACTTCTTTAGATTTTTTTTAATACTTTTATTGGTTTTGCTCCTCATTCTTTTTTTCAATGCAAGAACATAAACCTGATTTAAGAAATGAAATCCATCATGAGTGATGTGGTGGTGGTTTTCAAAGGCTCTGATCACGAATGTCAAAGTCTAAAATATTAATTAAATCCTAAAACATTGTTTCAACAATGATCAGAGACAAAGTAAGTGTTCCCAGATGTTATATCTTCATGGTTATACTTATAATGTTGGCTTCTAAACTGCTATGGCAGAAGCCTCTGTGTTGTCTTTTAAGAGTCTGAATTACTTACGTGCAGTAGGTTTGAGGTAAGCCACATCTTGCCCCATACTTGGAAAGAAAACGGTTCTCTAAGTCAATGATGGTCTCTCCAATCTTCTCATCCTTCGACAACAGGTCATAGTCATACAGAGCAATTTTTAGGTCTTTCTCCAAGGGCAGGGTACAAGTCAACTCAAACATCCTACCAGAAAAAAATATAGGTTTTAATAACGAATAAAAAAAATTATGAAAATACAAATTCATTGGGTCTCCAAATGATACAATTTCAGCAAAATTGTCATAGAAGGTGATAGCTTTGGTTGAAAGCAAATATCCTGGTCTTCTGGAAGATAAAAAATTCTCAGCCAAGCACTTAGGAGATTACTTTGAGTCAGTTAGTTGAGGGACCAGACTGGGAATGACTGAAATCCATGAAGAATTAGCAGTTCATCAAGAATAGAGGTCAGCAAAGTAGTGTGTTCAGAATCATGTCAAATAATGTAAATATTATTAGTAATAAAAGCATGTTCATCCAGGGACAAATCAGACTGTTATTTAGGAGTAACGAAAGGATATTTGTCCTGAGAAATTCCTTATAAATATTTTATTGTATATTTATTTTCCAAAGATAACCAGAGGTAACAGAGATTCTCTATTAACAGACATAATTTATTTACTGCAGTATGTTTTTGTGTAGACAACTTGATTAATGAAGTTCTACATGAAAGGATCAGATTTGCTCTATCAGGAATAAATATGCATGTGTTAGATAAGGGAGGTACAACGGTAACGTAATAACAGCTGATGGTATATTAAACTAAGAGGTTTAAGTAAGTATAAAGTTACCATAACAAATAAAATGAGCATCAAATACTAAATTATTTGTATGAGTTAGAGGGACAATTCTACAAAGCATGTATGTACGTAGCGGGGAATTACGATGCCACATAAACATAAATAACCCCAATCAACAACCCCAATAACGATAGACAACTTAGTATGGATTAACAGGCCACAGCATTTATTATAACATAAATAAATTACTGCATAACACATCCATAACTTTATTTATTAAACTCTTCTTTCTGTAACCAAATTGTTAGAAATAAATAATCATAAATTAACATATATACATATAATAACTCAAACATAGTGCTATACAGTGACCCAACCGTCCTTGCCAATAAACATACAGTGGTTCCTAATCACCACTTCCTCTCACCTCCCCCCTCGTCATAAAAAATATCCTTCCAATGCCCGCCATCAGCCGACCTTATCCACGCTCGATGGGCACGACAACTCAGGCAACCTAATGTTAACCTTTTGAAGCAGGAGAGGTTGAGAACATAAAAACTTACTCCATCCTTAAACATAATTCCTCAAACTTAATTGGCGGGAAGCTGTTTGCTGGCCCGTATCCCAAGTGGCACTGAGGTAAGACCTCCGCGACACTAACTCACATTAAACCTAACCCCTCCCACACATACTTCCCAAGTCACTCCCCTGCATCTATCCCCACACTCCTACATGTGCCCTTGTCCGCTTAGCTGCGCTATCTCCCCAGTGCCTTAACTTCTAGAGTTTATTGCAATGGTTAAGGTACAAAGAGTCTCTGAATGGTACCCAAAGCCCACCCCTCTTGGGAGCACAAATATAATGCACAATTTTACTTTAGAATGACCATACAACTTTGATCGACAATGGTTGTGAATGCAGGTGCTTATCATTGCTGGTTTCACAATATGTCATTTCTGTCCAAATTTATATGGAATGAAAGTCGCACATTATTTTGGCAGCAGTGGAGAGGCTGGACATTGTGTGCTGGCAGAACCCTCATTTTTGGCAAACCACTAAAAATGTGGGAGTGCGTCCAAAAACTCCACACAATAATAAGCACCGTAAGAAACTTTACTATGTTTGAATAATATATTTCATCATCTTTATTTATGCAAAAACATTTTTACCTCCCTAAATTTAATTGTTAGTATTACTTACTTTCCAAAGACAGGCTCTAGTGTACAGGGAATGTAATTTTCTTGGTCATTAGCAGACTTTTTCCCAATTGATATTTTCACGTAGGGATCACACTAGACAATAAGCAGAGAATGATTATCAAAAACAGCTTAGTGCCATAAAAGGTGAGCTTTGTACTGAAAACTCTAAATTCACAATGCTTACCTTGCCATTGGTGTCTTTGGGCTGCAACCCAAGGGCACGGACAACATAGACCCGTACGAGACACTCCTGAGGACCCTTTGCTGGGAGTTGTCGAAACTGGCGAGGTGGCATGGGTGAAGATGGGTCATCAGGGAGAGGATAGATTTTAAAGGACCCCTAGTAGAAATTTAGGAAATATCACTCTTACAATTCAAATGTAAAAAAATGTAGAATATAGTAATACAATGAACAAGGATTACATTTAGTTTTTCACTGTAAATGGACTGGTTTTGCTCAAGAAGGGATCCATGTGTGACTAATAATCCCTGATTGTGATAGTATATTTTGGTTACAGTCGAAGCTCAAATAAATAATTAATTTATACAGAAAAAAGAAAAAAAACATTTGGGATTCTGTCACATTATATTCAAAAGTATATCCTACTCCACAGCAATCCTACCAGTAGGTATTATTTGTAGGTATGAACTGTTAAATAATATATTTCACAGTTATAATTATATCACTGTCCTTCGTCAGGAGAGGTTCTGGGAGCCATTTATAACTAACATTACACTGCACAAAACATTAAACTGAAAGATATATTCATAACAAAATCATATCTAATTTGGCTTAAGTTGGAGTTCCAAAAATAGGACCTTACCTTAGCAGGAAGCATGCCTATTAACAACAACCATTATTTAAGC